>CM022298.1:449871435-450313935 GCA_011799875.1 Thinopyrum elongatum | reverse complement strand
CAAAGTGCTGATGGTAACCATCAACGGCGACCGGCCTCCCGTCTCGCTGGACGACCTTGTCAAAGCTCTTGGCATTGCGCACGGCATCCAAATAAGTGACTTGCTCATCGAAGTCTATTCGTCACCGACTGATTTCTTTGTCAGGTTCCGGACAACTTTCGACTGCAGTCGTGTGTTCGAATCTTCCCGACATTTGTTCTGTGATGGCGCGCTGGTGAGCTTTGATCGGTGGCACCCAGGATGGGGCTCGGTGCCCTATGATCTTGAGTTTTTAACAAAGCTTACCTTCCATGGCATGCCTCGACGTGCTTGGAACAGTGACATGAATGAGCTTATCAATGACCTAGGAGGTGAGCTCGTAAGTATGTTTGTTCCTCCAGACAGCTGGGCTCTGACAGTTATGGCATGGATGAAGAAGTCGTCCACCATACCGAAGGTGATTGGTGTTGAGATACCGGTCGAGGAACCGGGGTTGTACTATTCATCGCCACCAAGGCCACCGCGGGCCATGTTAGGGATGTACCTGTATTGAGTGTTCGTGCATGTCGAAGAAGTGGTCAATCCATCAATCGAAGTCCTACCACCGCCGCTGGTGCTAGGGTCCGTCAACGACGTCCATTATAGGATGTCAATGTCAGACTTTCCCCGTGTTACTCGGAATGATGGATGGCACAGGGCCTACTCCATCGCGCGGCGGAGGCCACTGCTTCTTTGGGAGAAGAGGCAGGGTTGGCTGCCTGGATGTGCTCTAATTTGATGTAACAACTGAATCTTCTCAGATACTAGTTAAATTCGAGCTATCGGTGTGAAGCACTGATGTGCCAGTACATTTGATTGTGACCTGTTCTATTTTTGGACCTAAACTTTTTTTAGAAAGGGGTGTATGTCAACTTAATGTGCTAGCAGAACTTATTGTGTTGTCTGTCTGTTTTCTTTGCACAACATTCAAGATATTTCCCTATCATTGATAAAGATGATGAACGATTATGTACGAGTTTGTTGGTTTCAACGTAGCCCTACCTGTAGCGATCCACTGCTTCACCCTGATTGTGCCGACTGCATGAAATTTTTGTATGCAAGTTCAATGTGCTATGATGTTCTATATGATTGTGTCAACTATATAAGTTTTCACTACCCATCAGCAATGCATATGGCTGAAAGATGTATTTACGAGCATCGACCAATGGGTCTCTCTTTCTTACACACACACACATAGACACACACATAGACACAAGTGGGACCCGTTGAATTATTTCTTCACTCGTGATAGCTTTTAATTAGGTTCCACTGTACTCTAACTTTTTTCTTAAGTTATTAATTGAGCTCAGTGACTTCAAAAAGTTGTACAGAAGCCTTGTTTGGGGCTTTTCTGGCATTGTTGAATGTGGGCTAAGTAGCTATGTAAAGTTGTACTGTACTACACAGGCCTTTTTCGTTGAACATCAGCAATTCAACTGGGCCGACAGTTGTAGACAAGATCCTAAAATAAGCGCAGCCTAGCCTATGTTTCTTCTAATAATATGCACAACTCAGTTCATTTTTTATATAATAAGATTACCAAGCCCAACTTAACTTTTTTAATAATATTCCTATCTCAATATTATTTTTTATACAAAATGCTCAGTCCACACCATCATTGTTTTTTCACCATCCCAGAAAATGGGTCCATTTCTACTAAAATAAAATGGCTTGTAAATTATCAGAAAAGGTAAATGGGCTGCATATACGCAATATTATTTTTTCACCCAGCCCATTAAATAGGTGTATTCGAATAAATAATCAAATGCACTATAAATTATCATAAATAGTAAATCAGCTATTATTATTTTTACCCAGCCCAGGAAATAGATTATTAGTTGAGTCAAAGCCTGGGAAATAGATGTATTGGCAAACAAAATGAAATAGGCTGTAAAACCTAAATAAATGGGGTGCATTCTGCCACAGCTTTTGAAACTGACTTTGTTGGCCCACTAGACGAAGCCTGTGCAAGCTGTTGTCCATTTAGTGAACAAAACAATTTAATGGTCTAAAACAAAAAGTCAACAAATTATTCTGACATCTGTAGTCATCGAATTGAGATCCAATGGTGATCTTGCTTCTTCAATCTCTGATCTAGTTGCCCTTGCTCAAGCCGACAAAACCATCACCGGCTGGAGCGCCTGCATCTGCCTCCCATGGCCGGCTGGAGTGCCTGCATCTGCCACCCATGGCCGGTTGTGCTGCCGCGCAGGCCTCGCCGCCCCACCTTACTCCCAATGGTGGCCATATTATACCTGTACTCACCCACACCTTCTGTTATTCTCCGGCGACGGCAGCCTCACCGGGCAGCCGAACCAGTCCCTCGTACTCTGCTCCGCCAGGGACTACAGTGCCCCTTGTTCCACGACTCCAGATCGTTCCCATCTTAGGCCTCGATGTCGTCCACCACTGTGGTCCACTCGATGATGCGTGGTCAACAATGAGAGCCAACATGGATTACGTCGAGAGTCTGACAGCTCGGAACCACCAGCTACATCTTCACACGCAAGCTAGTGCCTCCTTATTATGCGGGAATAAACGATTCCTCCCCCTGACAGGTTGGAACCACCAGCTACAATCTTCGCACACGAGGATGTTCATTCTTATTATGCGAAAAAAAATCCCCCCCATTACAGCTGGGATCCACGAGCTACATCTTCGCATGGAAGGAAGTGCCTCCTTATTACGCGCAAGAAAAATGATTCCTCCCCCTGCTAGCTCAGACCCACCTGATTCGGAGGCTGACTTGTGGGCCTACTAAGTTGACACGTACGTAGGGCTTTGTTAACCTAGTCAACAAATGATTCTAGCAGCAGTGACCGTTCAATTAACATCCAACGGCCGCGCTACTTCTTCAATCTCTGATCTTCTTGCTCCAGCCGCCGAAACCAGCGCCGGCTGGACCGCCTGCTCCTGCCTCCCGTGGCCGGCTGTGCTACCACCGCTGGCCATGCCATCCCTCTACTCACCCACACCTCCTATTATTCTCCGGCACGGGAGCCTCACACCGTAGCCGAAGCAGTCAACCCTCGTACTCCCCTCCGCGTGGGCATCCACTACCACGTCTTTCCCGGCTCCGTGTCGTTCCCTTCCTAGGCCTCGCCATCGTCCGCCGCCTTGGTGCTCTCGGCGTGGCGTGGTCAACATGGTCAACGAATGATAGCCATTAGAAGAAGACTTTAGGCCGTGAGGCTGACAGTTGGACCCACCACCTACATCTTCGAACACAAGGAAGTGCCTCCTTATTACTCGCAACATAAAAATGATTCCTCCCCCTCACAGTTGGGACCCACCAGCTATATCTTCGCACGCAAGGAAGTGCGTCCTTATCCTCCCTGACAGCTGGCACCCATCCGAACGAAGCGTACATAGCGTTGTCTGTCTGGTCACGAACGTGTACGTACATACTGGTCGATCGGTCTCTCTGCAACGATGAACCATGGGCAAGCAAGCAGCGGCACATGTAGTAGTAGAGCCCCCGATGTAGCAGTTCAGGCAGTCCAGTCTAAACCATGTACACGTACTTACAACCACATGCCAAAAAATACGGCCACGTACGTACATATAGGCAGGGTCTCGAATGCCTACTCATGCATACGTACGGCCATGGCTAGTGTACATGGAGAGGCAGCGGATGGCAGCAACGGCGTCCTGTTCATCGGCAGCCAACTGGCTGGGTCGAAACAGAGAAACTGCGTCGTGTTCATCGGGAGGCAACAAAACGCGTCATGTTCATCGAGAGCCAACCGGCTTGGACGAAACAGCCGAAACGGGGCCTGACGTACCACAGAACGGAGGAAACGGCCTTCTGTTCGACCGCGTACGGTCGAAACGGGGTCCTGTTGATCAGGAGGGGTGTGGCGTACCGCAAAACGGAGGAAACGGACTTCTGTTGGAGCACCTATGGTCGAAACAGGGTCCTATTCATCAAGAGGGGGGTGGCGTACCGTAAAACAGGACTCCACGGGCTATTGTTCATCGACCATCTACTGCCTCGCTCCAGCCTCCACGGGCTATTGTTCATCCATTGTCGACTTCCTCCAGCCTCCACCAGCTACTGTTCATCCACCATCGACTTCCTCCTGCCTCCACCAGCTACTATTCATCCATGGGCTACTGTTTATCTAGCCTCCACCGGCTACTGTTCAACCAGCCCTCCACGGGGTCCTGTTCGTCCACCCCCAACCGGCTCGGGTGTGGCGGCCTCCTCGATCGGGGTCCTGTTCATCCAGCGGCAACGGCCTACTACTAGCACGAGGGTCCTGTTCATCCAACCCCCACTAGGAACTATTCATCCAACCCCAACAACGGTCACTGTTCATCAAGAGGCAGCAGGTTCGATCGGCTTCAGTTAGCAGCAGTAGCGAAGGAATCGCTCGGGTTCAGTTAACAGCCAAGGGATCGATCGCTCGGGTTCAACAACGTAGCTAGTGCAATCGCTTGGGTTCAGTAAGCGAACGCCTCGCTCGGGTTCAGTTAGAGCCCAATGCCTCGCACACACACGCCTATGTGTACGAGACAAACGTGCAAACCTCCGTGCATCACTCAACCCCGACCACCCATCGTAACCGGGAACTCCCCGAAATTTTCCTCGCCCTCGCTTCTACCATGATTTTTTCCGTCATGGACGGCCCAAAGAATGTCATGCAGGTGCGTCCCCGGCCCGCCCAGGACTAAAAGCCCATTTTCTGTCATGATTTTTTGTCATAGAAGTAGGAGCCCACCACATCTATGATGATACATGTTTTTGTCACAATTATCGTCATAGAAGTGTCATAAGCATGACAGAAAAAAAATTCATTCAGGCCAAAATGTCACGGATGTGTCTTTTTTTGTAGTGTTCATCGTGATCAGAATTATATATATAATCTTTGGCCTCGTGAAGGAGAAAGTGTCGCTCAAGCTTGGGGGAGCCTTAAGTCAATGTTACATTCATGCCCCAATCATGAGCTCTGAAGAGAAATTATTATTCAGAACTCTTATGCTCGGCTTTCTCGTAATGATCAATCCATGCTCGATACCTCTTGTACTGGTTCTTTTATGAAGAAGACTATTGAATTAAGCAAAACTCTGAAGATTGGGAGCTCGATGAAGGTAAGGAGTCAAGTATAAAGCTCGAATTTGATTGTGTTAAATCTTTTATGGATACAGATGCTCTTCATGAATTTAGCACTAAATATGGACTTGACTCTGAGATATATAGTAGCTTCTTTCTGTGAATCTTTTGCTACTCATGTTGATCTCCCTAAGGAGAAGTGGTTCAAGTATCATCCTCCCATTGAAGTAAAAATAGTAGAACCCACTAGAGCTGAAGAAACTGTTACTTACAATGATTTCCTGTTGTTCCTACTGCTTACATAGAGAAACCACCTTTTCCTGTTAGGATAAAAGAACATGCTAAAACTTCAGATGTTGTTTGCAAGAGTTATACAAGAACACCTACACCCTCTGAACAAATTAAAGTTGAACCTAATATTGCTATGGTTAAAGATCTCTTGGTTGAAAATATTGATGGGCATGTTATTTATTTTTGTAATGAAGCTACTAGAATTGCTAAACCTGATGAAAAAGATAAACATAGACTTGTTGTTGCCATGCCTATTCGCTCTGTTAAAATAGGAGATCATTGTTATCATGGCTTATGTGATTTGGGTGCTAGCATTAGTGCTATCCTGTTTACTTTATATCAACAAATTATGAATGATATTGCTCTTGCTGAAATAGAAGATATTGATGTCACTATTAAGCTTGCTAATAGAGACTATTACACCACTTGGGATTGTTAGAAATGTTGAAGTCTTGTGTGGGAAAATAAAATACCCTACTGATTTTCTAGTTCTTGGTTCCCAGCAAGATGATTTTTGTCCCATAATATTTGGTAGACCTTTCTTGAATACGGTGAATGCTAAAATTGATTGCGAGAAAGAAATTGTTAGTGTGAATTTTGGTGATGTGTCTCATAAGTTTAATTTCTCCAAATTCCCTAGACAACCTCGTGATAAAGAATTACCTAGTAAGGATGAAATTGTTGGTCTTGCTTCTATTGCCGTGCCTCCTACTGATCCTTTAGAACAATATTTGCTAGACCATGAAAATGATATGCATATGAATGAAAGGAATGAAATAGATGCGATCTCCTTTAAATAAATGTCTGTTTTGAAACACAATTTGCCTGTTGAAACTCTTGGAGATCCTCTACCACCCAAGAGTGATCCTGTGTTTGAGCTTAAACAATTACCTGATACTTTGATATATGCTTATCTTGATGAAAAGAAATATATCCTATTATTATTAGTGCTAACCTTTCAGAGCATGAAGAAAAGAGATTATTGAAAACTCTTAGGAAGCACCGTGCCGCTATTGGATATACTATTGATGATCTTAAGGGCATTAGTTCCACTCTATGTCAGCAAAAAATTAATACGGAGCCTGATGCTAAACCAGTTGTTGATCACCAGTGATGGTTAAATCCAAAGATGAAACAAGTGGTAAGAAATGAAATATTAAAGCTTTTGGAAGCAGGTGTAATTTATCCTATTGCTGATAGTAGGTGGGTAAGTCATGTTCATTGTGTGCCTAAAAAGGGAGGTATTACTGTTGTTTCTAATGATAAAAATGAGCTTATCCCACAAAGAATTGTCACATGTTATAGAATGGTAATTGATTTTAGAAAATTAAACAAAGCTACTAGGAAAGATCATTATCCTCTACCTTTCATTGATCAAATGCTAGAGAGATTATCAAAGCATACACATTTTTTGCTTTCTAGATGGATATTCTGGTTTTTCCCAAATACGTGTGTCACAAGAGGATCAAGAATAAACTACTTTTACATGCCCTTTTGGTACTTTTGCTTATAGACGTATGCCTTTTGGTTTATGCAATGCACCTGCTACCTTTCAAAGATGTATGACTGCTATATTCTCTGACTTTTGTGAAAAGATTATTGAGGTTTTCATGGATGATTTTTCCGTATACGAAACTTCTTTTGATGATTGCTTAAGCAACCTTGATCGAGTTTTGCAGAGATGTGAAGAAACTAATCTTGTCTTGAATTGGGAGAAGTGCCTCTTTATGGTCAATGAAGGTATTGTCTTGGGGCATACAATCTCTAAAAGAGGTATTGAAGTTGATAAAGCTAAAGTTGATGCTATTGAAAAAATGTCGTGTCCTAAAGATATCGAAGGTATAAGAAGTTTCCTTGGTCATGCTGGTTTCTATAGGAGATTTATTAAAGACTTCTCTAAAATTTCTAGGCCTCTCACTAATCTTTTGAAAAAAGATGTTCCTTTCGTTTTTGATGATGATTGTTTAGAAGCCTTTGAAATACTTAAGAAATCCTTAATCTCTGCACCTATTGTTAAACCATCTGATTGGAACCTACCCTTTGAAATTATGTGTGATGCAAGTGATTATGATGTTGGTGCTATTCAAGGACAAATAGTTGATAAGAAATTAAATGTTATCCATTATGCTAGTAAAACTGTAGACAGTGCTCAAAGAAATTATGCTACTACTGAAAAGGAATTTTTAGCAGTTGTGTTTGCTTGTGATAAATTCAGATCTTACATAGTTGACTCCAAAGTAATTGTTCACACCAATCACGCTACTATTAAATACCTTATGGAAAAGAAAGATTCTAAACCTAGACTCATTAGGTGGGTTCTCTTGCTACAAGAATTTGATTTACATATTACTGATAGAAAGGGAGCTGAGAACCCCATAGCGGACAACTTATCTAGGTTAGAAAATACTCTTGATGACCCACTACCTATTGATGATAGTTTTCCTGATGAACAATTAGCTTTCATAAATGCTTCTCGTAGAACTCTATGGTATGCAGACTATGCTAATTATATTGTTGCTAAATTTATACCACCTAGTTTTACATACGAACAAAAGAAAAAGTTTTTCTATGATTTAAGACATTACTTCTGGGATGACCCACATTTATATAAAGAAGGAGTAGATGGTGTTATTATATGTTGTATACCTGAGCATGAACAGGAACAAATCCTACGTAAGTGTCACTCCGAGGCATAAGGAAGACACCATGCGGGAGACAGAACTGCACACAAGGTATTACAATCTGGTTTTTATTAGCCTACTCTTTTCAAAGATGCTCGTAAGTTTGTCTTGTCTTGTGATGAATGTCTAAGAATTGGTAACATTAGTAGACATCAGGAAATGCCTATGAATTATTCACTTGTTATCGAACCATTTGATGTTTGGGGATTTGATTATATGGGACCTTTTCCTTCCTCTAATGGGTACACTCATATTTTGGTTGTTGTTGATTATGTTACTAAGTGGGTAGAAGCTATTCCAACTAGTAGTGCTAATCATAACACTTCTATGAAAATGCTTAAAGAAGTTATATTCCCGAGGTTTGGATTCCCTAGATATTTAATGACTGATGGTGGTTCACATTTTATCCATGGTGCTTTCCATAAATTGCTTGCTAAGTATGATGTTAACCATAGAATTGCATCTCCATATCATCCTCAGTCTAGTGGTCAAGTAGAATTAAGTAATAGAGAAATAAAATTGATCTTGCAAAAGACTATTAATAGATCTAGGAAGAATCTGTCTAAGAAATTTGATGATGCATTATGGGCTTATAGAACTGCTTATAAAAACCCTATGGGTATGCCTCCATATAAAATGGTTTATGGAAAAGCATGTCACTTACCTCTAGAATTAGAACATAAAGCTTATTGGGTAATCAAGGAGCTCAACTATGACTTTAAACTTGCCGGTGAGAAGAGGTTATTTGACATTAGCTCACTTGATGAATGGAGAACCCGAGCCTATGAAAATGCCAAGTTGTTTAAAGAAAAGGTTAAAAGATGGCATGATAAAAGAATACAAAAGCGGGAGTTTAATGTAGGTGACCATGTCTTGCTATACAATTCTCGTTTAAGATTTTTTGCAGGAAAACTTCTCTCCAAATGGGAAGGGCCGTACATTATTGAAGAAGTTTATCGTTCCAGTGCCATCAAAATCAACAATGCCGAAGGAAATAACCCGAAGGTAGTGAATGGGCAAAGAATCAAACATTACATCTCAGGTAGGCCCATAAATGTTGAGAGTAATATTATTCATACCATAATACCAAAGGAGTACATAAAGGAAACCTTCTAGAACACTCCAGAACCTGAAAAAGAACAGGTATGTGATACGGTAAGTAAACCGACTCCAAAAGTTTTCCAAAGGCAATTTTACTCCATTTTGGAATATTTAAAAAATTAGCAAAATAAAAAGTAGTCCGAAAAGTGCACGAGCAGGCGACAAGCCAGGGGGCGTGCCCTACCCCCTAGGCGCACCTCCCAAGCTTGTGGCCAGCTCGTGTGCCCTTCGGACTTCGTTTTCTCCCAGATTACTTGTTTTGCACGGGAAAAATTCATTATATAATCTCCCGAAGGTTTTGACCACTGTATTATGACAATATCCTCTGTCCTTGTTTCAAGCTATTTCTGCAGCAGATCTAGAGCAAGATGTCTTCGCAAGATAGATCGGGGAGAGTCGAGTCTCTCACCCGACGCCGGATCTAAGAGCATACAACGAAGCCAACCCTTTGGGTGGTCAGTGGAGGAAGAGATGGAAGCCGACCAGAAAAGAGTGGATGCCATGGAAGAGGATCAAGAAGTCACTTCTCCCCTTCAACCTGATGGTTGGCACGAGGAGTTCACGAGCTCAGTCCTGCCGGATTCGGTCAAACCTCCCAATGCTAAATTCGTATCTTACAATAACTTGAAAAAGAGTGTTGCCTTTTCCCCCGCAGCCAGGATGCATCCATGGGTGGATGGTGCTTTAACTGTCACCGGAAAGCTACACAAGGAAATCATGGACCTCAAACAGCAAAATAATAAACTCGAGGAGGAAAATCGCATTCTTAAGGGCATCATCGCCAAGAATACTGCACCACCACCACCACCGAAGAAGGACACCTGAGTACATGGGTATGGGCACTACCCTTGGCTTGTGCCAAGCTTGGGGGAGGTGCCCCAGTATTGTATCACCATCACATCTTTATCATTATCGTTTATCTTAGTTCGATCCTTTTGGTTATATCATTATCTATTAGAATAAAAGTTTTAGTATGATCTAGTCTTTGAGTTTTGCTTTGGGTTCCATCTATGTAATCGAGTATGAGAGTTATATAATAAAGATTAGTTTTGAGTTGAGGGCTTTGCTTTCTTGCTTTGATCTTGGAAAAGAAAAGGAATAAAATAAGTAAAAAGATTATATAATAATCTTATAGAGAGTGATGACTTCACATATACGAAGTATGTCGCATGAAATTTGTTGAAGATTGACAAACATAGTTTTGGTCATTGTTGCAATTAATAAGAAGTGGTAAAGAAAGAGAGGTCACATATAAATACACTATCTTGGACATCTTTTGTGATTGTGAGCACTCACTAAAATATTATATGCTAATAAGTTTAAGTTGGACAAGGAAGACAACATAATGAGTTATGTTTTCTTATATCTGAATAGAAGTCATATTGTCGTGGATCCTCCAACATGCATGTGAAGCTTGCTTCCACCTCATACTAGCCAAAAATTTCGCACCAATTAGAGATACTACTTGTGCATCCAAACACCCCTAAACCCAGTTTCATGCCATGAGAGTCCACTATAACTACTTATGGATTGAGTAAGATCCTTCAAGTAAGTTGTCATCGGTGCAAGCAATAAAAATTGCTCTCTAAATATGTATGAACTTTTAGTGTGGGAAAATAAGCGTTGTACGAACTTATGATGGTGAAGAAATAAAAGCGACGGGCTGCATAATAAAGGTTGTTATCACAATGGGCAATGTCACATTCCTTTGTGTTAAAGGGTTGTGCATCCAAACAAAAAGCGCATGACAACCTCTGCTTCCCTCTGCGAAGGGCCTATCTTTTACTTTTAATACTTACCTTTATGCAATAGTCATGGTGATCTTCACCATTCCCTTTATTTTGCCTTTTTTCTTTTGGCAAGCATCATGTGTTGGGGAAATATCTAGACACATATATCCACTCAGATGTAGGTAATCATGAGTTATTATTGTTGAAATTACCCTTAAGGTAAATGGTTGGGAGGCGAAATTGTAAGCCCCTATCTTTCAATGTGTCTGACTGAAGCTTTGATCATAAGTATCGCGTGAGTGTTAGCAATTGTGAAAGATTAAATGATAGTTGAGTATGTGAACTTGCCACATAAAAGCTCTTATATAGACTCTTTTTGATACTATGATAAATTGCAATTGTTTCAATGACCGAGATCATGGTTTGCTAGTTTTCAATGAAGTTTGTGGTCTATATTTTACCTTGTGATGAATTGTCACTTTAGGATAAGAAGTTATATGACAATATATATTGCTGTTCTAAACATGATCATTTTGCCCTCATGTCCGTATTTTATTTTATCGACACCTCTATGTCTAAACATGTGGTCATGATTATCGATTTCAGCTTTCGCTTGAGGACAAGCGAGGTCTAAGCTTGGGGGAGTTGATACATCCATTTTGCATCGTGTTTTTATGTTGATATTTATTGCATTATGGACTGTTATCTCACATTATGGTACAATACTTATGTCTTTTCTCTCTTATTTTACAAGATTTACATGAAGAGGGAGAATGCCGGTAGCTAGAATTCTGGACCGGAAAGGAGCAAATCTGATATACCTATTCTGCACAACTCCAAATGTCCTGAAACTTTACGGAGAATTGTTTTGGAATATATAAAACATATTGGGCGAATAAACAACAGAAGGGGACCCACCAAGTGGCCACAAGCCTAGGCGGTGCGCCCTACCCCCCCCCCCAGGGCGCGCCTCCCGAGCTTGTGGGGCCCCTGGCCAGCCCCCGGTGTCCATCTTCTGCTATATGGAGGGTTTTGACCTAAAAAATCAGAAGGGAGCTTTCGGGACGAAGCGCCGCCGTCTCGAGGCAGAACCTGGGCAGAAGCAATCTAGGGCTCCGACAAAGCAATTCTGTCGGGGAAACTTCCCTTCGGGAGGGAGAAATCGCAACCATCTTCATCACCAACGATCCTCTCATCGAGGGATGGTCAATCTTCATCAACATCTTCACCAGCACCATCTCCTCTCAAACCCTAGTTCATCTCTTGTATTCAATCTTTGCCGCAGCACCTCAGATTGGTACCTGTGAGTTGCTTGTAGTGTTGATTACTCCTCGTAGTCGATGCTAGTTGGTTTATTTGGTGGAAGATCATATGTTCAGATCCTTAATGATATTTATTACCCCTCCGATCATGAACATGAACATGCTTTGTGAGTAGTTACGTTTGTTCCTGAGGACATGGGAGAAGTCTTGTTATAAGTAATCATGTGAATTTGGTATTCGTTCGATATTTTGATGAGATGTATGTTGTCTTTCCTCTAGTGGTGTTATGTGAACGTCGACTACATGACACTTCACCATGATTTGGGCCTAGGGGAAGGCATTGCGAAGTAATAATTAGATGATGGGTTGCTAGAGTGATAGAAGCTCAAACCCTAGTTTATGCGTTGCTTCGTAAGGGGCTGATTTGGATCCACATGCTTCATGCTATGGTTAGATTTATCTTAATTCTTCTTTCATAGTTGCGGATGATTGCAAGAGGGGTTAATCATAAGTGGGAGGCTTGTCCAAGTAAGGACAGTAGCCAAGCACCGGTCCACCCACATATCAAATTATCAAAGTAACGAACGCGAATCATATGAGCATGATGAAAACTAGCTTGACGATAATTCCCATGTGTCCTCGGGAGCGCTTTGCTTTATATAAGAGTTCATCCAGGCTTATCCTTTGCTACAAAAAGGATTGGTGCACCTTGCTGCACCTTTGTTACACTTGTCACTTGTTACCCGTTACGAACTATCCTACTACCAAACTATTTGTTACCGATAATTTCAGTGCTTGCAGAGAATACCTTACTGAAAACCGCTTGTCATTTCCTTCTGCTCCTCGTTGGGTTCGGCACTCTTACTTATCAAAAGGACTACAACAGATCCCCTATACTTGTGGGTCATCACCGACAAAACCTTCCGATTGCATCATATACAACTCTTACTTAAGAAACCCATTAAGGAATGTTGTTTTAACGTCCATCTGCCAGATTTCATACTCGTAATAAGTGGCAATTGCTAACATAATTCTAACAGACTTTAGCATCGCTACGGGTGAGAAAGTCTCATCATAGTCAACTCCTTGAATTTGTCGAAAACCCTTTGTGACAACTCAAGTGTTATAGAAGGTAACATTACCATCCGCGTCCATCTTCTTCTTAAAGATCCACTTGTTCTCGATGGCATGCCGGTCATTGGGTAAGTCTACCAAAGTCCACACTTGGTTCTCATACATGGATCCTATCTCAGATTTCATGTCCTCAAGCCATTTATTGGAATCCAGTCTCATCATAGCTTCTTCATAGTTCATAGGTTCGCAATTGTCTAACAACATGACTTCCAAGACTGGATTACCATACCACTCTGGTGAGGAACGTGCCCTGGTCGACCTACGCAGTTTAATAACAACTTGATCTGATGTTTCAGGATCATCATCATTATCTTCCTCTCTGGCTGGTGTAGCCATCACGGGAACTACTTTATGGGATGTGCTACTTTCCAATTCGAGAGAAGGTACAATTACCTCATCAAGTTCAACTTTCCTCCCACTCACTTCTTTCGAGAGAAACTCCTTCTCTAGAAAGGACCCATTCTTGGCAACAAAGGTCTTGCCCTCGGATCTGTGATAGAAGGTATACCCAATGGTCTCTTTAGGGTATCCTATGAAGACACACTTCTCCACTTTGGGTTCGAGCTTATAAGGCTGAAGCCTCTTGACATAAGTGTCGCATCCCCAAAGTTTAAGAAATGACAGTTTAGGTTTCTTGCCAAACCATAATTCATATGGTGTCGTCTCAAAGGACTTAGATGGTGCCCTATTTAAAGTGAATGCGGTTGTCTCTAATGCATAACCCCAAAATGATACTGGCAAATCGGTAAGAGACATCATAGAACGTACCATATCCAATAGAGTACGATTATGACGTTCAGACACACCATTACGCTGTGGTGTTCCAGGTGGCGTGAGCCGTGAAACAATTCCACATTGTGTTAAATGCCTACCAAACTCGTAACTCAAATATTCACGTCCAAGATCAGGTCGTAGAAATTTAATTTTCTTGTTACGATGATTCTCTACTTCACTCTGAAACTCCTTGAATTTTTCAAATGTTTCAGACTTGTGTTTCATTAAGTAAATATACCCATATCTACTCAAATCATCTATGAAGGTAAGAAAATAATGATATCACTCATGTGCTTCAACACTCATCGGACCGCATACATCGGTATGTATTATTTCCAACAAGTCACTAGCCCGCTCCATTGTTCCGAAAAATGGGGTTTTAGTCATCTTGCCCATAAAGCATGGTTCACATGTACCAAATGATTCAGAATCAAGTGATTCCAAGAGTCCGTCAGCATGGAGTTTCTTCATGCGCTTTACACCAATATGACCTAAGCGGCAGTGCCACAAATATGTGGTACTATCATCATCAACTTTGCATATTTGGGTATCAATATTATGAACATGTGTATTACTACGATCGAGATTAAACAAGAATAAACCATTCACATTCGGTGCATGACCATAAAAGATATTATCCATATAAATAGAACAACCATTATTCTCTGACTTAAATGAATAACCGTCTCGCAATAAACAAGATCCAAATATAATGTTCATGCTTAACGCAAGCACCAAATAACAATTATTTAGGTTTAAAACTAATCCCGAAGGTAAATGCAGAGGGAGTGTGCCGACGGAGATCACATCAACCTTGGAACCATTTCCGACGCGCATCATCACCTCATCCTTAGCTAGTCTCCTTTTATTCTGCAACTCCTGTTTCGAGTTACAAATATTAGTAACCGAACCAGTATCAAATACCCAGGCACTACTACGAGCACTAGTAAGGTACACATCAATAACATGTATATCATATATACCTTTGTTGACGTTGCCAGCCTTCTTATCTGCGAAGTACTTGGGGAAGTTCCACTTCTAGTGTGCATTCCCCTTGTAGTAGAAGCACTCAGTCTCAGGTTTGGGTCCAGCCTTGGTTTCTTCATGGGAGCGACAAATGGTTTGCCATTCTTCTTGAAGTTCCCTTTCTTTCCCATGCCATTCTTCTTAAAACTGGTGGTTTTATTGACCATGAACACTTGATGCTCTTTCTTGATTTCTACCTCCGTAGCCTTAAGCATTGCAAACAGCTCGGGGATTGTCTTTTCCATTCCTTGCATGTTATAGTTCATCACGAAGCCTTTGTAGCTTGGTGGCAGTGACTGAAGAACTCTGTTAATTGCTACTTCATCCAAAAGATTAACTCCCAACTGATTCAAGCGGTTGTAGTACCTAGACGTTCTGAGCACATGCTCACTAATGAAGATGTTCTCCTCCATCTTACAGCTAAAGAACTTGTCAGAGGTGACATACCTCTCAACCCGGGCATGAGCCTGAAATACCAATTTCAGCTCCTGGAAGATATCAAATGCTCCATGGTGCTCAAAACGTCCTTGGAGCCCCGGTTCTAAGCCGTAAAGCATGGCGCACTGAACTATCATGTAGTCATCATTTCTAGTCTGGCAGACGTTCATAGCGTCCAGATTTGCGGGAGTGGGTGGCACACCTAGCGGTGCTTAGAGGACATAAGCCTTCTGTGCAGCAGTGAGAATAATCCTCAAATTATGGACCCAGTCCACATAGTTGCTTCCATCATCTTCCAAATTAGCTTTCTCTAGGAACGCATTAAAATTTAGGGGAGCTATAGCATGAGCAATTGATCTACAACATAAATTTGCAAAGACCTTAGACTATGTTCATGATAATGGGTTCAATTAATCAAATTACTAGTGAACTCCCACTTAAATCAACATCCCTCAAGTTGTCTAAGTGTTACATGATCCAAATCAACTACCCATGTCCGATCATCACGTGAGATTGGGTCGTCATCAATGGTGCACATCTACATGTTGATCATATCTACTATATGACTCATGTTCGACCTTTCGGTCCTTTGTGTTCCGAGGCCATGTTTGTACATGCTAGGCTCATCAAGTTTAACCCAAGTATTCCGCATGAGTAAAACCGGCTTACACCCGTTGTATGCGAATGTAGAGTCTATCACACCCGATCATCACGTGGTGCTTCAAAACGACGAACTTTCGCAACGGTGCATACTTAGGGAGAACACTTTTATCTTGAACTTAAGTGAAGGGATCATCTTATAATACTACCATCATCCTAAGAAAAATAAGATGCATAAAAAGATAAACATCACATGCAATCAATATATATGTGACATGATATGGCCATTATCATCTTGTGCTTTTGATCTCCATCTCCAAAGCACCAGCATGATCTCCATCATCATCGACATGACACCATGATCTCCATCATCGTGTCATCACGTGGTTGTCTCACCAACTATTGCTTCTACAACTATTGCTAACGCATAGCGATAAAGTAAAGCAATTACATGGCGTTATTAGTTGAAACACAGGTCATAAAATAAATTAAAGACAATCCTATGGCTCATGCCGGTTGTCATACTCATCAACATGCAAGTCGTGAAACTATTACAAAACATGATCATCTCATACATCAACATATATCACATCATGTTTTGGCCATACCACATCACAACATGCCCTGCAAAAACAAGTTAGACGTCCTCTACTTTGTTGTTGCAAATTTTACGTGCCTGCTATGGGTAACTAGCAAGAACATTTCTTACCTACGCAAAGCCACAACAGTGATAATCAAGTTGCCTTTCAACCTTCTACAAGGACCGCCTTTGTCAAATCAGATAAACTAAAGTAGGAGAGACAGACACCCGCCAGCCACCTTATGCAATACAAGTTGTATGTTAGTCGGTCAAACCGGTCTCAGGTGTTGACCCGAGCCGCTTAATCCCGCAATACCGCCAAATAAAAATAAGACAAGGGAGGTAAGCAATCTGAACATCAACGCCCACAACTTCTTTGTGTTCTACTTGTGCATATCATCTATGCATATAGACCTAGCTCATGATGCCATTGATGGGGAACGAAGCATGAAAATCAAAAAAATTCCTACAAACATCCAAGATCTAATCTAGATGATTCATAGCAATGATAGGTGTAGGAATGAAGTATGTCTACCAGAGGGGGGGTGAATGGGAGTTCTAAATTTTCTTCAGAAAACTTAAATCTCTCAGAACCCAGCAGCGGAATAAAGGATAAACAAGCTAAGAGGAACTACAATGAAATACCGAAGGGAAACTAAAGCATGCATCGAAGTAAATTACATGAATGGAATGCATCAAAAGTAAACATGAGTGATAGAGGTAACCGAAGATGCTCGATGGCGACAAGGTATTTCTTCGACCAGTTCGTCCTTCTGCACAAGGACTACGTCTGGTTGGAGGGGCTGCGACTTAACACGGAAGATAAACTCTCTTCATCCTATTCTCCTCGACAATCGATTTGTCAACTGATGTCGATCACTCATGGTAGATACTTGAAGGCGATCTCCAAACCTTTATAGACTTCTTCTTCGAGAACCACAATCACTCTTGGTCTCTAAAGAAATTGACACCTAACCGTCTAGAGAGTTTGCAGCTCTCAAGAGTAATAGGCGGAGTGTACTAAACTTAGATTCCAGTGATGCTGAACCACTATCTAATTCTTCGGCTCTAGGGTTTTTCTCTCGGTGGATTTTAAACTCAAATCTCTCAAAGAGGGGGTTGCTCAACAATCTTCTCAGAATCAAACGAAGCAGCCACCGGACAAATCCGGCACGGGGTGGCTATTTATAGCCGCAGCCTTCCCAGATGGGAAATGACCATTTTGGACACGAGGTCCAGCCAATGGCCAACCGACATGTTCACAACGGTCGGATTTTGGAGGAACGTAACATTACTTGAGGAACAAGTAATGCTAACTCCTTTGTCCGCGGCAAATCTCTCGCAGCGAAGAAGATCTCAGTCTCTTGGTGGCAAGTATTTGCTTGGAGCACAAAGAGATTTCTCTCACAGCTTTCATAGGATTTGGGTTTAGCATCAGAGAATCAAAGCTTCGAAATGCTATACCCCTCTTAATAGTACGGTGGTCCTATGACTCAATGAAAGAAGAAGAATAACGAAATAAATGTTATGTCTTCACTTCATCTTCATTCTTCCTCGAGCGCAGTCATTTGGTTCGAACATGCACCGAACCAATTGCTTAAACTTCAGTAATTTTTAGGGGTCACTCTTGATAGCTTTATCTTCGATGATAACCTTTACTGCTGCGCAGGGAGATTATCTTCGTCGTTTGCATCAAACTCCTCGATACATGAGGGACCTCTTACTCTGTGTGCACTAGCAAATACATAAGTCCCATACTATTTATGTTAATAAACTCCAAAACATAACGGGCCTATCATTGCACCAACAATCTCCCCCTTTTTGGACGGTTGTTGACAAAAGAGATAATCATCGAAGTGAAAATAGATAGTTGAAATGTAAATCGAACAAGAGTGAACTTGCGTTACTTGCCTCGATGATGAAATATACTCCCCCTGGATTTATGCAGGGTCAATTGATATATAATGAAATTCCTTGCAATTCATTCGAGTGTATGGAGGAGTTTCAATCATATGAGGTAATGATTCGCACTGATGATAGATAATCCAACGAGAATAAAGTGCAATCATTCATAACTTCTGTTAATAATTCCACCTGCAAAACAATAAGCTTCGACAGAGAATAGTGCAGCAGGCGGGGTTATTAATATTATAGCCCATAACAAAAGTTTTACATCAGAGCACAAGAAATGGCGTAATTGTATCAAAAGATAGAGCGAGAAAATGCAAACACCAAATCCAATAGAGCAAATCTATCAAACTCTCGATGTTATTCTCCCCCTTTTGTCAACTAGTGTCAAAAAGGTGATGAAAAACATGAGTGCTAGAAAATGGTGAATATTATTCACTCTGAGGCATCGCCTGATGAATAGCCCGAAGAAGTTTCTGATTCAGAAGTGTCTGGAACATCTTCATCTTCAATGGCAGCAGCAGCTGATCCTTCTAGATTGACTTGGGTCTTGGAAGAGGAAGGCGCATTTGGATCAGCTTTGACAGTCTTGCGAGACAGAGGATTTGCTTCAGCAGGTTTTTCAGTAGGCGATGTGGCTTCTGATTTGTCTAGTAAATTGCGCAGCTGAATTCGAAGTAAATTCGTAGTTGGTTCACGAGCTGGCAAAGGTGGAGTGGAGTGATCTTGATAATCTTCAGCAGTAAACCCTTGGTCAATGTACTGATAGAGTTCTTGGAGGTGAGAATTGCTGAGTTGCTTCTTGGAGAAAAAGTTCCGAAGCAATTTCCATAAGCGCTTATTGTTTTCTGCTGTAATCATATGCACAACTTTTGTTCGGTTGTGAATAGCATTAAGTTTGGCAGCCAGATGCTCTTTTTCTTGACGATCTTCAGCCATATGCTTCAATAGCAATTGTTGGGTGCGCATGCTCACTTCAAGATCTGAAGGAGGTTGAGTGTTTGGCATACGATCACCTTTAGGTAGCTTGGGTCAATTGAAGGTGGTGTGATAATCAGGAATTGCTTCTGGAGCTTTTTCCGAAGAGAAATCTTCCATTACTCTCAGTGTATCATGCACAGGAGGAATGAAGCTTTTATGGATGACCTTGGCAAGATATTCAGTCTTCATTGCATAGTCAATCACCTTCTGAATACAGGGTGCATACACTTTGATGGTTTTTGGACACTGAGCTGAATCCATCAGTATGCGTAAGAACATGTCTTCAACATCGAAGATATACCCTTGTGAGATGGCGTAGATGGTGTTCCAAAGCACATCAGATATAGCATTATCAGTATTCATCCCAGCCAGCGGACAGAGGGTGTATGTGAGAATGTGATATAACGTCTGATTGTCGAATGTCAAGTGCTCAGGCAGAGGAGGACCATTGTAGTCACTAATCTTATCTTCATCCATTGTACATCGGAAATCTTCATCAGAGATGGCATCAATGTTATGAACCCGAATCTCAGTTTTGCCATGTTCAAACCGAGGGAAATGAAAGTGTGATACAAAGTGCATGGCAGAATATTTGATTCGTTTTCCTTCAGTCATCCATTCCATGATCCACTTTGTGCTGACACATCGCCGGAGATATATAATGTTGCATAAAACTGAAGAATAATCTCCCTGTTCCATGGATGCTGATAGCCCAAGACATGCGTGAGACCATAGTCTTCGATCTCTTGCAGAATTTGGTTGAAACAACCAATGTTCTTCATAGCAGGAAAGTCTGGGAACTCATGGGGGAAAATCTTCAGGCTATCGTAAGAATTTGAGAATAGTATATAGCCTGTTCCTGAGTCTAGAACCGAGGAGATTCAGATGTACTGGCCTTGCTGTAAGGACTTTCTCGAAAGAAAACTGGATGAGTATTTCTGTTGAACAGAGACCCTTTGACGCCAACGCCGATGGAAAACAAGGGCAGTCGCTCACGGGAATAGGGGTACTTGAGTTCATCTTCAATAGAAATCACTTCATTGCCGTAGATGACGGAATCTGAATGATGAGCTGACATAGATTTTGCTGCAGAAGGATCAACATCTGAAGCTCTTCGTGCAGTGTCAAGTGAGATCCTTAAGGGAGAGGGATTTGATGCTTGTTCAGGAGCTGAGTCAGGCACCAAGGCTTTATCAGTCATTGGGGGCTGTTGAGGAATTGCTTTAGATGTAGTTGGAGCAGTAGAGGGTGGAACCAAGGTGTTTGGTTCAATGCGGGCAGGAGAAACTTGTTGTTCAGACGGAATAATTTCACCTTCTTCGAACAGTTGGTGTTGAGAAGGATTTGCTTCATGAGCTGGAGAAGCCACAGGCACTGATTCAGTTGGCCTTGGCGAAGTTGTTGCACCTGTAACTGGTTCATGAGCAGGCGAAGGAATTGCTCGTTCAGGAGAGTTTTCTCTTGGTGCATTAGTATCAGGAGGAGGAGGTGCATTTTTCTTTGCAGTCTTCTTCTTCTGCTTCGATGGATCAATCTGCCCTTTAACCAGATCATTATAACCAGTTGCTTCGGCTTGGTTATCAAGGTAGATCTTGCGAACGATTTGATCCAGATCCGAATGAAATCCCAACCTTCTGTGTCGAAGGACTTTCAACTCCGTATTGATATCATCATACGATTCTTCAAGTTGCTTTATGAAAAACTTGGATTTTGCATCCATCATACGGGTGTCAAGCTCCTTGAGTTGGCCGGTGAGTTCATTGATTTCAACTGAATCATTTCTCAAATCTTGAATCAGATTAGATGCTTGAGAAATAACTTCAGGGGGAATGGGCAAATATGCCACTTCTCCATCAAACAAATCATCAACAAATCTGTCCAGCTACTCCATGATGAAGGGATGGTTGAAGGAATGTGGTGCAGTAGAGACATTTTGAGGCTGAGCGGAGGTCTGAGAAGTAGGAGCAGTCTATGCAACATTTTGCTCGGAAGGAGGCATAGAAGCCAAAGGTTGAGTCAGTTTTGGAGCAAATTGTGCAGCCTTTTCCTTCACCGCATCAGTACTTGGAACCTTTTGCTTCGCAGCAGGGCCTTTGATTTGCTTCACCTTTTGTTTCGGTAGCTGTTCTCCTGGCTTTGCAGAGCCAACATGGGCTTCAACTACCAAATCTTGTAAGTTGATTGCATCAGGATGAGGATCAGTATTCACTTTGTCAACCATAGTGACAGTAATCTGAGGAGTCTTTCTTTTCAGATGAATCTTCTTCGGTGGTGCAATTGGAACGGCTCTTGCTCGAAGATCAGGAAGAATAGTGGATGTAGTTACATTCACTTGTTCTGAGAGAGTTGCATCAATTTCCTCTCGGGTGAGTGGTGGATCATCTTGATCAGATGAATCACTTTCAGGTTCAGCTAGCTTCGCAGGCCTTTTCCTCGGGGTGCTCTTTTTCTTCAGAGTAGCAGATTTTGGATCATGTTTGTTCTTCATTCTACATTTGTCTTTTCCTTCAGCCTTTTTCTTCTCGACGTATGATTTGATAAGACGGTGATTTTCCTCTTACTTTGCTTGATCTTTTGCGGCCTTCTTGGCACGCTTCTCAGCATTTTTGAGGTGCTTGGCCTTTTCTTCGGGATAAGAGTCCGAAGTCTTGGTGGATGACGCATGAGCGTCAGGAGGTGGTGGAGGCCTTTGCTGGGGTTCACCTGCCCGAATGAGCCCAATCTCGCAGCAGTAACCCCATGGGGGATGGAAAGCGAAGTTCTTGGCGTACCGGGGATGAACCATCTTGTAGTTAAACCACTTCCTTACCTAGTGGCGCCGAATCTTTTGCACACGTCCTTTTCTCTGAGTGGAATCTTCTCCTAGAACTGTGTTGTACTCATCATGAGAGATAAGCTCAGCTGTATTTTTGAGTGGTTGCCTGCCACCTCTCCTCTTCTTCGGTGCATCTGCTTCTTGTTCATTTGCATTTTGTTCGGCTCATTTTCTTTTGCTAGTGGATGGGCCTACCGTTGGGCCCTTTGGCGTTATAGATTCGTCAGCTGTTCCCATGAAAGCCTATTCATCATCAGCCATACTGTGTATCTTAGCAGAATCTTGAACAGACTGCATTGACCTGTGAAAGAGAATAGGTACAAGGGAAAATGGGGACAGGGTCACAAATGCTCTTAGCGAAAGATTTCCTCGAATCAAAAACATTTTGAGGAGGAATCAGATGCAGATTTTGAGAAATGTTCCGAAAGAATGAAACATATAGATCGAGCTAGTAGGTCTAAAGAAGAATACTAGACAGCGAGCTAGGCATCTCATTCGAGCAAAGCATAACACAAACCCTAGATCTGACAGATTTGGATGCGAGGAATAACTTCAAACCACATCCGCACTAGAGAAGTAAAAACCTAGATCTAAGATATGCGGTAAAATCGGTGAAAATTAACCGAGGATGAACTCGAATCAGAAGAAAGGAAGTTCAAGTACGAACTACACATACCCTACCTCGGTGACGTGCAACAACTACGACGGCGCGAGGAAGAAGATGTCCCGCGGCGGCGTGGAATGACTCTGGTGACCACTTTCCGGCAGCTAAGGGGCGAAGGGGTCATCAGTGTCAAGCTCAAGGAGGAGCACTGGGCGAGTGTTTCGGTGGAGAGAGAGATAGGAGAAAGAAGGTAAAGGAGGATGAAGGGTGTGGTGTGGTTTATATAGGCGAAAGAAAATAACCGCACGCTGAGGTTTTTGATCGGACGGTCTCTAGCCAGAGACGATTGCAATTCAACGGATAGGCTGAACTGGCAGTTGATGTGTTGCACATGGCAACCGTCAAAGATCATGGTCCTGACTTGGGCAGGAAATCCCAAATTTTGGACAGCTTTCGCCAAAATATATTAATGTTCGGACCGAATCTTTATCGTGGTCAAGGACACCAGATAAGTTTCATTCCAGATAAATTTGAGCATTTGCGACGGAACATCATAGACTGGAAGAGATAGATCAGAGGGAAAAATAGGGTCCTTTGCATTTCACTCAGGCAAAAACACAAACACTCGAGCAAATAGCTATGAGAGAAATGCATTCGGACAGAAACCAAATCCATCGAATCGAAGAGAAATTCAACGAAAGAAAATTGTGGTGTCCTAACCCACCGTATAAGAACTGTACAACCCCGAGCGTCGCACAATTATCGTGGCACCAGGTTAGTCTAGTTCTTCATTAATGTATTCACTCTCAGAAAGAAACTTTCACTTTGTCGAAAGTTTCAGACTCTTCGAGTGTTATGCACCCATTCCTTCAACGATGTGAAAGTGTTAGCACGGGTGCTGAGTCCAGCTTACTACATGTTTGCGAGGTCTAGGATATTTAGCTCACACCGTAACGCACAAAATCTTTTCTCGTCGAGAGGCTTGGTTAAAATATCAGCGAGATTGTCCTTGGTCTTGACGTGATTGATAACGATATCCTATCGAGCAACATGATCGCGAATAAAATGATGTCTGATGGCAATGTGCTTCGTGCGAGAATGTTGCACAGGATTGTGTGCAATTTTGATGGCACTCTCATTATCACAATACAGAGGGATATGCTTGACCTTGATGCCATAATCTTTCAGTGTCTGCTTCATCCACAATAACTAAGTGCAACAAGAGCCAGCAACAATATATTCGTCCTCAGCCGTAGACAGAGATACACAATTCTGCTTCCTTGATGACCAACAGACCAAGGATCTACCAAGGAAATGACATGTCCCCAAAGTAGATTTCCTATCAACCAAGTCACCAGTCCAATCTGAGTCTGAATATCCAACAAGATCAAACAGTGCTCCCTTAGGATACCATAAACCTAAGGTCGGGGTGTGAGCCAAATATCTCAGAATGCACTTGACCGCTTGGTGATGCGATTCTTTTGGTGCAGCTTGATAGCGGGCACACATGCAAACACTCAACATAATGTCAGGTCTGGATGCACATAGGTAAAGAGATCCAATCATCGAACGATAGGCTTTCTGATCATAATCCTTACCGTACACATCTGCATCTAGCTTACCATTCGTGGGCATTGGAGTTTTATAGCCCTTCATTTTGGAATCTTGCATTTTGAACTTCTTCAGGCACTCCTTTAGATATTTTTCCTGAGAAATGAAGATACCATTTGCTTGTTGAAGAATTTGCAGTCCGAGAAAGAATTTGAGTTCAGCCATCATGGACATTTGATATTTATCGCACAACATTTTCCCGAATTCTAAGTTGCAAGCATTGTAGTACAGCCGAAGATAATATCATCCACATAGATTTGACAGATGAATAAATCATTGTCAATTGCATGAGTGTAAAGTGTGGGATCTGTGGATCCTGGTTTGAACCCTTTGCTGAGCAAAAACTTCTTCTGGGTGTCATACCAAGCTCGAGGGGCTTGCTTTAGCTCATATAAAGCTTTCTTCAACCTGAAAACTTTGTTAGGATACTCAGGGTGTTCAAAGCCAGGTGGCTACCTAACATAAACTACCTCATCAATTTCACCATTGAGGAAAGCACTTTTCACATCCATTTGATATAGCAAGATATCATTGTAATTTGCATAAGCAAGAAGAATGCGAATTGCCTCAAGGCGTGCAACAGGAGCATATGTTTCACCAAAATCAATACCTTCTACCTGTGTGTACCCTTGAGCAACAAGTCGTGCTTTGTTTCTTACCACAATACCATTTTCATCTTGCTTGTTGCGGAAGATCCATTTTGTACCGATGACATTGTGCTTCTTGGGATTTGGTTTGTCAACCAGTTCCCATACATCATTCAATTCGAATTGCACCAACTCCTCTTGCATGGCATTCATCCAATCCGGATCATTCATGGCTTCTTCATATTTGGTAGGTTCTGCCAGTGAAACAAAGGAGAAACTGCCACAGTAGTTAGCCAAACGAGTGCGCGAACGAGTTGTGGGTCGATAACCTGGGTTCTCAATTTCATCGAGAATTAGTGATGGATCAACTCGATTTGCCACACGAGGATGAGCATTTTCTTCGTGATGGTCATTGTCATCAGTATTAGTATTTGTGTCATCATTCCCTTCAGGATTGCCATTTTGATCGGCATTTGAATTTTCATTCCCATTTCCATTCGGAGGAGCATTTGCTTCGGTAGTGGCTTGATGAGTTCTGCTTCGGGTCATAGGAGCATCATCATCAGATGACTCAGGTGCATTTCCCTCAACAGGCTTGACGCTCCCAATGGCCATTTGCCAAATAGCATCCGATATCAGCGGTTCATCTATCACATTTGGCAAGTGCTCCTTTTGAGAGCCGTTAGATTCATCAAACCGCACATTTACCGTTTCCATAACTTTCACGTGGTGAGAGTTATAGACTCGATACGTATGCGAGTTTGAGCCATAGCCAAGAAGAAAACCTTCATGTGCCTTCGGTGCAAACTTGGAAGAATGATTCATATCAAGAATGTAACAAGGTGCACCAAAAACACGTAGATAAGAAACATTTGGTTTCTTGCCAGTGATAAGCTCATATGAAGTTTTCTCAGGGAACTTGTGAAGATAAACACAATTGATAACATGACATGCAGTGTTAATAGCATCAGCCCAGATGCGAATGGGAATTTTGTACTCACTGAGCATAGTTCTTGCCATTTCAATGAGAGTTCCATTCTTACATTCAACAACTCCATTCTGTTGGGGAGTGTATGCAGCAGAGAACTCATGAGTGATACCATGATCATCGAGAAATTCAGCAATGTGAGTATTTTTGAACTCAGTTCCATTGTCACTTCTGACGTGCTTGATTTGCACATCATATTCATTATGGGCCTTCTTAGCGAAGCTTTTGAAGATTTCTTGAGTACAAGTCTTGTCTTCGAGAAAGAATACCAAAGTGTATCGAGAGAAATCATCAACAATAACCAAACCATAGTGACTGCCACCGAAGCTTGCATAATTTTGAGGACCGAATAAATCCATATGAAGAATTTCCAGTGGTCTTGTTATGGTCATAACTGTCTTGGATGAATGATGCTTCTTAGCCAATTTATCAGCCTCACAGGTAGCATAAAGATGATTCTTGTCGAATTTTACATCAAGAATCCCACGGAGATGATTTTTCTTCACCAGAGTCTGCAAATTTCTCATACCTGCATGACCAAGTCTGCGGTGCCACAGCCATCCTTCGGTTGCTTTTGCAAGCAAACAAGTTTGGACTGAGGGACCCTTAGAGAAATCCACAATATAAAGATCACCTTTTCTAATTCCCTCAAAGACAAAGGAATGGTAAGAGGCCATGAAGACAATGCATTTGGAAATAGAGAATAAGACTAGCATGCCCAAATCACATAGCTTACCAACTGACATGAGATTGAATCCAAGGGATTGAACAAGCAACACATCATCAATAGACTTATCCTTGGAGATAGCAATTTTACCTAGCCCAATTACCATTCCTTTGTTGTTGTCGCCAAAAGTGATATACTTCAGAGGAGAAGCAGTTAAGTTGGGGTCGACAAACAACGACTTGTCTCCGGTCATATGACTAGTGCATCCACTGTCCATAATCCATTCAGTACACCTGGAGACATAGTCCTGCAGAAGAATTAGGCTTTCTTAACCACCCACATCTTTGAAGGTGGCTTTGAAACGAATGAACAAGCAGGATAGGTTTTCTTTCGATAAACATAGTTGTTACTCGATGAGGAGTGAGTATAATTGAAAGAGTAAGCATTAAAATTCTTTCCAGATGCATGTGCATAGTGATTGTATCCAGTATGCATGTACTCATTTTGTCGAATTCATTGTGCATGCATGGTTAGTTGAGCAGAAACAGGCAAAGCATCAACAGTTTTATTTGGTACCCAATTAGCTTTCTTAGGGGGTCCATTTATGTTGTTCGGTCCAACATACCAAGCAACAGTCTCACCACGTTGATTCTTGAACAACTTATAATTGACCAGGGAATCATCATCAGGATATTCAGGAATGGGAGAGTCGTATCCCGAAAGTAATGCTGGATCGAGCATTTTTCTCTTAGCAGGAACCCACACAGTTTGAGGATATTGATGTGGTTTCCAGTAAGTACCATCTTCATTCAGTTTCCTTTCGAAACCGATACCTTTCTTTCTGGGATTTTTGTGAAGAATAGACTTCTTCAAAATGTCACATAGGGTTTGATGCCCTTTGAGTGATTTGAACATTCCTGTCTGAAGAAGATCCTTTAACCTAGCATTTTCTTCAAAAACAGAACCATTTTCCTCGACGGAGGGTTTAGCCTTCACAGATGATTCAGCATATGATTCAACATTAGTTCGTTCAAGGCATTTTAAGCATGGTGGCTCAAACACTTCATGTTTCTCCTTAAGTTGTTGGGTGAGAAGAGAATTTTCTCTCATCAAATCCTCATGAGCCTCTCTCAACGCCTCGAGTTCCTGTTTCCTTTTCAGGTAATCGTAGGTCAATCTTTCGTGGTTAGCTAAGAGAAAATCATGACGAGTTGAGAGTTCATCCATTCGTGACTTGAGAGAGGAATACTCTTTGATCAGCGACTGGTTTTTCTCCATCTCCTCAACCAACAACCCTTCAGATTTCCTGAGGGTTTTCTCAATTTTCTCAAGAGAATTTTGTTGAATATTAGCAATTTTGATCAACTTAGCATGGTTATCCTCATCAGAAGAATACTGATCACTGGAGTGAACCTTATGATGTTTTGAGGATACCTTTTCTTTCGAAGCCTTGGCCATGAATCAGTAGGCAGGAGATTTGTCGTCTCTTGACGGATTCCCAAAGAAGTTAGTCGTAGCAGAGGAGGCACATGCTATGCCCGCCATCCCGGAGTCAGAATCTTCATCGGATTCTTCTTCTTCTTCGGAGCCAGACGATTCTTCTTCATTAGAATCCATTTCCTTGCCGATGTACGCCTTGGCCTTGCGAGAGGTATTCTTGTGGTTGGAGGAGGACTTGGAAGGGTTTCTTGACGAGGATCTCGATGAAGATTTAGACGAGGAGTTGTCCTTCTTCTTAATTTCTTTGTTTTCTTCTCATCCTCTGAGTCATAGTTCTTGCTCTTTCTTTTGCCTCGATGATTGCCCGAGTCATATCTCCCACTTGCTCGAATTTCAGCTTCCCAGAGAGGGCAGTCCAAAATGAATTGTCCAGGCTTTTTGCACTTGAAACAGGTGTATTCTCTGGCAGGTTTTGAAGATTTTGAACCCCCAGAGTTGCTTAAACTTCTTTTCTGGAACTGGCCTTTCTTGTGGAAACGTTGGAATCGTTTCATGATCAATGCAAGATCTTTGCTGAGTCATTCTGGATCATCTGAATCTTCTTTGGCGTTTCCGTCGGAGGA
This sequence comes from Thinopyrum elongatum, assembly GCA_011799875.1. Classification (NCBI taxonomy): domain Eukaryota; kingdom Viridiplantae; phylum Streptophyta; class Magnoliopsida; order Poales; family Poaceae; genus Thinopyrum; species Thinopyrum elongatum. The sequence goes on along the minus strand of CM022298.1, from coordinate 450,285,020 downwards.
GGAATCAGCCACAGCTTTGAGAGCATGATTTCTGCGTTGAGTTGAGCCATACAGATCTCTTTTCTCTTCTTCCTGTTTGTAACACCCTGGTTTTCGCTCCCTGTTTTTTTTCCTTTCACGGGATTTGACTCCCGTCTTTTTCTCGGTGTTATCGGATTTCTTTAGCTCTTGGGTATATGAAGATGGTCATTCAACCTTGCCTCTCCTATCCAACCAGAGATCCTCTCAAGTCCAACCTTGCCACCCAAGATCTATTCTCAAGATTTTTCCACCGAAACCCTACCTTCCGAGTTGCCGGAAGGGAAACCCTAACTCTTGCAGTTACAAAGGAACCCCAATTTCCTTTGATCTGTTGACTCCCAAACATTTCCCAGTGATCATTCCACATCTATAAACCCTGGATATGCAAAAATATTGCCAAGTCATTTGCAATATTTTTCACTTATAATTAATTCCTTTTTCTGCTGTTGAAAGGAATTAAATCCAGGAAAATATCTATCCATCTCCAAGGTTCATGAAAACTTGTGGAGATATTCTTTGTGATCAAATTGAGCTCCCATAAAAATATTGGCCATAATTAAATAAGGGAAATTGCATTTTCCTATTTAATGCCAATATTGCATTTTGGGTCCTTTCTAAAGGAACTACCATTTTGGTAGCCAGGAAAAATCCCAAATAATTTGTGGAGCTTAACCTACCCATATCTTCACCATTTCCATCAAAAACCCAAGTTCCACCCATTAAAGTTTGAGCACAGCATCCATTTGCAAATTCGGTTCAGATTTTCAGTTTGCAAAGGAAGTGCTTGAACCCTTGATCTATTTGAGCTGAAATTTTTCATGGTGGTTCATATTGCTAAATCACTCAAGGAAACCAAAAACCAGCTCAATCCATCTGTCCATTCATCCACAGCATTTTTCTCAAGTTTCTGTCCATTTGGAAGTGCTATGAAGGAAGTACTACTTTGGCATTTCCAAATGATCTGAAACTTTTCCAGTATCTTCATATGTCCAAATAATCACTTTCCACAAAATTTGAGCAAAATCCATTCAGCCATTTTGTCCCAGCAAATTCATCTCCATTTCTGACCAGTGGGGTCCATTCTACAGCAAGTACCCTCAATCCTTATCCAAATGGCCCCAAAATTTACCAGGGTAGTCACCTTGGTAGATCATTGCTGCATGCCAAGTTCCAGCTCCTTCCACTCAGTGATCTCTCCAGAAACCAGTACAAACAGTTCTTTGTTAAATCTTCTCCGGCAAGTTTCTTCCACCTCAGAGCTACCTAGTTGGTTCCAGTTCCTTCTCTCATCCATTTGAGCATCAAGGAGCTTGTTGGACAAGCTTGGACAGGCAGGAGCCTTCCACAGCAAGCCATGCACGTGGTGACCACGCTAGGCCACGCAGGAACAGCGCTCTGCACTCTGTTGTCTCCGTGCCGTCGCCTTCGGCCAGCCTCCGCTTGTTCTAGCATGTCCCACTGCTCCCCTGCGTCCACGCACTCACTCTCCAACACCTTCCCCCTCCAGTTTCTTCCTCGTCGTGCCGCGACGAGCTCCGCCACTGTTCTGTCCGTGACGCTGCCGCCGTATACATCCAACCGGAGCTCTCCCGAAGCTGCTGCCGCCTTCTCCACCTCCCTGGAACCCCTGCCGACGTCGTGCCCTTCCTCCGCGTGTCCCCGAGCACCAGTATCCGGCTAAGGACGCCACGGCGGCCGAGCTCATCCGCTCGCCTTCGGGCACCTATAAATAGGCCACCCCGAGCTCTTCCTGAGCATCTCCAGCCCCGTAGCCATTCCCTCTCCCTTCCAGAAACCTCTCCCTTGCCTCCCATTCCCTCCCTGAGCTCCTAGAGCTCCTTTCCCCGTCAATGGCTGAAGCAGCCGCAGCCGACCCCCTCGGCCCCCGCCTGCCCGCAGCTCCTCCCCCTCCCTCTTTTCAGCGTCCTCAAGTTCCCCTGGAGCCGCGGAGTCGCCGCTGTCCTCCATTCCCTTCGGGGAACCCTGCCAGCACCGCCCCTCCGTGGCTGCATCTCAGCCATGGCGCCCGAGCAGCTGCACCAACGCTGTGGGCAGCCCCAGCCGGTCCTGAGGACACCAACAGGCGCGGCGCAGGGCGACAGAGCCTCTCCGCTCGTCGGCCGGCCCTCTTAGGCGGCGAGGCGACGGCCAGGCTGGTGGCTGGCCGGCGTCTGTTGCCGTTGTCGCGGGCGAGAAGAAGAACGAGAGGAGGAGAGAAAAGCCCAGGCGAGCCCCATGCATCATCCTCACACCTTTGACCAGCCGGCCCCGTTGACCGGTTTAAGTGAAGGCGTATTCCATCAAATGCGCTTTCTCCGCGCGGATACGTATTTCCAGAGAATGTGCTTTCAGTTTTAGTCCAGCCGCCGCCGAAACTGCTATTTTGTGGACGTTCGCCCGATAAGGGCAGAAACGGACGGATTTCTGTCTGTTTTATGCCAAACGAACGAATGGCCACAGTTTCGCAACCGTAACTTTTATCGAGGTGAAACCAACGCCCACTTCTTCATCTCGTCGAGCCCATTCCGATGAGGTCACTTTCATAATGTTGACACATTCTAAAAATGACCCTTTTGCCCTTGGCTTCATTCATCTCGCTCCGAGAGAGAACTTTTTCGGCGAATTCTTCCGCGGCTTCACCGCACTTCTTCCCGGAGTATTCTTCGACCCCAGGAAAGCCGACCATCTGATATATGCCCTGAAGCATTGCTCTGTGTCATTCTTGCATGTTTAAATTAATATGCTTATGCTTGTATGCGTAGTAGTGAGCTGTATGTGACCCTGACGAACCCTTGCTTGCACTTTCTTCGATGAAGGCACCACGCCTGTGTCTGTGTTGTTTCCGGCCGTCCGGGGTGGATGCCGACTTTATGTTCTCTTTTCAACAGCTGGCCGTGTTCTGAGCTGCTTTTCGGCCGTCTCGGACAGTTGTTGAATTTCTTTCTGTAGTAGTGACCCTATGCTCTGAGATGCTTTTCGGCCGTCTTAGGGAACTGCTACATTCTTTTTATCAACACCGTCTCATGCTCTGAGCTGCTTTCCAGCCGTCTTGAGCCGGGGTTGAGTTATTCTAGTAATGTCCCAGATCTGAGTTGTAAAGACCGTTCTCGTGGCTACTGGTTTATTTGCCGGTTTTATGCAAGGGTTCCGAAGGTCGTAACTTGCAGCTAGAACTTGTAAACTGATAACTTGTCATTTAAACATTGTTTCACTAATGACTCATTGTGATGCTATATGGAGATGGGTTGTTATAGTTGTTACCTCATACATAGTTATCACCATGTTAAGTTATTCATGATGAATATCCATGCTTGCTAAATGATGGCCAAAGCTAAATCTAGTCGGTTGATCTTGAGTCACCTGTCCGGGCATATCCGTGCAACCACATTTGCCGGTATGGGACGGCTGAGGGAGTCCTGGATTAAGGGGTCCTCGGGCATCCAGGCTACGTAACGTGGGCCGGACTGATGGGCCATGAAGATACAAGACAAAAGACTCTCTCCCGTGTCCGGATGGGACTCTCCTTGGCATGGATGGCAAGCTTGGCGTTCGATATGAAGATTCCTTTCTCTGTAACCGACTTTGTACAACCCTAGCCCCCTCCGGTGTTTATATAAACTGGAGGGTTTAGTCCATAGGGGCAATCATAATCAGACAGGCTAGACTTCTAGGGTTTTAGCCATTACGATCTCGTGGTAGATCAACTCTTGTAATACTCATATTCATCAAGATCAATCAAGCAGGACGTAGGGTATTACCTCCATAGAGAGGGCCCGAACCTGGGTAAACATCGTGTCCCCCGTCTCGTGTTACCATCGACCTTAGATGCACAGTTCGGGACCCCCTACCCGAGATCTGCCGGTTTTGACACCGACATTGGTGCTCTCGTTGAGAGTTCCGCTGTGTCATCGCTAGAAGATTCGATGGCTCCATCAATCATCCACAACGATGCGGCTTGGAGGGAGGTCTTTCTCCCCGGCCAGATCTTCGTATTCGGCGGCTTCATACTGCGGGCCAACTCGCTTGGCCATCTAGAGCAGATCGACAGCTACGCCCCTGGCCATCAGGTCAGGTTTGGAAGCTTGAACTACGTTGCTGATATCCGCGGAGACATGATCTTTGACGGATTCGAGCCCATGGCAGCCGCTCCCTACCACCGCGATGAACATGACCTAAATCTGTCATCGGACCATACCCGGGAGATAGCGCCTGTAACTACCCTGGCCCTAGATCCAGAGCAGATTGCGCCATCCGAGGACGGGAAGCTCAACCCCGCCACGGAAGCCGCAGACTCAGCGGCGTTGAAGCCGCACACAGACCCAACTTGGAACGGGATCTGTGTCACCGGAACCTCGGATTCGTCTTCGGCCACAGGTTCCAAACCGCGCACGTCCGCGCCCATCGAGCTCGATCGGGCGCCGATCGTCGAGTTCAGCTCCGCGGACATCTTCCGACACTCACCTTTGGGTGATGTGCTAAACTCATTAAAAACCCTCTCCTTAGCGGGGGACTCACAGCCGAATTATATCTGGTTTGAACTTGGGGCTGATGATGGAGAATTTCGCTTCCCACCCACCGCCCACTTCATTGCCACTGTCGAAGACTTAACCGACATGCTCGATTACGACTCCGAAGACATCGACGGTATGGACGACGATGCCGGAGAGGAGCAGGCCCAAAACCCGCCGTTTACTGGGCGCTGGACAGCCACCTCCTCATACGACGTGTACATGGTGGATACTCCCAAAGAGAATAATGGCGATAACGAGAAAGATCCAGTCGAGGATAAACCTCCTGAGATACAGCCAAAGCGCCGACGTCAGCGGCACCACTCTAAATCACGCCGTGGAAAAGACAGCAATACCGGCACAAGAGAAAACAATACCCCAGACGATGCCGAAGACAAAGAAGATCCCGCCGAACCGACTTCAGAACAGGATGGTAGGGAAGATGGGCAAGTCAGCCCTGACGAACAGGCCATAAACGAAGACTTGGAGGACAGCAACTATCTTCCACTCTCCGAAGATGAGGTGAGCCTCGGCGACGAAGACTTTATCGTGCCTGAGGAACCCGTCGAGCAGGAGCGCTTTAAGCGCCGGCTAATAGCCACTGCGAGGAGCCTGAAAAAGAAACAGCAGCAGCTTCAAGCTGATCAAGATCTACTCAACGATAGATGGACTGATGTCCTGGCAGCCGAGGAATACGGACTCGAGCGCCCCATTAAAAGTTACCCGAAGCGTAAATTGCTACCCCAAGTCGACGACGAGGCACTTGAGCCCATGCCATCAACACGTAATGCGGCTGACCGACCACCACGTGGCCGGGACAAAGCGGCAACTCAAGCCGAACACCTGCCCATACCACCTCACCGTAAAGGCAAAGACACCACAGCTCGGGAACACACATATGACCTACGGCAAAACCTGGAGAACAGAGCAGGTCAGTCCAGATCGATCTACGGATCGCGGGGGCATACCCTGGGGCGCGATGACGGCTATCAAGCCAGACGTACCGAGCATAACCACGTCCGGGCCGAAAGCCGCAGACGGACTACATCCGTACTACGGTGCGACTTGGCCCAATATAGAGGCGCCGCACATCCCCTCTGCTTCACTGATGAAGTAATGGAGCATGAATTCCCAGAAGGGTTTAAACCCGTAAATATCGAATCATATGATGGAACAACAGATCCCGCGGTATGGATTGAAGATTTTCTTCTCCATATTCATATGGCCCGCGGTGATGACCTTCACGCCATCAAATACCTCCCACTAAAACTCAAGGGGCCAGCTCGGCACTGGTTAAACAGTCTGCCTGAAAACTCTATTGGCAGCTGGGAGGACTTGGAAGACGCCTTCCGCGACAACTTCCAAGGCACATATGTACGACCTCCGGATGCCGATGACTTAAGTCACATAGTTTAACAGCCTGGAGAGTCGGCCAGGAAATTTTGGACTAGGTTCCTAACTAAAAAGAACTAGATCATCGACTGCCCGGATGCCGAAGCCCTAGCGGCCTTTAAGCATAGCATCCGCGACGAATGGCTCGCTCGTCACCTCGGCCAAGAAAAGCCGAAGTCCATGGCAGCCCTCACGGCACTCATGACCCGCTTTTGTGCAGGCGAGGATAGTTGGCTAGCCCATAGCAGTAACACTGCAAGCGATGCCGGTACCTCTGAAGCCAAGAATAGCAATGACAAGCCCCGATGCAACAGGCACAAGCGCCGAAGCAATGGTGGCACTGCCGATGACACGGCAGTCAATGCCGGTTTCAGCGGCTCCAAATCCGGCCAGCGGAAGAAGCGATAGAAAAGAAACAATCCGGGCTCATCCAGCTTGGACCGCATACTAGATCGTCCATGTCAGATCCACAGCACCCCTGATAAACCAGCCAATCATACCAACAGAGACTGTTGGGTTTTTAAACATGCCGGCAAGTTAAATGCCGAAAACAAGGAGAAGGGGTCGCAAAGCGAGGACAACGACGAGGAGTCCCGTCCGCCGAACACAGGAGGACAGAAGTGGTTCCCTAACCAGGTTAAAACGGTAAACATGATATACGCCACTCATATCCCCAAAAGGGAGCGTAAACGAGCGCTCAGGGACGTCTGCGCGATAGAGCCAGTTGCCCCAAAGTTCAACCCATGGTCGTCCTGCCCGATCACCTTCGATCGCAGGGACCATCCGACCAGTATCCGTCATGGCGGTTTAGCCGCACTGGTCCTCGATCCAATTGTTGATGGTTTCCATATCACACGGGTCCTCATGGATGGCGGCAGCAGCCTGAACCTGCTCTATCAGGATACAGTGCGCAAAATGGGCATCGATCCCTCAAGGATCAAACCCACAAAAATTACCTTTAAAGGAGTCATACTAGGTGTAGAGGCCCGCTGTACGAGCTCAATCACACTGGAGGTTGTCTTCGGATCCCCGGACAACTTCAGAAGCGAAGAGTTGATCTTCGATATCGTCCCCTTCCGCAGCGGCTATCACGCACTGCTCGGACGAACCGCATTTGCTCGATTCAATGCGGTGCCACACTATGCTTATCTCAAGCTCAAGATGCCGGGACCACGCGGCGTCATAACAGTTAACGGAAACACGGAGCACTCCCTCCGTACCGAGGAGCACACCGTGGCCTTGGCAGCGAAAGTACAGAGCGGCCTTGCCAAGCAGAATCTTAATTCAGCGGCCAAGCTCCCGGACAGTGTCAAGCGGATCCGGACTACTCCGCAGCATAACTACGCACTTAAAATACCATGGGCATAGACGGAGGCATAATTAGATTATGGTCCATAATACGGTTCGACCTCCCCTAGACACACATACTTTCATTTTTTTTCTTTTTTTTCTTTTCAGGTTTCTTTTCCACAGGCCCCTCAAGACGGCCTGATCATTGGTCCTTTCGAAGGATAGATACACCAAGACAACAAGAAGCATTGAGGTATACGGGAATCTTTAGGAGGTCTTTTTGACGATCACTTCTCCTGTTCTCAGGACCCGCACGCAGCTCTCTCTTGGTCATGGCATGTTAAATAGCCCTGTTGCTTATCGCACTACTTATACGCTTTGACGTATTAATAAAATTACAATGGAAACAGTTCACGGCCCAACTTCTGCGGCCCTAGCTTACTACTTCATTTTTTCTTGATAATCTTATCAATTGCACCCGTACACTTTGGTACGGCTTAAGTTCGCCAGGGGCTTTATTGCGCCCCATATTATGGCAACAAAGTTCGAACACTTTTTACAGTATAGTTCGGCACCCCGAATTTAGCATTATATGCATTGGCTCCGAATCATGTCTTTGGTCAATAGTTGGGTTGCCCGGCTCCTGTGCTTACTACCTTACGTTCCGCTATATCGGCTAGGGTAGTAAAGGGAGAACTACTGCGATTGTGCCCTGGTTCATTAGAATGAGCACCTCAGTAGAGAAAGCCGAAAACTGACTGTCATGATGCGGCGTGAGCCGGTCAGCTCTTCGGAGGTTACAAATCTTTTGCAGTTTTTTCCGCGTTATGCGACGAATCGGTCTCTACCCGATCAGGTGTTTTACAGCACCCTAGTTCGGACTCACAAATACTAGGGGCTGCGCCTAAATTTCTATTATAAAACTCCTATGGCTAAGTGAGGGTGATAAAGCCACATAGTCCGATTGCCTGGTTCGTTGCGCTAAACACCTCCTTCAAGGACCAAACTTTGGATCAAGAGTGTTTAGATTTTATCCCGAACACCCCCGTAATACCTACGTGGGGGCTGAAGCCGACGACTGGCCAACTCTCAGATTTAATAAAACGGCCGCACAGGAGGAAAAATCTTGATATAAACAACTAATATTATATTACATATTAATTTTGCTCCATTATACATGACAGGATAACATGAATATATTCATTCAAAGATAATGTCTTTCGCACACTGCTCCGCTACAATGCGGGATCCCTCCAGGATATCGTCAAAATATCGCTCGGGCGTGCGGTGCTCCTTGCCCGCGGGCGGTCCCTCGGTCGCGAGCTTGACGGCGTTCATCTTCACCCATTGTATCTTGACACGGGCGAAGGCCATCCGCGCACCTTCAATGCAGACCGACCGCTTGATGGCATCAAGCCAAGGGCAGGCAGCAACCAGTCGCTTCACGAGCCCGAAGTAGCTGTTGGGTATGGCTTCGGCAGGCCATAGACGGATTATCAAATCCTTCATGGCCAATTCAGCCGCCCTATGCAGTTCGGTCAGCTGTTTCAGCTGATCGCTGAGGGGCATCGGATGCTCTGGCGCAAGGTATTGCGACCAGAACAGCTTCTCCGTTGAGCTCCCCTCTTCGGCTCGGAAGAAATCCGCAGCATCAGCAATGCTGCGCGGCAGATCCGCAAATGCTCCTGGAGAACTCCAAATCCGGGTCAGTAAGAGGTACCTTTTCTTCACAAATTTGCTTCGCATTATAAAGGCCTTACCCGCCGTGATTTTCCTGGCCTCTTGGATTTCCTGGAGGGCGCCCTGGGCTTCAACCCGGGCCTCTTGTGTGCTTTGGAGGGCCTTAGCAAGCTCAGACTCTTGATCCGTCATCTTGCGCTCCAAGGACTCGCATTTCTTTACAGCGTCCTGGAGCTCTTGTTGGACCTCACCGACCCTGGCCTCGTGCTTTTCGCGGACGGATTGTTCCTCCGCCGCACTCTTCTGGGCCTCGGCCAGCGCCTTTTTAAGGGCCTCCACCTCGGTCGCCGCTCCTACAAATATCATGGCACTATGGTCAATGCAAATCATCTATCCTTTCTGATATACAGAAGGTCATGGCATACCTTGCTTGTCCTCCAGCTGCTTTTTCACACGGCCGAGTTCTTCCTCGGCCCGCTTCAAACTCTGCTTTAGTCCGGAGACTTCGGCAGCATGGGAGGTCGCAGCCAGCAGCGATGCCTACTTTTTCACATAGACATGTATGGTTAGTCTCCTGCAAAAATTGTTTGATCCTCTGTCCGGCTTTTCTTTTTGACCACCGGACAGTGTCTCAGGGGCTACTGTCTATACTGTGACATTCTTTTTACATAATTGCATTTCATACCTCAAAACCTGTTAGAAGGCTTGTGCAGGCTTCTGTCAGTCCACTCTTCGCGGACTGAATCTTCTCAATCACCGTACCCATGAGGGCACGGTGTTCCTCTACAATGGAAGCACTTCACAGCGCTTCCAGTAGGGTGTCCGGTGCCTCTGGTTGGACAGAGGTCACCGGCGAAATAGGCACACCCCCTTCTTTCGAAGAAGGTTGTTTGCCAGATTCCTGAGCCGTATAGGTCTCCAGGACCGTATTCGGCTGGGGGCCGAATTGGACCTGGCCCCCATTGCCAGTCTCCATGGGGATTTGCTCCCCCATGTGTCTAGCGACCGAGGTTTCACCCTCTGGCGCCGTGCTGACGGCCTCCTGCGTCACTCCCTGGCCTGGGATCCTTCGGGACAACGCCTCGGTGTCACCCATGGCCTTGGGAGAAGAGGCCGCCGGAAGGGACCCGCTGTCCATCGCCTTCGGGTCCAGCGAATTCCCCGAAGATGAGGATCGCATGAGGTCGGAACAAGCCGGACTGCAAGTAGGTGATTCAACATGTTAAAACTGTGGAGAAAAGAGGCTGGATATACGAATGCGTCAGGGTCTTTGAGTACTCATGACTCGGTCAGGGGCTTATCTCGGGGGCGCCGCTTTGGGCTGCTGTCGACGTCCCATGCGGAGTTATCCGCGAGAGAGACCTTCCACTTCTTGGACGCCTCTGCCTCCAGATTTATGGGGGCCGCCCTTTTCTTCCTTCCCCCCTCAAGAGGAGAGTTGCTTTCCTCCTCCTCCTCGTCGTCCTCTGCGGCGGTGGAGTGAGTCTCGGCGTCTTCGGACGTCGCGTCCGAAGTTCCCTTGCGATGGAGGCCACTTCTGGTCTCCTTGGCCTTTTTCTTGGCCTTCTTCTCCGGTGCCTGGTAGGGCGCCGGGACCAGCATCTTCGTCAGAAGCGGGATGGCTGGTTCCTCGGGCAGCGGAGCCGGACACTTAATCCGCTCTGCCTTCTTCGTCCAGCCCTAAAAAAATAAATAGGGAGGCTTAGGCATTTTCCCTGAGTAAGCAAGTAAAGGATACACCTTGAAGCGCGAAAGACTTACCGGACTAGCGGGATGGGCCAGGTCGTGCCCACGGTCCTCGGTCGTCTCTGGCCATTTCTCGTTGGCCTTAAAAAGCACCTTCCAGATGTCTTCGTGCGTAGTTCCGAAGAACTGTTGCAAGGTCTGGAGCTCGTCCGGATCGAACTCCCACAAATGGCAAGTCCGGCTTTGGCATGGAAGGATCCGACGAACTAGCATCTCTTGGATCACATTGACAAGCTTGATGTTCTTGTCCACCATACTCTGGATACGCGCCTGCAGCACTGTCAGCTCCTCCGACGACGCCCAATTCAGGCCCTTCTCTAGCCAGGAGGTGAGCCGCATTGGGGCTCCGGACTTGAATTCAGGAGCCGCGGCCCAGGTGGCGTCACGGGGCTCTGTGATATAGAACCACAGTTGCTGCCACCCTTTGACGGTCTCCACAAAGGTACCTTTGGGCCATGTGACGTTGGGCATCTTGCTCACCATGGCGCCTCCGCACTCTGCGTGTTGGCCATCCACCACCTTCGGCTTCACATTGAAAATCTTGAGCCACAGTCCGAAGTGGGGTGGGATATGGAGGAAGGCCTCGCACACGACAATAAATGCCGGGATGTTGAGGAAAGAATTTGGGGCTAGATCATGGAAATCTAGCCCGTAGTAGAACATGAGTCCGCGGACGAAAGGGTGGAGAGGAAACCCTAACCCGCGGACGAAGTGGGGGATGAACACCACCCTCTCATGAGGCTTGGGGGTGGGGATGATCGGTCCCTTGGCCGGAAGCCGGTGGGCGATTTCCTTGGCCAAATACCCCGCCTCCCGGAGCTTCGTGATGTCCTTCTCCTTGACGGAGGAGGCCATCCACTTGCCTTGCGCTCCGGATCCGGACATGGTCGGAGTGCTTCTTTGAGGCGGAAAAGATGAGAACTTGGGCGCTGGAGCTCAGGAATGGAGAGGCGGAGAAAGAGAAGGCGTGGGTGAAAAGGGGTGAATCCTTATCTCCTTATAAAGGCAGTGAATATCAAGCGCCTCCCCACTCGCCTTAAAACTCGCCTATTCCCAACGGCCGTGCAAACGGCACGGTTGGATTACCCACGCCCGTATTGATGAGAATCCTGTAATGAAGGGACACGATCTCTGCTGTGACGAGACATGCCACTGGAAACCGCATCTTAAAGCATGGAGCGCGGTTTGAAATAATGACCGTGCAGGAACGTGGTGTCGCGTTACAAAAAGTTGTCAGCAGATTGGACTCGTGAAATATTATACTCTCTGCGGTTGGGTGTGGTACTTGTTTTGCAGAGCCGGACACGCTTTCTGTGCTCGAAGTTTGTTTTGGAGTATTCGGAGGAGGAACCCGCCTTGCAATGCCGAAGACAATCTGCGCGCCGGACACATCGTCATTGAAGCCAGGTTCAGGGGCTACTGTGGGAGTCCTGGATTAAGGGGTCCTCGGGCGTCCAGGCTACGTAACATGGGCCGGACTGATGGGCCATGAAGATACAAGACATAAGACTCTCTCCCATGTCCGGATGGGACTCTCCTTGGCATGGATGGCAAGCTTGGCGTTCGATATGAAGATTCCTTTCTCTCTAACCGACTTTGTACAACCCTAGCCCCCTTCAATGTTTATATAAACCGGAGGGTTTAGTCCGTAGGGGTAATCATAATCAGATAGGCTAGACTTCTACGGTTTTAGCCATTACGATCTCGTGGTAGATCAACTCTTGTAATACTCATATTCATCAAGATCAATCAAGCAGGACGTAGGGTATTACCTCCATAGAGAGGGCCCGAACCTGGGTAAACATCGTGTCCCCCGTCTCCTGTTACCATCGACCTTAGACGCACAGTTCGGGACCCCCTACCCGAGATCCGCCAGTTTTGACACCGACAACGGCCTTGACTTGGTCTGATCGCATGCTCTTTCACCGGTACCACCCGACAGGGAAGGTTATGTGTGCACGCTACCCTGGCCTGGTAGGCGGCGATAATCTTGTGAGCCCAGTTGATTGTTTAACCTGGGAGTCCCCGTTTGGGACAGTTTGTTTGGCCACGACGGTGGCAGGTGTCAGGAGTGACACAGGGGCCACCCAGGGCAGGACTCCAGGGGAGGATGATTGCCAGTGGTACGATGGAGGAGTCACGGGTCAGACGGGTTTCGTTGGAGCAACCCTGGTCCACCCGAATGGGATCACGAGGTCAGGTGCTCCATGGTGTGGGTAAAGTGCGCAACCTCTGCAGAGTGTAAAATCTATTCGAATAGCCGCGTCCACGGTATTGGACAGCCCGTCCAGACCTCACTAGGTGGTCAACTATAATAATGATAATAATGATAGAAGAACCCGTCTTGTGTGGACATCAGATGATATCAGGGATATGATATGTTAGCCATGGGATGGCTATGAAAGAGGTGGTCGGATGACCGAAAGACTCGGATTGGATTTGGTTCAACGTCGGATTGGATCATGAGATTATTCGGAGTATGGATTAATCACTTGATATGCTTTACTTTACTATATTTTACATAGTAGTTATCTTGCTAGATAACCCTGCTATAACATGATCAATATTGCTAGATAGGTATGCTATGCCATGATAATTAATATTGCTCTAATATCAAATACATGCTTGAATGCCATGGATTGCTTTGCTTGGTGTATATGTTAGTTTGGTTTGCTTGCGAGTACATTCAAAAGTACTCAGCGGCCTTTAACGTGGCCAGGTTCACATAAGGATCCGTCGTCCATCGTCGAGGAGCCGAAGCGTTCTCGAGCTAGAAGCGTAACCCAGTCAGATCCCTGTGGATTGGAGCCGCACCAAGACCAAGCTGCCTTAGATAGAGCCTTTCCGCTGCCATCACCTCCGTAATATATCTCATGTAAGACTTATATATCCATTAATAGAAATGCATGTGTTCATGATACTTGTTGTAAGCGCGCATGCCAGAGTGATTTCCTGGGCTGGTATGCGTGGCGACCGTCGGGCTACAGTGGTATTCAGGCAGGGCGCCACAACGGATGGTATCAGAGCAGCCAGGCTGACTATAGGTTACCCTAGCCAGACTGCATTGTCTTGTGCTCAATAGAAAGCCCAGATGGATTTCAGCCATCTTTGCCAACTAGCATGGCTACTATTGATCATAAGGCAACCCCCTAGGTTTTGGCTCCATCAGACCCCAACTCTCGTGGCCTTTGCCTTCGGTACGAAATGCTTGCACCCGGCAACGACCCGTGAGCCCTGAACCCCTAGGTAAACCATATATCCTTACCCTGCTTGCTAGCCATGGCATTTCTCTCCTTAACTCTAGTTTCCTTTGGGAAACGCTTATAAATTCCCTCCTTTCCCTGACAACCATAGGATGGTTGACTAAGCCATTTTGGCTATGGTCCTGCATCGAGAGTGTGATGTTCCCTAAGGAAGTAGTAGGAGTTTGACACCAGTGCTACCAGGAGCATTGTGTGGTTTCGCTTCTAAATCCTTAGAGGTGCATCGAGTGCGCCATAATAGTTATACTAGTGAATCTTCGGCCACATGTGAAAGGTCCGCAAATTTGAGCTTTATCTTGCTTTTTGCTTTTTGTGGGTTTTGTTTCTCTTGTCGGTTCTATTTCTTCGCTCTGACTGGATCCAACCGCAAGTGCCGTCAAGAAGACCAGCATACAACTTGGATAATACCCAATAATCCAAATTCAGTAAGAGTCAAGCCAAGTCAACTGGCTGATATTCAGAATAGCAACACCGGATCTGTCAAGGATGAAGAATGTGTCAGAAGCAGAATCTATGTGCAACAGACAAGGCCAGAATATACCTGAGGGAGTTTCCTCAGAACGGATCACGCCTAAGGAGCAGTCAGAAGAGCTACCAAGAATGAATATCAGTAAGGACAAATTATTCCGTCTACGACAGAAGGACTATTTCAGTCAGTGAAGTGAACCGGGTCTTTTCTCAATGGACCCAAGAATCGTTTATTCCCCACTGAAGACATGTTTCAAGAATGTGAATATGCCACGAGCAACACCAAAACTCCGGTACGTTGGTATAAATTTCAAAGCAAATCTTGAAGCTCACCGATGCAAATACAAAATTTCTAGGCACTGTGATAAGGTTTGCAAGAATATGGATGAGTTCACGGTTGTCCAGAATCACTGAGCTTCCAAGCATCCAGAATCAAGGAGCACCTAACATGATTAGGAAACTCAGCTGAACCGAATGGAATTATCCGTCAATTGCTTACTATCAGCAACACTTGGTTTGAATGCAAAGGGTATTCTGAATTAATTAACAACACGAAGCCCGCATCAGTTCTGCAACCCTTACCGCAACAATGATCAGACCAGCAGAGGACAAGCGGTGTGCATGACAACAAGATATCTTCAGTCAAGGTATGGCCTATATCAAGTTTTGGCTCTACTATGGGTAAACCCCAGATACTTCGAAAGGAAGCCAGAATCGGCCATAGCTCCGATTGCACAGTGAAAGGCTTCTGGCATAAAGAACCCAGCCTTCCTTCGCAAGCTACCAGACTGCCAATCTTCCTCGGTACGCCACTTGGTGATAAAAATCTTCTGGGATACAACACTCCAATCTTTTTCAGTGTGCTACCGCGGGAAACTTCCGGCATAAGGCACCTGACCTTCCGCCGCAAGCCACATGAAGGTAAATTTCGGAGGTACGATATCCAGCCTTCTTCGGCACGCTACCTTGGCAGAAACTTCGAGCCTAAGGAATTCAGCCTTCTTCAACACACCCCGTGCCCACGACAATTCCGTCAGAAGCACGAATTAGCCCGGACACCCGTCTGCCTTAGAACTCAGTGGTTATGAAAGGATTTATCCTACACCTGTATTTGTTGTGAGCATGCAGTCCAGTGGATCAGTTCATGCAAGCCACTCGTACACGGGAATGACTATGTTCAGGGAAACATTGGCCCCATAGTTCACGGAAGAAATATAAGCACAACAAACCCCTACGAGATATGCAATAGTAAGAACAAGCCCGACAAGCCAGGAAAACAATCAAGGAGCCGTGTTGGCATGTCATTACAGGTCCATCAAAGGAATCCTCAAGAATCAAGAAGTTGTGGACAAATAACCTCCGTGATGGTCAGCAAGATACAGTTTCACAGACAAGGTATTATTACCAATCCTCGTCAGACTCTTGCATATGCGGCCACAACAATGCACTACCTGCGGTTACAAGTAAGATTGCCGCACTCATCAAGAATATGGGCCATCAACCAAGACAAGAGGCTATGCTCCGAAAGATACACTGGATGATAGCCATACCATGTCCAGCTCAGTGGTCATAGCAAGGACTACAGATGCTATATACTACATAGCCATCCCCATAAGCGACAGAGTTTGAAACAAGACATTCAGATAGAATGGCTCAAAGCACATCAGCATCAATAGCTCATAGACATCATGATACCATTAGAATAAGAGATTACTGTCTATGATTACTTTGTGATTATGCCCGACATTTCAGTTGGGGATATAGCAGCAATAGCTCGGTCATGCCGTTCCTTGGATCATGGATCACCTAAGGGCAATGTCAGAATGCCGAAACAAAAAGAAACATCAATACGGAACCTATAGCCAGACTGAGCATTCTGACACGGCAAAAGGAAGCCACTCCCACTCATTCGAGGCCATACGAGCACGTGAGCCTGGTACCAGGAAAAGATGTCTTGCCCATGACAGTCAGAGTATGAAGCATCGCAATAAAACCGAAGCAGTCACTTACAGGCCAAGGAAACCGAGTTGTTGATTGTTGATACCCGCTACCCCACCCAACAACACCACTATCCGGACAAAAGGGTACATCTAACAGGAAAGAGAAGGATTCAAAGAAATTGTGTGCAAAGACAACACCTGGTCCATCAGAAGAGGCAGTTAAAAGGTCAGTGAACCAACGAAGACAAGAGACAGCTGATGGATCCAAGTCGCATACAGGTAAGTCCCCCTCACCGGGAGGTGCGCCCGGAAATCTCGAGGACGATATTTTCTTAATGGGGGTAGGTTTGTAACACCCTGGTTTTCGCTCCCTGTTTTTTTCCTTTCACGGGATTTGACTCCCGTCTTTTTCTCGGTGTTATCAGATTTCTTTAGCTCTTGGGTATATGAAGATGGTCATTCAACCTTGCCTCTCCTATCCAACCAGAGATCCTCTCAAGTCCAACCTTGCCACCCAAGATCTATTCTCAAGATTTTTCCACCGAAACCCTACCTTCCGAGTTGCTGGAAGGGAAACCCTAACTCTTGCAGTTACAAAGGAACCCCAATTTCCTTTGATCTGTTGACTCCCAAACTTTTCCCATTGATCATTCCAATTCTATAAACCCTGGATATGCAAAAATATTGCCAAGTCATTTGCAATATTTTTCATTTATAATTAATTCCTTTTTATGCTATTGAAAGGAATTAAATCCAGGAAAATATCTATCCATCTCCAAGGTTCATGAAAACTTGTGGAGATATTCTTTGTGATCATATTGATCTCCCATAAAAATATTGGCCATAATTAAATAAGGGAAATTGCATTTTCCAATTTAATGCCAATATTGCATTTTGGGTCCTTTCTAAAGGAACTACCATTTTGGTAGCCAGGAAAAATCCCAAATAATTTTTTGAGCTTAACCTACCCATATCTTCACCATTTCCATCAAAAACCCAAGTTCCACCCATTAAAGTTTGAGCACAGCATCCATTTGCAAATTCTGTTCAGATTTTCAGTTTGCAAAGGAAGTGCTTGAACCCTTGATCTATTTGAGCTGAAATTTTTCATGGTGGTTCATATTTCTAAATCACTAATGGAAACCGAAAACCAGCTCAATCCATCTATCCATTCATCCACAGCATTTTTCTCAAGTTTCTGTCCATTTGGAAGTGCTATGAAGGAAGTACTACTTTGGCATTTCCAAATGATCTGAAACTTTTCCAGTATCTTCATATGTCCAAATAATCACTTTCCACAAAATTTGAGCAAAATCCATTCAGCCATTTTGTCCCAGCAAATTCATCTCCATTTCTGACCAGTGGGGGTCCATTCTACAGCAAGTACCCTCAATCCTTATCGAAATGGCCCCAAAATTTATCAGGGTAGTCACCTTGGTAGATCATTGCTGCATGCCAAGTTCCAGCTCCTTCCACTTAGTGATCTCTCCAGAAACCACTACAAACAGTTCTCTGTTAAATCTTTTCCGGCAAGTTTCTTCCACCTCAGAGCTACCTAGCTGAATCCAGTTCCTTCTCTCATCCATTTGAGCATCAAGGAGCTTGTTGGACAAGCTTGGATAGACAGGAGCCTTCCAGAGCAAGCCATGCACGTGGTGACCACGCTATGGCCACGCAGGAACAGCGCTCTGCACTCTGTTGTCTCCGTGCCGTCGCCTCCGGCCAGCCTCCGCTTGTCCTAGCATGTCCCACTGCTCCCCTGCGTCCACGCACTCACTCTCCAGCACCTTCCCCCTCCAGTTTCTTCCTCGTCGCGCCGCGACGAGCTCCGCCACTGTTCTGTCTGTGACGCTGCTGCCGTATACATCCAACCGGAGCTCTCCCGAAGCTGCTGCCGCCTTCTCCACCTCCCTGGAACCCCTGCCGACATCGTGCCCTTCCTCCGTGTGTCCCCAAGCACCAGTATCCGGCTAAGGACGCCACGGCGGCCGAGCTCATCCGCTCGCTATCGGGCACCTATAAATAGGCCACCCCGAGCTCTTCCCGAGCATCTCCAGCCCCGTAGCCATTCCCTCTCCCTCCTAGAAACCTCTCTCTTGCCTCCCATTCCCTCCCCGAGCTCCTGGAGCTCCTTTCCACGTCAATGGCTGAAGCAGCCGCCACCGACCCCCTCGGCCCCCCCCTGCCCGCAGCTCCTCCCCCTCCCTCTTTTCGGCGTCCTCGAGTTCCCCTGGAGCCGCGGAATCGCCGCTGTCCTCCATTCCCTTCGGGGAACCCTGCTAGCGCCGCCCCTCCTCGGCTGCATCTCAGCCATGGCGCCCGAGCAGCTGCACCAACGCTGTGGGCAGCCCCAGCCGGTCCCGAGGACACCAACAGGCGCGGCGCAAGGCGGCGGAGCCTCTCCGCTCATCAGCCGGCCCTCTTAGGCGGCGAGGCGACGGCCAGGCCGGCCTCTGTTGCCGTTGTCACGGGCGAGAAGAAGAACGGGAGGAGGAGAGAAAAGCCCAGGCGGGCCCCATGCGTCATCCTCACACCTTTGACCAGCCGACCCCGTTGACCGGTTTAAGTGAAGGCGTATTCCATCTAATACGCTTTCTCTGCGCGGATACGTATTTCCAGAGAATGCGCTTTCAGTTTCAGCCCAGCCGCCGCCGAAACTGCTATTTTGTGGACGTTCGCCCGATAAGGGCAGAAACGGACGGATTTCTGTCTGTTTTATGCCTAACGAACGAACGGCCACAGTTTCGCAACCGTAACTCCGATCGAGGTGAAACCAACGCCCACTTCTTCGTCTCGTCGAGCCTGTTCCGATGAGCTCACTTTCATAATGTTGACACGTTCTGAAAATGACCCTTTTGCCCTTGCCTTCATTCAGCTCCCTCCGAGAGAGAACTTTTCCGGTGAATTCTTCCGCGGCTTCACCGCACTTCTTCCCGGAGTATTCCTCGACCACAGGCAAGCCGACCATCTGATATATGCCCTAAAGCATTGCTCTGTGTCATTCTTGCATGTTAAATTAATATGCTTATGCTTGTATGCGTAGTAGTGAGCTGTATGTGACCCTGATGAACCCTTGCTTGCACTTTCTTCGATGGCGGCACCACGCCTGTGTCTGTGCTGTTTCCGGCCGTCCGGGGTGGATGCTGACTTTTTGTTCTCTTTTCAACAGCTGACCGTGTTCTGAGCTGCTTTTCGGCCGTCTCGGACAGTTGTTGAATTTCCTTCTGTAGTAGTGACCCTATGCTCTGAGATGCTTTTCGGCCGTCTTAGGGAACTGCTACATTCTTTTTATCAACACCGTCTCATGCTCTGAGCTTCTTTCCAGCCGTCTTGAGCCGGGGTTGAGTTATTCCAGTAACGTCCCAGATTTGAGTTGTAAAGGCCGTTCTGGTGGCTATTGGTTTATTTGCCGGTTTTATGCAAGGGTTCTGAAGGTCGTAACTTGCAGCTAGAACTTGTAAACTGATAACTTGTCATTTAAACATTGTTTCACTAATGACTCATTGTGATGCTATATGGAGATGGGTTGTTACAGTTGTTACCTCATACATAGTTATCACCATGTTAAGTTATTCATGATGAATATCCATGCTTGCTAAATGATGGCTAAGCTAAACCTAGTCGGTTGATCTTGAGTCACCTGTCCGGGCGTATCCGTGCAACCACATTTGCCGGTATGGGACGGCCTTGACTTGGTCTGATCGCGTGCTCTTTCACCGGTACCACCCGACAGGGAAGGTTATGCGTGCGCGCTACCCTGGCCCGGTAGGCGGCGATAATCTTGTGAGCCCAGTTGATTGTTTAACCCGGGAGTCCCAGTTTGGGATAGTTTGTTTGGAGTGACACAGGGGCCACCCAGGGTAGGACTCCGGGGAGGATGATTGCCAGTGGTACGATGGAGGAGTCACGGGTCAGGCGGGTTTCGTTGGAGCAACGCTGGTCCACCCGAATGGGATCACGAGGTCAGGTGCTCCACGGTGTGGGTAAAGTGTGCAACCTCTGCAGAGTGTAAAATCTATTCGAGTAGCCGCGTCCACGGTATTGGACAGCTCGTCCAGACCTCACTAGGTGGTCAACCATAATAATGGTAATAATGATGGAAGAACCCATCTTGTGTGGACATCAGATGATGTCAGGGATATGGTATGTTAGCCGTGGGATGGCTATTAAAGAGGTGGTCGGATGACCGAAAGACTCGGATTGGATTTGGTTCAACGTCGGATTGGATCATGAGATTATTTGGAGTATGGATTAATCACTTGATATGCTTTACTTTACTGTATTTTACATAGTAGTTATCTTGCTAGATAACCCTGCTATAACATGATCAATATTGCTAGATAGGTATGCTATGCCATGATAATTAATATTGCTCTAATATCAAATACATGCTTGAATGCCATGGATTGCTTTGCTTGGTGTATATGTTAATTTGGTTTGCTTGCGAGTACATTCAAAAGTACTCAGCGGCCTTTAACGTGGCCAGGTTCACATAAGGATCCGTTGTCCGTCGTCGAGGAGCAGGAGCGTTCGTGAGCTAGAAGCATAACCCAGTCAGATCCCTGTGGATTGGAGCCGCACCAAGACCAAGCTGCCTTAGATAGAGCCTTTCCGCTGCCATCACCTCTGTAATATATCTCATGTAAGACTTATATATCCATTAATAGAAATGCCTGTGTTCATGATACTTGTTGTAAGCACGCATGCCAGAGTGATTTCCTGGGCTGGTATGCGTGGCGACCATCTGGCTACAGTGGTATTCAGGCGGGGCGCCAGACTGTTCCTCGTGTGTATTCTGTCTTTCCATGACATCAGCTGAGTTGAGGCTTTTGAAATCAAGACGCTCTTGAATCATCAGAACAAGCGTGTCAAATGAGGTGTCAAGCGATCGAAGCAGTTTCTTCACAACTTCATGGTCAGTGATATCTTTGGCATCGAGTCCTTGAAGTTCATTTGCTATTACACTGAGACGATCGAAGATTTGCTGACAGCTTTCATTTCCAATTCGCTTGAAGCGATTGAACTTTTCCTGAAGAGTATCAATCTGGGCCTCTTTCTGAGATGAAACTCCTTCATTGATCTTTTCGAGGACATCCCACAGCTCCTTTGTAGTCTCACACTGGCGATACCGAAGGAATTGAGCACGAGAGAGATGGCCACCAATTTCATCTTTGGCTTGAGCATCCAGTTGAATGAGCTTCTTTTCTTCATCGGTAGGATCTTGAGGAATAACAACTATGAACCCGATATGCACCACGTTCCACATATCATCATCTATAGCTCGAAGACGGATCTTCATCTTCTCCTTCCATAAGGGATAGTCCGTCCCATCGAATATGGGAATCTTGAGATGCGACTTGTAGTTCACTGAAGACATACTTAAACTCCAAAGTCGTTAGACTAATATGAGCAGAGTCAACGAGTACCTTGCTCTGATACCAATTGTATGTACGAAGTATGTCTACTAGAGGGGGCTGAATGGGAGTTTTAAATTTTCTTCAGAAAACTTAAATCTCTCAGAACCCAGCAGCGAAATAAAGGATAAACAAGCTAAGAGGAACTATAGCGAAATACCGAAGGGAAACTAAAGCATGCATCGAAGTAAATTACATGAATGGAATGCATCGAAAGTAAACATGAGTGACAGAGGTAACCGAAGATGCTTGATGGCGACAAGGTATTTGTTCGACCAATTCATCCTTCTACACAAGGACTATGTCTGGTTGGAGGGGCTGTGACTTAACACGGAAGATAAACTCTCTTCACCCTATTCTCCTCGACAATCGATGCCTATCACTCGTGGTAGATACTTGAAGGCGATCTCCAAACCTTTACAGACTTTTTCTTTGAGAACCACAATCACTCTTGGTATCTGAAGAAATTGACACCTAACCGTCTAGAGAGTTTGCAGCTCTCAAGAGTAATAGGCGGAGCGTACTAAACTTAGATTCCAGTGATGCTGAACCACTATCTAATTTTTCGGCTCTAGGGTTTTTCTCTCGGTGGATTTTAAACTCAAATCTCTCATAGAGGGGGTTGCTCAACAATGTTCTTAGAATCAAACAGAGCAGCCACCGGACAAAGTCGGTGCGGGGTGGCTATTTATAGCCGCAGCCTTCCCAGATGGGAAATGACCATTTTGGACACGAGGTCAAGCCAATGGACAACCAACACGTTCACAACGGTCGGATTTTGGAGCAACGGTAACATTACTTGAGGAACAAGTAATGCTAACTCCTCGGTCCGAGGCAAATCTCTCTCAACAAAGAAGATCTCCGTCTCTTGCTGGCAAGTATTTGCTCGGAGCACAAAGAGATTTCTCTCACAGCTTTCAAAGGATTTGGGTTTAGCATCAGAGAATCAAAGCTTTGAAACGCTATACCCCTCTTAATAGTACGGTGGTCCTATGACTCAATGAAAGAAGAAGAATAACGAAATAAATGCTATTCTTCACTTCGTCTTCATTCTTCCTCGAGCGCAGTCATTTGCCTCGAACATGCACCGAACCAATTGCTTAAACTTCGGCAATTTTTAGGGGTCACTCTTGATAGCTTTATCTTCGGTGATAACCTTTACTGCTGCGCAGGAAGATTATCTTCGTCATTTGCATCAAACTCCTCGATACATCAGGGACCTGTTACTTTGTGTACACTAGCAAATACATAAGTTTCATACTGTTTATGTCAACAAACTCCAAAACATAAGGGGCCTATCATTGCACCAACAATAGGGGAGTCTGCCTACATACCCTTGTAGACCTAAAGTGGAAGCATATATAACGCGGTTGATGTAGTCGTACTCTTCGCGATCCAATCATGATCCAATCCGATCTAGTGCCGAATGGACAAACCTCCGAGATTAGCACACATTCAGCTCAATGGCGTCCTCTCCGTCCTGATCGAGCAAGCAAGGGAGAGAAAGTAGATGATATCGGAACCAGCACGGCGGTATGGTGGTGGTGGCAGCAGCGGAATTCTGGCAGGGCTTCGCCAAGCGCGTACCGGAGGAAAGGTGGGAGGAGTTGGGAGCGACAAAGGGAAAGGGTGGAAGCGCCCGGCTGCCCTCCCACCTCCCCACTATATATAGGGTTGAGGGGGAGGGTGCGTCGGCACTAGCCCCTCCTCCAAGGGAGGGGGTGATACGTCTCCAACGTATCTATAATTTTTTATTGTTCCATGCTAGTATATTATCCATCTTGGATGCTTTATATGCATTTTGGTACTATTTTATATCATTTTTCAGGACTAACCTATTAACCTAGTGCCAAGTGCCAGTTGTTGTTTTTTCTTGTTTTTCTCTTTTACAGAAAATCAATATCAAACAGAGTCCAAACGGAATAAAACTTTACAATGATTTTTCTTGTACCAGAAGAAACCCAGGAGACTTGGAGAGGAGGCCAGAGGAGCCACGAGAGGGCCACAAGCCCTGAGGACGCACCCCAGGGGTCCAAATAAAATTAATACTTTGAGTGGAAAGATGGATGAACTTATGAAATTGATTGCTAGTAAGAGTGCTCATATTGATCCTAATGATATGCCTTTGTCTACTTTGATTGAGAATAATAATGAGTCTATGGATGTGAATTTTGTTGGTAGGAACAATTTTGGTAATAACGTGTATAGAGGCAATTTTAATCCTAGGGCGTTTCCTAGTATTTACTCTAATAATTATGGTAATTCCTACAACAATTGTTATGGAAATTATAATAAGATACCTTCTGATATAGAGAATAATATTAAAGATTTTATAAATTCTCAAAATATTTTCAATGCTATGGTAGAAGAAAAATTGCTTAAAGTTGATGATTTGGCTAGAAACGTTGATAAGATTTCTCATGAGATTGATTCTTTGCAAATTAGAACTATGCCACCTAAGCATGATATTAATGAGTCTTTAAAAGCTATTAGAATCTCTATTAATGAAAGTAAAAAAGAACCGCTAGGATGCGTGCTAAGAGAGATTGGTTTGTAAAAGCATGTTCTTCTAGCTATTGTGATAATAATGATGAAGATCTTAAAGTGATTGGTGTGACTCCTATTGAATCTTTATTTGCCAATATAACACTTGATCAAGATTGGACTGGAGATGAGTCAACTTTAGCTAGAAGGCGTCCCAATAATGTGGAGTTTAAAGATCTTAGTGAGAAAATTGATAAAAGTGGGATTGGAGAGGTCAAAGCTTTAGGTAGCGATGAACCCACTCTTTTGGATTTCAAGGACTTTAACTATGTGAAAGTGCAACTAATCCCCGGGTGGTTTTGGTAATTTATAACAACATATATCTCATTGAACTAATGATCATTCAAGTTTAATATTTCAGAAAGTTCAATGAATGGCATGGCAGGGACTAGAGATGTGGACCCCTCAAAATGCTAAGGACACTTATTGGCAAAAGCTCAAGACTCTTCATTTATATTTTAGTGATCCAAGATCACATTGATTCCATAGGAAAGCCAATACTATTAAAAGGGGATGAGGTGTTGCTTAATGGCTTTCTTGCTCAAATGCTTAGTGATATTGCTCCAAAACCCTCAACCACTTTTCATTTCAAACATGTCAAAATCCTAAACTCCAACTCGGCCTCACCGATTCATTCTATCCGAAGCCACCGAGTTCATATGACATAGCCACTGCCAGAAACCCTAACAGTTCGATCACACCGATACGGATCTCGGTCTCACCGAGATGGCCTTGCCAACTCTATGTTGCCTATTGCAATTATTTCGGTCTCATCGAAATAGCGATAGGTCTCACCGAGATGGCTTGACCAACTCTCTGTTGCTCAATTGCTACACTTCGGTCTCATCGAGTTGATGCAATCGGCGCCACCGAGATGAGGTTTTCCCTAAGCCCTAGCACATCGGTCCCATCAAGTTGTTCCAGTCGGTCCCACCGAGATTTCTAACGTTCACATTTTGAACTAAATCGGTCTCACTGAGTTATTCTATTGGGTTTGACCGAGTTTGGTCAAATGTGTGTATCGGTTGGATTTTGTGTGGAGGCTATATATACCCCTCCACCCCCTTCTCCATATGAGAGAGAGCCATTAGAACGTGCCTACACTTCCAGCATACATTTTCTGAGAGAGAACCACCTATTCATGTGTTGAGATCAAGATATTCCAATCCTACCACAAGAATCTTGATTTCGCCTTCCCCAAGTTGCTTTCCACTCAAATCATCTTTCCACCATATCCAAATCTGTGAGAGAGAGTTGAGTGTTGGGGAGACTATCATTTGACGCACAAGAGCAAGGAGTTCATCATCAACACAACATCTATTACCTTTTGGAGAGTGGTGTCTCCTAGATTGGTTAGGTGTCGCTTGGGAGCCTCTGACAAGATTGTGGAGTTGAACCAAGAAGTTGGTAAGGGCAAGGAGATCGCCTACTTCATGAAGATCTACCCGAGTGAGGCAAGTCCTTCATGGGCGATGGCCATGGTGGGATAGAAAAGGTTGCTTCTTCGTGGACCCTTCATGGGTGGAGCCCTCCGTGGACTCGCGCAACCGTTACCCTTCGTGGGCTGAAGTCTCCATCAACGTGGATGTACGATAGCACCACCTGTCAAAACCACGCCAAAAATCTCCGTGTCATCATTGCGTTTGCACTCTCCAAACCCTTCCCTTTACCTTCATATGCAATGTTTTACTTTCTGCTTCTACACTCTTAGAATTGCATGTGTAGGTTGATTACTTGACTTGTGCTAATTGCTAAAATCTGCCCACAACTAAAATTGGGAAAATGTTAGATTTTTATTTGGTCAAGTAGTCTAATCACCCCCCCCCCTCTAGACCTACTTTCGATCCTACAAGTGGTACCAGAGCTTTGGTCTCCATTTGCCTTGATTTCCATAGCTTTGGTGATCATAGCCTTGGTTTCACAACCTAGGAGAGTATGGCGTCTAGCGAGGGAAATTACCACCATAGAGGTCCTTACTTTGATGGTACTAATTTTGCTAGTTGGAAGCATAAGATGAAAATGCATATTATTGGTCATAACCCTGTCGTTTGGGCTATTGTGCGAATTGGCTTGCAAGGTGATTTCTTCGAGGATGGAAAAGAACAGTATCGTGAAGCGTCCACGGAATAAATGAAGATGCTGCAATACAATGCTCAAGCTTGCGATATTGTCTTCAATGGATTGTGCCTCGAAGAATTCAATAAAATCAACCGCCTTGAGAATGCAAAGGAAATTGGGGATACTTTGGTCGATATGCATGAAGGTACCGAGTCCATCAAGGAATCCAAATTGGATGTGCTTCAAGGTCAACTTGACAAGTTCAAGATGAAGGATGGTGAAGGAGTCGCCGAGATGTACTCTAGGCTTGCTCTCATCACAAATGAGATTGCCGGCTTAGGAAGCGAAGAGATGACCGACAAATTCATCATCAAGAAGATCCTAAGAGCCTTGGATGGAAAATATGATACCGTGTGGACCTTGATCCAAATGATTCCCAATTACAAAGATCACAAGCCCACAGAAGTCACCGATAGAATTGTTGCTCATGAGATGTCACTCAAGGATAAGGAAGAGCTCCACAACAAGTCAAGTGGTGCTTACAAAGCTTCAAGTGAAGCTCCTACAACATCAAGTGAGAAGCAAGTCTCCAATGAAGAATCGAGCTTTATGGTGAAGAACTTCAACAAGTTCTACAAGAATAGAAGAAAAGAGAGAAGCTCCAAGTCAAGATCCTACAATGACAAAAGATCTTCTAGTCATGATCGTAATTGCTACAATTGTGGAAGACCCTAACACTACTCAAATAAGTGTACGGCTCCCTACAAGAAAAGACAAGATTCACCAAAAAGGAGTAGAAGAGATGAATAACCTCCAAGAGAGAGAAGGAGTAGAGATGATCTTTATGAACGAAGACCCTCTCGTAGAAGCAAGGATTCATAAAGGAAGGACAAATCATCGAAGAGCTACACAAGACGAAGACATCAAGCTCACGTGGGTGAATGGGTATCCGGTTCCGACTCCGACAACTACTCCGAGAGAAGCTATCACTCCGACTCTGAAGGTACTCAAGTTGAAGGTGTTGCCGGTCTTGCACTTGTGTCATCCAACTCCTACGATATATTCGACTCACCAAATGAAGGAATTGGAAGATGCTTCATGGCCAAAGGCCCTAAGGTATCACACCCCGAGTATGTTGATTTCAATAGTGATGAAGATGATTTGCTAGGTGATGATGATTTACTTGTTGACAACACTAGTGATGAAAACTATGATGAACTTGCTAGTAATCATGCTTATCAAGATGAAACGAATGACAATGATAAGAAGGAGATTGAGCATCTAACTAAAGAACTAAACACTCTTAAGTTAGCTCATGAAACAACTCTAGAGGATCATAGAGAGCTCCAAAGGAATCATGAGAAGCTATGCTTCGAGAAGCTAAATTTAGAGCAAGAGCATGAGTTCCTAAAAGCTATCTATGATGATCTTCGAAAGAAGAGTTCTTCTTACATTGCCAAACATCTCCTCTTGTCTACTTACATGCCACAAGTAAAATCTAGCAATAAGAGCAAGAAAGATTCTTTTTCTAGTAGTAACAATAACAATGTTAAATCCAATATTGTTGCTTCTAGTAGTTCTCTTGATTCCACTAATGATTCTCTTAGCCAAAGTTACACTTGAGCAAGAAAATAGCTTATTAAAGGGAATTATAGAGAAAGGTGTTTACAAGAGCCTTGCCGGGAGTAAGCAATTTGAGGAAATTGTACGCAAGCAAGGAAGGCACTGGAAGAATCAAGGTGTTGGTTTTGAACGAAAGTTCAATGCCAATGGAATTGAGTGGGAAGAAGATCAATACCCCAAGATGAAGTTTGTTCCTTAACAAGAGAAGTATGATCCCACTTCTTTCAAAGGAACACAAGCTCAAGATGATCTTCCACCACAAGACCACAAGCTAAAAGGCAAGGACAAGCTTCAAGAAGAGATCGATTCATTTGAAGAAGCTCCTAAGGCCATGGTCAAATGGGTTCCCAAGACTACATCAAGTTCTATTTCATCAAGTACGACTACAACTCCAAGGATTCCCATCAAGTTGATGTGAATCCCAAA
Organism: Thinopyrum elongatum; assembly: GCA_011799875.1. Taxonomy (NCBI): domain Eukaryota; kingdom Viridiplantae; phylum Streptophyta; class Magnoliopsida; order Poales; family Poaceae; genus Thinopyrum; species Thinopyrum elongatum. The sequence continues at coordinate 450,256,647 of CM022298.1, read as the reverse complement.
TAAGAAGAACTAGAGTGTTCTTGAGGGTGACTCCGCCAACATAATTCACTCATATTCATTTTGGCAAGGACAAGTGAAATCAAATTTCATATCTTGCACTAGTTCATGGAGTCATTAACCATCTTGTTGGTAAGACAAGGGACAAGGTAACCTAATGCTTTCATGGACATCATCATATGTTTAATTCACTCTATGTCTATGGATATCCTTGCATGTTCCTTTTGGGACTAACCCATGTATGTATTGAAAGTGCAACACTCCAATGGTTTGCTCCAAAAGATCTACATCAACATTGAGCATCCACATCTTCACTATCAACATGAAGTCATCATCGACAAAACCCAAGGTTAGTTCATCCCTCTTAGGGGGGATATCACATCTAGTGGGAGCTTTGTTCTAAAAATTGAGCTAAAGCAACTCTAATGGTGTGAACACAACAATGATTTATGTAAAAGTGGTAACCCCACTTGTGCTTAAATGATGAGTATGACCTATGATCAAATGTTCTCATTTGACTCCTAAGTCAATATACTCATATATAGATGACCTAGTCATCGCCAATTGCTTGATAGATGCTAGAGTCTATGTGCATGCTTTGTCACATGTTCCATTTGCTATCTTATTGTGTGAGCATGTTGGTTGCATAATTTTCTCCATTCGAGGACATCCATTTGTGGTTTTGATTGTTTGGTTTTTATTGGCCAAATGGATGGACAAGAATGCCTAAGTACTCCCTCTAGCTATCTATGCTTTTTCTCTTCTCAAATTCTATTCATGCTACATCACAAAATTTGAACAAGTCTTTTTCGGACCCTCCGGGTGAGGAGCACTCGGAGCCACCGACCCGTCAAGGACTGACTTCAAAAACCTCTTAGTGAATTTCGTTCAGACCAACACATTCATATTCGGTCCCACCGAAACCACTAGGTTGATCTAGGTTTTCATCTCGGTGCCACCGATTAGAACTATTCGGTCTCACCGAGTTGCAGCAACTGCAAGCAGTTTTGCATCTCGGTGCCACCGAACCATTCCACTCGGCGCCACCGACGGTTAATGGGTATATATACCGCGGCCCGATGTTTGGAAATTTCTTCAAACACTTGAGCCCGCGCCCCCCCATTGTTGCCGCTCTTGGTCTCCGGATCATCGTCGTCTCCACCTGTGTGCCGTCGTCGCAGGTCTCCACCGCCGTCAATGGAAATCGCCTCCGCCGTTGCCGCCGTAGCGAGCCATCACCAAGTTAGGGTATGGTTCGACCCCTTTGTGCAAATTCATTGTCCGGTTCAATGCGCAAAGTTAATGCATGTATTCTTGCCACGATTGAAAACTTCCTATCCACACAAAAGTTCCATTAGATTAGATTTGATGCAAAATCTTAGGGTTAGGTTTCCGCCGAACTCATCTCGGACCAACCGAAATGAAGTTTTCGGTCCCACCAATTGGCCCTGGCCATTGCACTAAGTACAACTCGGTCTGACCGCAACTGCATGTTTAGACTCTGTTAAGTGCTTCGGTGTCACCGAGATTATCATATCGGTACTTCCGAAATGCTTTCTGCAGAAAACTAAAGTTAAGATTTTGACTCAATTTTTGCAAAAACCAGATGTCTTTTGTGATGGTCATCCTACTCTACCTATATCCATCTATTCACATGGTCAGTTGCAGAGATGTCTGAGGCCAGTGATAGTCAGAACAGGTCAGAGAAGGAAATCAACCTCAGTGAGGGCACAAGCCCTAGTGGTAGCTATGATGAGGGTAGCAGAAGCACCCCTAGCAACTTGCCAAAGGCTGCTACCAGACAGAGGAAGAAGAGGAATTCTGACAGTGAAGATAAGGATTTTGTGGTTGAGGAAGAAGTAACTTCGAAGAAGAAAGTGGTCAAGAAAGAGTATGTTGGTGCTGCTGCCACGACCAAGCTAGGACTGCACAAGAAAGCTCCTGCTAAGAGAGTTCCAATGTCCAAAGCCAGAAAATCAACTGCTTCACATGAGACTGTGGAGTTCACACTTGAGCCCTGAGAGGAAGATGTAGCTGCTAGTGGAAAGAAGAAAAGGAAGGAAAGGGCCAGGAAGACTATTGCCAAAGTCATTGGTAGACCTTCCATGATGAGAGATTCTGATGAGGAAGAGGAGGGGGAGGAAGAAGTTGTTGCACCACCTGCCAAGTCTCAAAAGTTGATGGCTGATGCCATTAAGACTAGTGCTGCTCCTTCCAAGCCCACGACAAAACCACCACCTACTGCACCCAAGTCAACTGCTCCAAAGAGATCCACAAGAAATATCTCAGCTGCAGAGAAGAACAAGGCCCTAGTGCGTGAGGTCCAAGAGGATGATGAGCCACTAGTGCTCAGGAAACTAAAGCCAAAGATTCCAGACCATAATGATGATCATCCTGTGGCTGAAAACATGAAGTTGAGAAAGGATGCTGGTTTGAGACTATGGAGGAAGACAGATCCATATGCCACAAGGAGGAGGACTATTGTTGACTATCGTTTTCACACAAGAGAACAGCAGGACTTCTATGAGACTGTGTTGCTGGACAAGAAGCCCATAGTGTGTGACATGAAATGGGTTGATTGGGAATACATTGATGATAATGAAGACTATTTTCCCCATGTTCATGAGAGCTTCAGGATAAATGGTGTTGATGCTTTTGTTGGACAAGAGCTCACCAAGTGGAATGATGAGATGATAATGCAATTTTACTCCACTGCCCACTTGTACCCAGATGGGAAGATAGTGTGGATGACTGAGGGCACCAGGTACTAGTCATCAATCTCTAAGTGGGCAGAGCTCATCAAAGCTCCAAAAGAAGATGAAGATGATATTGATGTTTATGGCAAACCCAGGAAGGATCACAACTCCATGGCTAATATGTATAAGCCTATTCCTGATGCAACTCTAGAGACTCACAAGTTTGGCTCAATCTACTACATGTTTGCTGGACTGACCACCATGAACAGCATCTTGAGTCATACTTTGTTGCCCAAGTCAGGAGATCGCAGAATGATACGTGGCCACTCCATCAACTTGCTACACCTATTTGATGTTCCCCAAAAACTCAAAGTCATGAGATTGATAGTTGAGACAGTCAAGAGGACAGCAGCTAACCAGAAGAGGTCTTGTGGATATGCCCCACACATTCAGATGTTGATCAACTCCAAGGTTAGAACAGGGACATATCTGCTTGACAAAGAGCACCAACCTCTTAGGCCTGCTTTTGAGGACAATGAAGTTGTCATGGATGCATCACATCCTACATCTACAGAGGCCTGGGAGAAGATTGAGAAGGCAAAGGCTGCAAAAGTAACAAAGGCTGCAAAAGCAGCAAAGGCAGCAAGTGCTCCAGATGCTTCAACTATGAATCTCAAGTCCAAGCAAGATCAGCTCACTTATCTGCTAGAGGCTACCATGAGGATTGAGAAGAGCTTGGCCACCTTGACTCAGAATCAGGAAAGTCTAGAGAGGATTGTTGAGAGAAAGATATATGACCTAGATGTGAAGGTCACAGAGATTCAGACCATAGTTGAGAAGCTGAGGGATGATGCTGAGGACAATGATGACAGACCCACTACAGACATATTTCAGTCAGTGCCTAGGGCACAGAGGTCTTCTGCTGAGCCAGTTGCAGACTTGAGACCTGCTCATTCTGCTCCTGCTACCACAGCCACAGTTGCTCCTCCAGTATCTACTCCACTAGCTCCACAGACTTTAGCAGAAGCATTTGCAGATGGACTCCTCTCAACGCCGTCTACGCACACCGGAGCTACAAGCCAGAAGACCCCTTCAGGAGCTCCCGGAGATCATGCCTAGAGTGCCGTCTAGCACTATATGTTTTCAAACTTTTTGGTAACTTGTTGCCAAAGGGGGAGAAAGTGTATAGATCATAGGCTTCGAGAGAGAGTGTCTTTTGCTTTTGTTGGTTTTTTCATTTCCCTTGCTTATTGCTACTTTGGTTTGGTTGGTTGTTGCTACTTATGCTACTCGTGTGTTATGCTCGTGAGATACTTATGTGATCATGTATTTGATCATACTACGCTTAATATGTGCTTGCATGATTATCTCTGTGAATGTTTGTGTATGATCATTCACTTCTATCCTTGGTGATGAGTGCATGTTATCCGATTCTTATCATTTTGTGCGCTCCACCAAGATGTATGTGACATGAAAAAGTGACTCATGATCCTAATCGATTGTGCATTTGCATTCAAACGCAAATTTTAAATAATGCACAAATTTAGGGGGGGGGGGGCTCTTGCTTATCACATACTTCTCAAAGCGATAATATATTTCATTCATACTATCATTTGTCGAAGCTTTGATCTATATGTTGTCATCAATTACCAAAAAGGGGGAGATTGAAAGTGCAACTAATCCCCGGGTGGTTTTGGTAATTTATAACAACATATAGCTCATTGAACTAATGATCATTCAAGTTTAATATTTTAGAAAGTTCAATGAATGGCATGGCATGGACTAGAGATGTGGACCCCTCAAAATGCTAAGGACACATATTGGCAAAAGCTCAAGACTCTTCATTTATATTTTTAGTGATCCATGATCACATTGAGTCCATAGGAATGCCAATACTATTAAAAGGGGATGAGGTGTTGCTTAATGGCTTGCTTGCTCAAATGCTTAGTGATATTGCTCCAAATCCCTCAACAACTTTCTCATTCCAAATATGTCTAAACCCTAAACTCCAACTCGGCCCCACCGATTCATCCTATCCGGAGCCACCCAGTTCATATGACATAGCCACTGCCAAAAACCCTAACAGTTCGGTCACACCGATACGGATCTCGGTCTCACCGAGATGCCTTGTCAATTCTCTATTACCTATTGCAATTATTTTGGTCTCACAGAAATAGTGATCGGTCTCACCAAGATGGCTTGACCAACTCTCTGTTGCCCTATTGCTTCACTTCGGTCTCATCGAGTTGATGCAATCGGCGCCACCGAGATGAGGTTTGCCCTAAGCCCTAGCACATCGGTCCCATCGAGTTGTTCCAGTCGGTCCCACCGAGATTCCTAACGTTCACATTTTGAACTAAATCGGTCTCACCGAGTTCATCTATCCGGTCTGACCGAGTTGGGTCAAATGTGTGTAACGGTTGGATTTTGTGTGGAGGCTATATATACCCCTCCACCCCCTTCTCCATATGTGAGAGAGCCATCAGAACGTGCCTACACTTACAGCATACATTTGCTGAGATAGAACCACCTACTCATGTGTTGAGATCAAGATATACCTATCCTACCACAAGAATCTTGATTTCTAGCCTTCCCAAAGTTGCTTTCCACTCAAATCATCTTTCCACCATATCCAAATCTGTGAGAGAGAGTTGAGTGTTGGGGAGACTATCATTTGAAGCACAAGAGCAAGGAGTTCATCATCAACGCAACATCTATTACCTTTTGGAGAGTGGTGTCTCCTAGATTGGTTAGGTGTCGCTTGGGAGCCTCCGACAAGATTGTGGAGTTGAACCAAGAAGTTTGTAAGGGCAAGGAGATCGCCTACTTCGTGAAGATCTACCCGAGTGAGGCAAGTCCTTCGTGGGCGATGGCCATGGTGGGATAGACAAGGTTGCTTCTTCGTGGACCCTTCGTGGGTGGAGCCGTCCGTGGACTCGCGTAACTGTTACCCTTCGTGGGTTGAAGTCTCCATCAACGTGGATGTACGATAGCACCACCTATCGGAACCGCACCAAAAATCTCCGTGTCATCATTGCGTTTGCACTCTCCAAACCCTTCCCTTTACCTTCATATGCAATGTTTTACTTTTCGCTTCTACACTCTTAGAATTGCATGTGTAGGTTGATTACTTGACTTGTGCTAATTGCTAAAATCTGGCCACGACTAAAATTAGGGAAAGGTTAGATTTTTATTTGGTCAAGTAGTCTAATCACCCCCCCTCTAGACCTACTTTCGATCCTACACTATGATAATTGCTCTTTGATTGATTGTATTTCCTTGTTGCAATCCATGCTTAATTCACCTCATGCTTATAATCAAAATAAGGCTTTTACTAAACATATCGTTGATGCTATGATGAAATCTTTTGAAGAAAAACTTGAGTTGGAAGTTTCAATCCCTAGAAAGCTTTATGATGAGAGGTAACCTACTATAAAGATTAAGATTAACGATTGTGAGTGTTATGCTTTATGTGATTTGGGTGCTAGTGTTTCAACTATCCCAAAAACTTTGTGTGATGTGTTAGGTTTCCATAAATTTGATGATTGTTCTTTGAATTTGAATCTAGCGGATTCCTCTATTAATGATGTTCTTATTGTTGCAAATAGTAATTATGTGCCTATAGATTTATTGTGCTTGATATAGATTGCAATCCTACATGCCCTATTATTCTTGGTAGACCTTTCCTTAGAACGATTGGTGCAATTATTGATATGAAAGAAGGAAACATTAGATTTCAATTTCCGTTAAGGAAGGGCATGGAACACTTTCCAAGAAACAAAATTAAGTTGCCATATGAATCTATTATGAGGGATACTTATGGATTAAATACCAAAGATGACAACACCTAGATCTATTGCAATATGACTAGCTAGAGGCGTTAAACAATAGCGCTTGTTGGGAGGCAACCCAATTTTATTTTTGTTTTTGCTTCTGTTTTTCAATAAATACACAATATTACTTCTGTAGTAATTGTGTTTAAGTGTTTTAATTGGTGTTTGAGCCAAGTAAGACCTTTGGGACGATCTATGGTGATAGCTGATTTGATTTTGCTAAAAAACAGAAAATTTTGCATCCAGTAATAGAATTATGAAAATTCACAGAAGCGACGAAAAATTCTTTGTCCTAATTTTGAAGATTTTTTAGAGTTAAAGAAGTATGAGAACAATTCAGATCTTCACAGACTATTCTATTTTTGACAGATTCTATTTTTATGTGTTGTTTGATTATTTTGATGAATCTATGGATAGTATCGGGGGGTATGAACCATGGAGAAGTTGGAATACAGTAGATATAACACCAATAAAAATTTAGAATGAGTTCATAACATTACCTAAGTGGTGATTTGCTTTTCTTACACTAACGGAGCTCATGAGTTTTTTGTTGAGTTTTGTGTTGTGAAGTTTTCAAGTTTTGGGTAAAGTTTTGATGGACAACGAAATAAGGAGTGGCAAGAGCCTAAGCTTGGGGACTCCCAAGGCAAACCAAGGTAAAATTCAAGGAGAACCAAGCATCTAAGCTTGGGGATGCCCCGGATGGCATCCCCTCTTTTGTCTTCAATCCATCGGTAAAGTTACTTGAGGCTATATTTTTATTCACTACATGATATGTGTTTTGCTTGGAGCGTCTTGTGATATATTATTATTTGCTTTATTTGCTTTTTAGTTTGCCACAATCATCCTTTATGTACACACCTTTTTATAGGGACACACATTAATCGTGAATTTATTAGAATACTCTATGTGCTTTACTTATATCTTTTGAGCTAGGCAGTTGCTCTAGTACTTCAATTATATCTTTTTAGAGCACGGCGGTGGTTTTATTTTGTAGAAATTGATGAAATCTCATGCTTCACTTATATTATTTTGGGAGTCTTTAAAATAGTATGGCAATTGGTTTAGGTTATGAATTTAGTCCTAATATGATGAGCATTCAAGAGGGATATAATAATAACTTTCATGAAGATCATTGAATATATGAGAAGTTTGATTCCTTGCATTTGTTTTGAGATATAAAGATGGTTATATTAGAGTCATGCTAGTTGGTAATTGTGGTTGAGTAATAATACTTGTGTTAAAGTTTGTGATTCCCGAAGCATGCACGTATGGTGAACCGTCATGTGATGAAGTTAGAGCATGATTTATTTTTCATTATCTTCCTTATGAGTGGCGATCGGGGACGAGCGATGGTCTTTTCCTACCAATCTATCCCCCTAGGAGCATGCATATTATTACTTTGTTTCGAGGGCTAATAATTTTTTTGCAATAAGTATGTGAGTTCTTTATGACTAATGTTGAGTCCATGGATTATACGCAATCTCACCCTTCCACCATTGCTAGCCTCTCTAGTACCGCGCAACTTTCGCCGGTGCATTAAATCCACCATTATACCCTTCCTCCAAACAGCCACCATACCTACCTATTATGGCATTTCCATAGCCATTTTGAGATATATTGCCATGCAACTTCCACGGTTCCGTTTATTATGACACACACCATCATTGTCATATTGTTCTCATATCACTACAAAAAAACACTTCCATGATGATACGTGTTTGTCACAGTAGGTCACATTTTCTGTCAGGCATGTACATCCATGACGATTTTCTGACAAAATCAAGATAGTCATACCTGTGCTGTTGTAGAAGTGTTCCATGATAACACTCAAATTTTCATCACGGAAGTGTCCACTTCCATGATGATAAATTGCGTGTCATGGAAGTGTTTTTGTCAAGGGTAACCGACACATGGCATCCACCATAACGGGTCGCCGTTAAGCTATTGGGTCCGGTTTTAGATCCGATAACCCGTTAACAGCAACGACCAATGGCGATTTTCCACGTGTAAAATTCTCATTGGCCAAATGAAACACGTGTCAACTCCGCGTTGGGACAGATGTCATCAAGCGAATGGACGCGACGCACCTATGATATGTTGACATGTGGATCAGCCCAACAGTGGCCCATTCAGGTCAAAAGGCCGGCCTATTTGACTTGGTCAAAAGGTAGCGGGCCGGCCCATGGAAAGCCTGTTAACGGCATGTTCGCATATAGCCCATTTACAACCCGCTAACTCACGACCCGTTATGGCCTATCCGAATTTGGCCTAGTAATGTCATCTGGGCCGTCTAATATGATTCTAGCCCGTTGTAACTTCCGGCCCATGTATGGCCCATGATGTCTTTCGGCCCATATGAGGCCCTTTGTAACTCTGGTCCCATTAATGGCCCGTGGTGAAACTGGCCCATAATGAACAATGTATCTCTTTATACCCATTAACGGCCCATTATTTCATTGGGCCATTTCCAGCCCATATTATCTTTTGGGCTTCTAAGGGCCCATTTGTTCTTGGGCTCATTTCCAGCCTTCGATTACTTATGGATCCGTTACTGGCATGTTCCGCTTGTGGGCCAAATCCCGCCCAGGGTTACAGTAGGCCCGTTTATGGCCAGTTAATCTGTTGGACAGTTTTCATAGCGTCATCAAATACAGCCCATTAACGACCCGTTATGCCTGTCGATAGAATTAAGCCCGTTATACATATCGGCCTTATTAACGGCCCGTTATGCTTGGGCCATAAACTGACGATTTCCACTCTAGCCCGTTTACTGCCCATATTGCGGTCCTTTTATTGGTCCATGAATAGTATGGCCTATGTTTGGCCAATCGATCATGCGGCATGTAGAAGGCCCATTGATTTTACGGCCTGTAGAACACCCATGGACCCTACGGCCCATACGAGGCCCATGGTCACTACCGCAGGTAGCAGGACCATGGTTACAATGGTCCGTATGTTGCCCATGGTTATTGTGGCCTAGTTTAAAAATATATTTTATTGTGGCCACTAGCAAACCGCGAAAAAATAACTGCAGTGACTACAACCAAAGAAATAAACAAGACAATAGGGAAATAAATAAGCAAGCACCTTACGCTAGGCTATTATGGCTATTACACATATTACATCCACTGGGCATCAAAGTTCGCCACCAGTGCGAATATGGGGAACAAAGCAGCATATTACATACACTGGGTGTCTAAATTGGCTACCAGTGTAAATAAACGCGACAGCAAAACAAGTCCATGACTGAAACTACTTCAGAAGAGCTCAAGAAATGTTATCCTAGTATCCACCATGCTGGCAATAAGCTTAGCAAGCTTATTAACTTTCTCTTGTTTGGCGCTAAAATCCTCCAATGCTTGATTTTGCAACAGAAAGTATGCATCTGAATTCTGCAGGGATTTCCTCAGTCCTTCGGCTTCTTGTCATAGCATAGCTGATAGATGTCTTTCAGCTTGTAGTTGAGACTCAAGAAACCGAACTGATTTAGACAGCAAGTTCGAAGAGCTTGTGCCAGCGGTAGTGGCCAGTAACTCGAACACTACATCAAGACTGGACTTTTTGGTTGTCGCACTGTCTTCAAGATAGTTTTCCTTATCTGTTTTATCAGCTTTGTTGGAGACCAACAAGGTTGTCTCACTATCCTGAACCTTATCTGCATTACTTCCTTTACCACTTAATAAGGTACTCTTCTCCAATATTCTGTCAGCATTCTAAAAGAAGAAGAAAAGTAGAAACATAACAGGTTTAGCATGTTGTATATGAAACTCATTTTGGTGGACTAGTTCAGTAGTAAGGTGGACATGATTAAACAGTCTTCTATTGCGAAGTAATACATAATAAAAGCATCAAACAAACATATATCTATGTGCTATGGTCACTGCATTGTCTTGCCCAATCAAAATAGAGACATGGTTCAAATCATATCAGTTCAAGACAAAGCAGCATTGAAAGAATACAAGTGTGGGAAACTACATGGCACAACAATATTTCAGATGGGTACCACAGGTATACATGTACAACAACACTATTGGCTCTGTTGTGATGCTAGTAATGTGCATGATATGAGAAGTCAACTGTATACACAATTGAAATTGAAATCAACGGAGCAATTTAGAAGAGCAAACCCGTTAAAGAAACATGTTTAAACATACCTGTTGTGCCATTGGAGTTTCGATTGGATCCTTCAATTTAAAAATAAGTTTGTATGAGTAAATACAGTGATACAAGAGCAAAGCAGTATGCACCATAGCAATGGAATCTTAAATGAGAACAGTTGTTCTTCAGGTTTAAGCACTTGTTCTACATGAACAGAGTACAGTAAGACGCAGGCATATAGTACTTCAAAATAAAAAATGATCTCATAGCCCTTACCAAATTCTTGCCTCGAGACCAGTACAGAACAAGGCGTTCCTAGTCATCCCGTAAATGTGTCTCGGGAGAAAGTAAGGGAATGTGATTAGTTTCCTTGCCAGTGAAGTATGTTTTCTTCAGGTAATTCCGATACTGCCACAAAGCATTCTTGAAGATAGCAGAGGTATTAGCACAGGTTACCTCATCCTGAGTTTCCAAATCGGTCCTTCTCTATAGAGAAAAATGGGAACATTTGCTGTATTATAACCAGCATGGAGGTTGAATGTATGGGACAAAGCAAAGTAATTGTCATGAATAACATTACTTACACATAACTCATGGATGAACACCCGCAACTGGCTTTTTCCTTCATCTTCAGTATAATATTTCCATGATGGGAAGATATGCACATAGAATTTAACAACATCAAATGCGATAGATGCTAAACTACGAATGCCTGGTTGTGCTTCGTCCACAGGAATAGGTGTACTAACTGGTGGAGTTGGGGTTCGCCGTGGTAGTCCTGGCGCTTTGGGCACTGGAGCTGCCTTACTAACTGCTCTTGTTTGGGAGCTCTGTGTTGGAGATGGTGTTGTGTCAACTGGAACTGGATTACTATCTATTGGGGTTGGGGTTAGATTGGGTGAATCTGGTTCTCTGTCCATCGGAGTAGAGGTACAATCTGTGAGAGTCTGGGTTATGTGTGGTAGGGCTGGTTCTTGTGCATGTACAACCGGGGTGCTATCTCCACCAAGAGGTAGCACTGTTTTATTTGAAGACCGTGTTTTTACTCCGCTAGATACTGCTATCACCCCCTCCAATTCAAATGGCTGATAAACAAGAAAAGTAGTTGAATGTACAGACCTTGTATGAGAGACAAATGCAATAGATAGTGTGGAAAAAAGAGGGCATGAAATAGTTCACATATATATTGTTTAACTAAAAAGGATAGCATGACATAATTTCACATATATGATGTCTATCTAAACTGGATAGCATAGCATGACATAATTCAAAGATATGTTGACTAACTAAACAGGATGGCATGACATAATTATATGATGTCTTTAGTAAACAGGTTCGCATGACATAATTCACATACATGTTATCTAAGTAATCAGGATCGCATGATATAATTAACATATGTGATTTATATACTAAGCAGATGGCATTCGCATATATGATGTCTGAACTAAGAACATGGTGTTGAATATTGTGTATATGATGTCTAAACTATGCAATGCAAGACACCATATGCATGATATGAGCAGTGTAACCGTGCCAAGTTAGAGCATCCACCTTGGTGGGGGAATAGGACTGGCCATCTGTCTCTGAATCAATCTCTGAGGAGCTATCTGGACCCAGCAAGAGATCTGCTTCGACAGGTAGCACTATCTGCTCTGAAGACCTTGTTTTCACTCCAGATTTTTCCATCACCCACTCAAATGGCTGATTCACATGAAGAGTAGTTGAATGTACAAACATTGTCGACAAATGGAAATGTAATGAAGAAAAGGAATGGCAGGATATAATTCAAATATATGATGCCTAGCTAAACAGGATGGCATTGCATATTTCACATATATTATGGCTGGCTAAAAAAGATGAGATTGCATAGTTCACATATATGATATAAAACTAAACAGGTGGCAGTACAGAACATGTCTAAACTAAGCAGATGACATATATGATGTCGAAAGTAACAACTGCAAGGCAACATATGCATGATATGGCCAACATCATCATGCCAAGTTAGATCAAACACCTCGGGGGGTAAATCGGAGTGGTCAGCTCCGTCTGAATCCACCTCTGAACAGATATCTTCCTATGGATTACAATCTGGAGGAGGGGGAGGGTTTTCCATTGCACCCACCATGGAGCGATGTTTGCATGACATTGTATTGCCATGCAAAACTCTTCTCTTTTTATCTACATGTTCAGCATGACTGTGTACAATATCTGACATGCATACGAAAAAAATATAGTGAGATTATGTAAGGAGAGCATGCAGAAATGTAGAGTGATGGTAACAACCAGTGGATAGATCCAAAAACAATGATAGCAGGCTGATGATAGCTTTAATTTAATAAAAAAGATAGATGATGATTGCTTTACTGTTTGTTTCCCACCCAAGATGAACAAAATAGACATACCCTAGGTGAACCAGATAATAGACAGAGATACTATTCATTGCTGCCTCGATATGTGCTCCACGAGCATTTTAAAAGTCAAGATTGAACATTAATTTGGACCTGACTTGGAGTCTAAGAGGTGAACAGGAAGATAAAGTAGTAGGTAATATTAGGCAATGCATAACATAAGCAGAAACAAAAGAGTGTGACCTCTCTTGCGGACCAGTGTACTCCTCAGGTTCATCTGCTGAGTCGATGATGGTGATGCAGTTGCGGTGGGTGCCGGCAGCAGGGAAGGAGATCTGAGGCAGCGAAAGACGGTCAAGAGTCATGATGTCTGGTAGGGTGGATGCTTCTATCGATGGAGCAGCTCAGATGAGGTGGACAACGTCGCGGCAGGAGCAGGACAAACCACAGAAAGTTTTCTTCGACACCTATATGTAACTGAAGTAATTCTGTGAGGGCTCCTTTGGCTTGCAGGATTCTAAAAACGCAGGGATAGGAAAAACACCGAAATAGGATAGGAATGCATGTGGGAAACAGAGCATTTGTAAACATAGGATTTCGGTCAACTTGGGTGTTTGGTTCACAGGAATTGGAAGAACAAAGGAATGCAAAGAAACATGGCCAAATTAAAGTGAAACCATATGAAAATGTGTACAATATTATTCTGCCACTAATGCACTTAGTCTTGTTTTCATGCATAGAATTTTGAAAAGTAGGTCCAGGTGGATGTTTTGCTCCATTCCTTTCTTCCAAATGCATGAATAATTGAATGGTAGAGTACCATAGGAAAATTTCCTATTGCTATGTTTTTCCTTCACTTTTTCCTTTGAACCAAAATAGCCCAAATGGATCGACATGAATGTAGAGTAATAAGTGATGCGACAAGTGTACAACCTCTTTGGTATAGCCGTGTCAACCTCAGCATCATTGGGTTGGTCGCTGAACAAGTTGCGGCAGAGGTGGCTGTCGGAGGTATGGAGGAAGATCTGAGTCGTCTGAAGACGGCGTCCAGGGTACTGCTTTGTTGTGATGGATGGTTCCGTCGTTGGAGCAGCTCCGGCGAGCTGTAAGACGTCGAGGCTAAAGTAGTACAAGACAGACATCCTTAATCTCAAGTGGGATTCTAATAGCATCTCCAATAGATGTTGTGAAATACATTACCAAAAATTGGTAGATGTAAAATTTACATCACCAAAAAAGACCTGACTCCAACAGATGAGGTAAAAACTGTTGACTCTGAACTTAACTGTTGAAACTAAAATTTACTGTGGAATCTGAATGTTACTGTCAAAACTGAACGCACTAGTAGCAGAGAAGCACTTCACATGTAATTTAGGCCGCTCGAGCACTAGTAGTAGAGAAACAGTGATCTAAATCAGCAGGCGATCGACAGGGAAGACACTAGCAGATAGCAGCCAGAGCAGCAGCGCAAACTAGAGCCAGAGCAGCACCTCGTGTAGCTGCAGCAGCCGGTGTACCAGTATCAGCAGCGTGAGCGAGAGCAAGAGCAGAGCAACAGCGCGAGCGAGAGAGGAAGAGCAGAGCAGCAGCGCGAGCAAGCAAGAGCCTGATCAGCAGCAGCAGCGTGAGTGAGTGAGTGAGAGCCGGAGCAGTAGCAGCTCCGGCTGGTATGGACGCCGCCGCCAATGGAGCCTTGCACTGGGGAGAGCCGCCGCCAATGGAGCCTTGCACTGGGGAGAGCCGCCGTGGAGATGTCGCCGGCGGCGCCGACTACGAGCTAGCCGTGCCATGGGGGAGCGGGATCGAGCACCGGCGGCGTCGGGAGGTCGAGTTAAGGAGAAGGTGCGATGTGATGAGTCTACAACCTCTTTGGTGGCGCCGAGTAGGCCTCGGCTTCGTCCGAGGAGTCGGTGAGGATGCTGTGGTTCCGGTGGAGCAGGTTAAGGTGGCGTTGTGGGGATGGAGCAGCTGCGATAGATGAGGCGATCGGCAGAGCAGCTCCTTGGAGGTGGAGGACGGGGTGGCTGAACTAGCGAGACGACGAGATTGACGACGGATCCTCATCCGGGGCGATGGAGGAGGGACGTCGAGCTGTTGCGGTGGACGACGCCGTCGAGGAAGAGGCTCCGGCTGGGCAGCGGTGGTGTGGCGGACGGAGGAGGGTGGGGTTTCACAGCTGGAGCAGAGAGGTAATGGCGGCCTGGGTTTTTGAATGGCGAAAAGGAGGTGATGGGAGGGGGGAACCATGACTTAGGGACGCGCTTGTCCAAAATATAGGGTGTTTTACAAAAGTACCCTCACCGATTTGAACTAGCAGCCCTTTCGGCTCAGGGTTAGAACGGGGATTTCGCGTGTTGGGATTTGGTAACTGGAGGGAGTTTTCGCGCGCGTTGTAATTTCGGGATAGCAAGGCGCGAGTTTTCGGAGCACAAAGAGACAAAGCGATATCTGAATTTTCGGGATAAAAAAGGCGCGGGTTGAAATTTCGGGACAAGCCTAACATGTACTGTACCAAATCAATTCGCACTTCCCTCAACGAGAAAAACGAAAAAAATCGCACCACACAAAGAGAGAGTCTTTTCCCGTTTCATTGTATGGATTATTACAAATGCTATTCAAAAGATTGAATCCTTGTTATGTCCAATTAGATTTTTTTTCTTTAGTTGTATAATGCATGTAACCTACTCATACGAACATTTTAGTGCATTCCAAATGTATATACTACCACTGCAATTCGAATTAAATTTGAATTTGGTTTCTCTATTTCAATAAGAATCTACAATCATGATTGTTGCCAAGTTAAACCATCATATGTATATTATCTTAACAACACAACACATGATTACTGTAAATTTAGATATGAACTATGTGTGCTATATGAACTCGAAATCAAAAATTTGAAACCACTTGATATCGATTCCAAATAATAGTACATTTGAAGTGCTAGCTAGATCTTCGTAATGTAAACCATGTTTCATATGTATACTGTGTTTATCACACAATGTATAGTGTCCTGCCCCCTATATTATAACAAGTATTTAACTGTAAGCTGCAAAAGCCACACATTATCATAAATTCAAATAAAATGTTATGTAGTATAACATGCTCGTAACCATACCATGCGTATCACCGTTATATTCATGCATGCGTGGGTTTAAAAAACTATGATCTCTTATTCAAATATCTGAATCCACTTTTAGTAAAATCATGATCTCTGTTACTCTTTCACAACCACACAATCCTCTTCTCTTTGTAGCTAGCACTAACTTTCTCTCGTGCATGTACACACCCGCCTCGCCGTCACCCTCCCTCAGCATTCTCTCCATCGTGCATGCCCATTTTTTTTCTTGAGGTCGTTCTCCCACGGTGTTTGCAGGTCTCCTGAGCCCCTTCTTTTCGGCACACACTGATCCTTATACCTCTCTGACCAGGTCTGCCTACCACAAACACACGCTTTCCCGCTTCTCTTCTCACCGTCCATGCCTCCATGTGTCTAATACGGTCCCACACACATGCACACTCTCTCCCCTTTTTTCATCGATCTCGCACTCGTACACTCCTTTCCCTCTCGACATAGTAGGAATCTCACACCACCTTCTAGCCGCATACCTCTCTCTCTCTATCCGTCTCTTCTGGCCTTATTTGCCTCTAACACATGCATGTATATATACCGATCGATCTCCCTACATATAGCTAGGTCGACTATAACTCTTTTTCCCCATGCACCAACCGATGTGCCTCACTAGTTGTCTATCACTTTCTCCGACACACAATGATTGATTTACCTATCTACCTAGGTCTACTTACCAAAGACATATCGTCCGCCCACATCATCCATGCATGCCTCCCAACCCGTCTCTCACACGCACGTGCACACACAGACACTCATCCCCTCTCTTATTGTTATTGCAGTCGTCCCCTCGGTTTATCTAGTTGGCTTCTCCGAGCCTCTCCGAGAAGCAACTCCACCACCAACCCTCCGACACTCTAGCTCCATCTCTCTCCCAACCTTGTTCCTCTCCTACACATATGCATGGATGTCGATCGATCTCCCTCAATACATAGCTAGGTCTCTCTCCTTCTCCACACCTATACCAGTCGATCTACCTCTCTATAGTCAGGTCTTTACCCCCACCCTTCTCTCTCTCTCACACACACACCGATAGTCGAACGTTGTAGCTAGGTATCCATGCCACACAGACAAACTGCAGCTCTCCCCTCTCATGTTCCAGTAGGCCAGCCACCCCATATCTTTGACGTGGGCACACACAATCTCGCTATCTTTCTTTATCGATCACGCACCCATACACTTCATTCCTCTCTGTGATTCTATCGATACCTCACGCCAATGATCCCTCCACTCTCTTTTGTTGGATCGCCCCCTCTAGAAATGATATATCTAGGCCTCTGTTTCTCAGACTTTGCATATGTTACATTTTTTGTTCGAGATATCATCAACACATATTCCCTGTCTATCTCTCACGCCCCCACCCCCAAAAAAACACCCACGAACCCACACACCATCTCTCTCACACACACCCACGTAGGTGGGGTACGAACACGAAGAGGAGAGGTGCACGCACGACGCACGAAATCACATCTCCTTCCCAGCCACACCCACGCGGGTACACGGTGGAGCACATTTATGTACGAAAAGGCAGCCCACGTGCTAACTTGAATCGTGTAGCGGTTGTTTACTTGAAGGAGGATTGTCTACCACGCGTGCATGAAACAAAGTTCGACTTCACGTGTTGGCACATTATTTTTAAATAAAGTTATATTGCTCAATGGCACGTACTACAGAATATAAAATGATTGTTATCGAGCTTGGCTGCTGGGGTTGGTTTGTCTTCACACTCTCTCACACAAGACGGCGGTGGCCTCTCTCTCTCTCTCACCGCTGGTCACTGATCCGGCCTGATCCCGTCTACCGGCGAAAGGGAGGATGTGCATCGTTGCTCCGTTCAACGGCGTCGAGGCAGCACGTCCCGATCTGCGGTAACCGCCGTTTCTCTCTGACCAAGCTCCGGCACGGTCGGGCAGATCCCGCCCACTGGCACCCTCCTAGTTACATCCCGACGACCCTAGTACAGCTTCCTCCCCTCCGGCCTTGCTCCACTGCCCATCTTCCCATGTCGCTGCATGTGGATTTTCCCTAGTTCTTTGCCTAAAATGTAGCTCGGCCGGCATACTTTCCAAGTTGCAATCTCGTCCTCACACTGTTTTAAATAAACAACCATGCTGCTATCTTCCCTTAGGGAAAGGAATGTGCTTCTTTTTTGTCGGCGTATGTGTCATCGACTGTTATTGGCCAGTAATTGTTTCCTTTCTACCTCTTTTTTGCAAACAGGGCTATCCATTTCACCTGGTTGCTATTGCGACCTTTTGGTGAAGTGCACAAATCACTTTTTTCTTAAGAGTGTCTTGTGCAGTTCTACTAAAATGTCACACGGACAACGTCTCTACATTTCAGTGCGACTGCACAAAGGGAGATTGGTTTTGCTATCCTCCTCATCCAACTCCGAGCCTAATCTTCTCCAACAAGTGGTTAGTTTTATGAGAGATTGCAAAGGTGACCGGCTTCTACTTGTGTGTGTATGTTTCATCAACTACTACTAGTGCCACTATTAATGTAATCACATTTGTTCAATATCTTTGCAAACAGGGATGCTCAGCTCGATTTTAGTGGAACTGAACAAAATGATTGGATGGTCCATGTCCTCCATAGAATCCTTTCTTGGCTAACAAGTCTTGTTCAGTTCCACAGAGATGCGTGAAACTAGCTGCCAACAAATGAACACCAGGAAATGGAACCATGCCTACGGACATCATCCTTCAATTTTCTATTTTTCTTTATTTGTACACATTCTCACAACTTTGTATTCAGTTGTGATGTAAATATTGACGCTGATCTGCGAATCATTGAGATGCATTAGCATGCATGTTAGTTTCCTTTGTATTTGATGGAATGTTGTAACTAGACAACTTTGGAGGCAAGAGGACACATGAAACCAAAGTTGAAAGCTTCATAGCATTACAGCACAGTTTCATTATGCTGGAAAATTATGTGTACATATAAACATATCCCGAAAGCTTGATAGCAATGCCACAAATCATTCAAACTTCCTTTCGCCCACATGTGGGGCCTCCAGAATCCGGGTCCACGTGCCATGCACCAATATTGAGACTACCCATAGTGGGAGTAATATAGGTAGTAACATCACACATATCTAGGCAAAATAGATGATGTGGCAAGTAATTAATGAAGAAAAAGAGGCATGTGGTAACATAGCTAGTTACTAATAGTATGAGTAACATCACACATATCAAGACAAGATGAGTCTACAACCTAATAAATTAAGTGTTGCATGACACCACACATATGTAGTAACATAGACTAGTAACATATGCAAGTTACTACTCTAAGTTACTCCCCACTGTGGCTAGTCTGAGTGCACAACCGCTGGCAAGATTCACCCCGCTTGTTGCGCCGCGGTAATAATGACTTATGAGCAGTCAAATCACAGAGCCCCACCTTTCCCGCAGTACTAGTAAAAGTTGCTCGGGCGAAGCAACCATCATTTCACTCTTCGTTGAATGCGCTCGTACTCCAATATTCCAATAGTAAGTTGCTCGGACGAAGAAATCATAAGTACACGGTGCCAATGGTTGGTGAGATTTGTTAATTGAGCCCTATAAGGGCTTCTTTGATTCAAAGTATTCTCAAAGGAATTTTGGAGGATTCTAATCCTTAGGAATTTTTCCTATGTGCGTTGTTTGATTCGTAGGATTGTAAACCGGAAGGGGGGAGAAGAGAAGCGGGCGACATTTTGTGAGAGAGGAAGGACAGCCGTACAGTGCGGTGGTTTTTTAGAGCTCAAGGACAAACGACGCAGGAAATTCGGATTCCCCTACAATCTTGGTCATTTACTATCGCACACGTTTCATTTCCGTCGCCTCTAGAAACTGTGTGCGCTCACCCGACTGGGTTGCGTTGTGATTGGCCGGAACCCCAAGCACGCGGATCTCGCATGTGCACCGTAGGATGCACCACGATCGAACGGCAATCCACGTCCCTTTCATCACACCCGTGTAGCTGTAGCTGGGTTTTTGATGTACTCCCTCCATATTTATTTACTCTGCATATTAGCTTTGGTTAAAGTCAAACTTTGTAAACTTTGCCAAAGTTTTTATAGAAAAAAATATTAACATATACAATAACAAATGAATACCATTAGATTGATTGTTGAATACATTTTCCCATCATATATATATATGTTATTGTAAATGTTCATATATTTTTCTATAAACTTGGTCAAACTTTATAAAGTTTGACTTCAGTCAAATCTAATATGCAGAGTAAATAAAAATGGAGGGAGTATCTGGGTTAATAAATGTCTAGAGAATGCACATAATGAGCCCGGAAAAGTGCCAAATTTGAGCAAGGTGCTTCCTCCGTCGAGGTGCATAAGTCACCTTACGAAAAACTGGACCCACTTAGGGCACGCCTGTCGTGTTCGGTCCGCCGGTCAGAGTGCTTCCTATTGTAATATCACTATTCTTTTTAGATTTATAATATGTGGGAGCGAGTGTGAGCGAACCGACCTCAATTGACGGCAAAATCGCCTGTCGGACGCACTTTGAGAGAGAAGAGGAGAGAGAAGCGATACGGGCTGTTCGTGTCATGCAAGATAACGGCTGGTCTCATGTTTAAAACTTTTTGTACTATAGTAGATGTAGTGTATACGTAGATGCAGATGTAGATGTACATGTAGAGATATAGAGATAAGTGAGACTCACCAACGATCACCAACGTAGGCCGAGTACGTGCACGAATCACCTGCAAAAAAAGGAGTACATGCATGAAGAGAAGAATTGCACGCACGGACACACGTACTCTTTGCCTCTTTCCCTAACACACACGCGCAGGTACACGGTGGAGCTCATTACTGGATGAAGAGGCAGCTCATGTGATAATTTGACGCGTGTAGTAGTTGTTCACTTAGTGGAGGGTCGGGAACCATGCGTGCACAAACCAAAGTTCGACCATGACGCGGTGGCGTGTTTGTTTTTAAATTTTCTTTTTCAATGGCACCTACGCAATTTTTTTCTTGAGTGGCACGTGAATCGTGCATGTACTCAATGGCAGAGCACGGGATGGGATGGTAGCCATGGACATGGTCAGCCCTCTTTGGAGACGACTACACTACTACTTTGATGTACGTTAAAAAAAATACTACTTTGATGTGTCCTGTCAACTCGCAGAACGATGAGAAGCTTGCTTACTACGCCATTGATGTCTACTACACAACCTTCTTCTTGTAGACTCGTTTTGGGCCTCCAAGCGCAGAGTTTTGTAGGACAGTAGCAATTTTCCCTCAAGTGGATGACCTAAGGTTTATCAATCCATGGGATACATAGGATGAAGATGGTCTCTCTCAAACAACCCTGCAACCAAATAACAAAGAGTCTCTTGTGTCCCCAACACACCCAATACAATGGTAAATTGTATAGGTGCACTAGTTCGGCGAAGAGATGGTGATACAAGTGTAATATGGATAGTAGATATAGGTTTTTGTAATCTGGAAAATATAAAAACAGCAAGGTAACTAGTAACAAAAGTGAGCAAATACGGTATTGCAATTCTTGAAAACAAGGCCTAGGGTTCATACTTTCACTAGTGCAAAGTCACTCAACAATGATAACATAATTAAATCATATGGCAATCCCTCAACATGCGACAAAGAGTCACTCCAAAGTTCCTATCGCGGAAAACATAAGATGAAATTGCTTGTAGGGTACGAAACCACCTCAAAGTTATTCTTTCTGATCAATCTTTTGAGCTATTCCTATAAGTGTCACAAACAACCCTAGAGTTCGTAATAAAATAACACCATATGATACACATCAATCAACCCTAATGTCACCTAGATACTCCAATGTCACCACAAGTATCCGTGGGTCAATTATACGATGTGCATCAAACAACTTCAGATTCATAATATTCAATCCAACACAAAGAACCTCAAAGAGTGCCCCAAGATTTCTACCAGAGAAAGAAGGATGAAAACGTGCATCAACCCCTATGCATAGATTACCCCAATGTCACCTCGGGAATCCACGAGTTGAGTGCCAAAACATACATCAAGTGAATCAATAGAACATCCCATTGTCACCACAGATGTCCCATCGCAAGACATACATCAAGTGTTCTCAAATCCAATACTCAATCCAACATAACACAACCTCAATGAGCAAGAATCAATTCATCACAAGAAGATAGAGGGGGAGAAACACCATATGATCCAACTATAGTAACAAAGCTCGCGGTACATCAAGATCGTGCCAAATCAAGAACACGGGACAGAGAGAGAGAGATCAAACACCTAGCTACTGGTACATACCCTCATGCCCGAGGGTGAACTACTCCCTCCTCGTCATGGAGACCGCCGGGATGATGAAGATGGCCTCCGGTGATGGTTTCCCCCTCCGGCAAGGTACCAGAACGGGCTCCTGATTGGTTTTTCGTGGCTACAGAGGCTTGCGGTGGCGGAACTTCCGATCTAGGGTTCTTTTCGGAGGTTTGGGTATTTACAAGAATTTTTGGCATCAGTCTCACGTCAAGGGGGTGCCCGAGGGGCCCACAAGCCTAGAGCTCGCACGCTTGGGGTAGGGCGCGGCTAGGGGGCTTGTGGACTCCTCGTCCACTTCCTGGCCCAGCTCTAGTGCTTCTGGGGTCTCTTTTGGTCCATAAAAAATCACCATAAATTTTTAGCCCATTCCGAGAACTTTTATTTCTACACAAAAAAATGACACCATGGTAGTTCTGCTGAAAAAAGCGTCAGTCCGGGTTAGTTCTAATCAAATCATACCAAAACCATATAAAATTGTTGTAAACATGGCATGAATACTTCATAAATTATAGATACGTTGGAGACGTATCAGCATCCCCAAGCTTAATTCATGCTCGTCCTCGAGTAGCTAAATGATAAAAGAAATAATTTATGAAGTGTGAATGCTAGCATAGTGTATAAGTTTGATCAATGATAGTTCAAGACACTTTTTCTAGCATGATTATATAAATCATAAACAGTAGCTCATCTCATAAAACTTCTCATGATCAAGTAATAAGCTATTCACATGTTAAAGCATAGACCATAAACTTTCTTGAAAACTAACAAACTATGTTCTCAGTCATCAAACAATTGCAATTCACCTTATTTTCAGAAAGGGTCTATGTAAGAGCTTCGATTTAGAAAATTCTGCATACTCAACTATCATATAGTCTTCCATGATTGCTACCACTCAAAGCATATTTTTAGAACAAATCCATTGAACACAGAGAAAGATAGGGGCTTAGTGTTTCGCCTCCCAACTTATTTATCATATAGATAATTGTCAACAATAATAATTCATGATCAAATATATTTGAAAGGCCATATATGCTTAGATCTTTCCCCATCACATGATGCTTTCCTACTAAAGAATAGGTTGGAATAAGAAATTGACTCGATCAAAAATAAAAGTAAAAGATAGGCCCTTCATAGAGGGAAGCAGGGATTTGCAGAGGTGCCAGAGCTCGAACCTTTTAAAACAGAGATGAATATAATTTTGAGAAGTATGCTTTCATTGTCAACGTAACAACCGAGAGTTCCCAATATCTTCCATGCTAGACACATTATAGGCGTTTCCCAAACAAAAAGGTAAAGTTTATTACTCCCCCTCCACCAATCAAACACAAGCCATGGCTAGCCAAATCCTCGGGTGCCCTCCATACCAATAACAATCCGGGGGAGTTTTGTTTTATTATATTTTGATTTTGATTTTGATCATAGGACTGGGCATCCCAAATACCAGCCACTTTCTCGTGAATGACAAGTGAATAAACACTCATCATGAGAATAACCCACCTAGCATGGAAGATACTGACCACCCCATGTCGCTTCATGAGTGATTTGGGCATACAAAATAGATTATTATTTGAATATTTAGAGTTTGGCACTTGCAAATTTACTTGGAACGGCAGGTAAATACCGCATATAGGTAGATATGATGGACTCATATGGAATAACTTTGGGTTTAAGGAAGTGGATGCACAAGCAATATTCCCACTCAGTACAGGTGAAGGCTAGCAAAAGATCCTAAATAGCAAGCAGCACATGTTGGAGGATCCATAACAATATAACTTCTATACAAATATACCCGAGCATAACTCATTATGTTGCCTTCCTTGTCCAACTTCAACTAATTTGCTCAAGTTTTAAAATAATTAATGGGGCTCACAATCATAGAAGATGTCCAAGATAGTATATTTATATGTGAAACCTCTCTTCCTTCAATATTCTTGCATGAATTGTTCAAGTGACCAATGCTATGTTTGCTAACTTTCAATAAATTTACCACCTATACTTCTTATATGTGAATTCATTACTCCCCATGGGATAAGCATATGAAACATATATAATTTCAGATTTATGATATTCAATTCATTCAACAATTTACTCATAGGATATAAGTGAAGCACACGAGTAAATGACAAACTACTTCAAAAAGATATAAGTGAAGATCAATGAGTAGTCAAATAATTAAGTTGCTATGTGAAGACTCTCTCTCATTTAAAAATTTCAGATCTAAGTATTTTATTAAAACAGCAAGCAAAACAAAATAAAATGACATTCTAAAAATATCACACATCATGTGAAGAAGCAAAAACTTAGGCTCAACCGAGGCTAACAGATAATTGTTGATGAAGAAAGGTGGGATGCCTACCGGGGCATCCCCAGGCTTAGATGCTTGAGACTTCTTGAAATATTAACTAGGGATGCCTTGGGCATCCCCAATCTTGAGATTTTGTGTCTCCTTAATTCCTCTCATATCACGGTTTCCCTAATTCTTGAAAACTTCATCCACACAAAACTCAACAAGAACTCGTGAGATAAGTTAGTATAAATCAATGCAACACCTTATCATTCTCTACTGTATAAAATCACTAAAATTATTATTTAACATTGCATACTAAATGCCTCTGCATATTTAATACCTTTATCCTCAAATAGAATCATTAAACAAGCAAACATATGCAAACAATGCAAACATAACAGCAATCTATCAAAACAGGACAGTCTGTAAAGAGTGCAATTACACTCATATTCCCTAAATCAAAATATTCTGAACAATTACCACACTGTAGAGAATTTTTTATAGCTCAACGTGTAAAAATTTCAAGATTTTATCATGTACTGACTATTCACAAATATTCAAAACCTAACAACAAACTTTCTGTTTTTCAAACAGCTACATATAGACTTGCAAAATAAGCATGATAAAGGCTATACTTGACACTTGTATTGAAATAACAGAAGCAAAACATTATTTTAAATAACATCAAGCAAATACTAATAAAATAAAATGACACTTCAAGCAAAACTCATTTCATGTGACAAATAAAAATATAGCTCCAAGTAAGGTTACCGATAATGTTGAAGACGAAAGAAGGGATGCCTTCCGGGGCATCCCCAAGTTTAGTTGCTTGTATATTCCTTGAATATTACCTTGGGGTGCCTTGGGAATCCCCAATATTAGGGTCTTGTCACTCCTTATTCCCCTCATATCGATATCTCACCCAAAACTTGAAAACTTCAATCACATAAAACTTAACGGAACTTCGTGAGATGTGTTAGTATGATAAAACAAATCATTCACTTTGGTACTGTCAATACAAGATTAATAATTGTTTCCGCATAATGCCTACTGTACTCTATAATTTCCACAATTTATATTAAGCAATATAAGCCATAGAAACCATAAAACAAGCAAACTATGCATCAAAAAACAGAATCTGTCAAAAACAAAACAGTCTCTAAATATCTGAATTATTCTCATACTTATGTTACTCCAAAAATTCTCAGAAATTAGGAAAACGTAGAAAATTTATACATTAATCATATGTAAAAAAAACTCAGAATTGTTCGATGCTCCAGTGATTTTTACAAATTCTGTTACTGGACGCAAAAGTTTCTGTTTTTGCACAGAATCAAATCAACTATCAACCACACTATCCCAAAGGCTTTACTTGGCAATTTATTCAAACAAAAGCTATCAAACATGATTAATACAGTATATTAATCATGTGAACACACAAAAACAGTAGGGGTAAATATTGGGTTGTCTCCCAACAAGCGCTTTTCTTTAATGCCTTTTTAGCTAGGCATGATGATTTCAACGATGCCCACATAAAAGATAAGAATTGAAACATAATGGGAGCATCATGAAGCATATTACTAGCACATTTAAGTCTAACCTACTTCATATGCATAGGGATTTTGTGAGCAAACAATTTATGGGAGCAAGAATCAACTAGCATAGGAAGGTAAAACAAGCAAAACTTCAAGATTTTCAACACATAGAGAGGAATCTTGATATAATTGAGATATGTAAAAGCATATGTTCCTCTCTCATAGTAATTTTCAGTAGCATCATGAATAAATTCAACAATATAGCTATCACATAAAGCATTCTTTTCATGATCCATAGGCATAAAAAAATATTACTCTCCACATAAGCTAATTTCTTCTCATTCATAATAGTGGGAGCAAACTCAACAAAATAACTATCATGTGACACTTGATTTACATAATCAATTTGAGCACTAAATGAAGGAAATATGCCCTACAGGCAATAATAAAGTTTTTATTTTATATTTCCTTATTCATGATAAAGGTTTATTATTCATGCTAGAATTGTATTGATCGGAAATTTAAATACATGTGTGAATACATAAACAAACACCGTGTCCCTAGTAAGCCTCTACTAGACTAGCTCGTTGATCAAAGATGGTTAAGGTTTCCTAACCATGGACATGTGTTGTCATTTGATAACGGGATCACATCATTAGGAGAATGATGTGATGGACAAGACCCATCCGTTAGCTTAGCATAATGATCGTTCAGTTTTATTGCTATTGCTTTCTTCATGTCAAATACATATTCCTTCGACTATGAGATTATGCAACTCCCGGATACCGGAGAAATACCTTGTATGCTATCAAACATCACAACGTAACTGGGTGACCATAAAGATGCTCTACAGGTATCTCCGAAGGTGTTTGTTGAGTTGGCATAGATCGAGATTAGGATTTGTCACTCCGAGTATCGGAGAGGAATCTCTGGGCCCTCTCGGTAATACACATCATAAGCTTGCAAGCAAACGACTAAGGAGTTGGTCACGAGGTGACGTATTACGGAATGAGTAAATAGACTTGCCGGTAATGAGATTGAACTAGGTATGAAGATACCGACGATCGAATCTAGGGCAAGTAACATACAGATGGACAAAGGGAATTACGTATGTTGTCATAACGGTTCGACCGATAAAGATCTTCGTAGAATATGTAGGAGCCAATATGGGCATCCAGGTTCTGCTATTGGTTATTGACTGGAGAGGTGTGTCGGTCATGTCTACATAGTTATCGAACCCGTAGGGTCCGCACGCTTAACGTTCGATGACGATATTATATTATATGAGTCATGTGATTTGGTGACTGAATATTGTTCGGAGTCCCGGATGAGATCACGGACATGACAAGGAGTCTCGAAATGGTCGAGAGATAAAGATTAATATATAGGACGATGGTATTCGGACACCAGAAGTGTTTCGGGGGTCACCAGGTACTTATCGGGTCACCGGAAGGGGTTCCGGGCACCCCCGGCAAAAGATATGGGCCTTATGGGCCAAGAGGGGAAACACACCAGCCACAAGGGGCTGGTGCGCTCCCCATATGGGCCGGCCAAGGTGGAGAAGGAAAGTGGAAGGAGGAAAGGAAATAAAGGGAATAGGATTCCCCCTTACTTCCACCTCCCCCCCTTTCCTTCCCCCTCCGACAAATAAGGCAGGGGGCGCGCGGCTTGGGAGGAGCCCAAGTAGGATTTGGTCCTACTTGGGGCACCTTCTGGCCTCTCCCCTCCCCCTCCCACCTATATATATGTGGGAAGGGGGCGCCTAGCACACACCCAGACAATTGTTTAGCCGTGTGCGGCGCTCCCCTCCACCATTTACACCCCCGGTCATATTTTCGTAGTGCTTAGGCGAAGCCCTGCGGAGATCACTTCATCACCGTCAGCACGCCGTCGTGCTAACGGAACTCATCTACTACTTCGCCCATCTTGATGGATCAAGAAGGCAAGGACGTCATCGAGCTGAACGTGTGCAGAACGCGGAGGTGACATATGTTTGGTACTTGATCGGTTGGAGCGCGAAGAAGTTCGACTACATCAACCGCGTTATTAAACGCTTCCGCTTACGGTCTACAATGGTACGTAGACACACTCTCCCCCTCGTTGCTATGCATCTCCATGGATAGATCATTGCGTGTGCGTAGAATTTTTTTTGTTTTCTATGCAACGATTCCCAACACTAAAATCATGATGACGAGTTTCATGGTTATCATTATTCTTTATAGCATACATGTCATCACAATAATCATCATAGATAGCAACTTTGTTCTCATAATGATCAATTGAAACCTCTTCCAAAATTGTGGATTCATCACTAAATAAAGTCATGACCTCTCCAAATCCACTTTTATCAATATTGTGAAAAGATTCAACTCCCTCCAAAATAGTGGGATCAATACTACCTAGAGTTGACACTCTTCCAAACCCACTTTCATCAATATAATCATCATAAAATAGGAGGCATGCTATCATCATAATAAATATTCTCATCAAAACTTGGGGGACTAAAAATATTATCTTCATCAAACATAGCATCCCCAAGCTTATGGCTTTGCATATCATTAGCATCATGGATATTCACAGAATTCATACTAAGAACATTGCAATCATGCTCATCATTCAAAGATTTAGTGCCAAACATTTTATTAACTTCTTCTTCTAGCAATTGAGCACAATTATCGGAAACCTTATTTTCATGAAAGACATTAAAAAGATGAAGCATATGAGGCAACCTCAATTCCATTTTTTTGTAGTTTTGTTTTATAAACCAAACTAGTGATAAAACAAGAAACTAAAAGATTTAATTGCAAGATCTAAAGATATACCTTCAAGCACTCACCTCCCCGGTAACGGCGCCAGAAAAGAGCTTGATGTCTACAACGCAACCTTCTTCTTATAGACTCGTGTTGGGCCTCCAAGCGCAGAGTTTTGTAGGACGGTAGCAATTTTCCCTCAAGTGGATGACCTAAGGTTTATCAATCTGTGGGAGGCGCAGGATGAAGATGGTCTCTCTCAAACAACCCTGCAACCAAATAACAAAGAGTCTCTTGTGTCCCCAACACACCCAATACAATGGTAAATTGTATAGGTGCACTAGTTCGGCGAAGAGATGGTGATACAAGTGTAATATAGATAGTAGATATAGGTCTTTGTAATCTGAAAATATAAAAACAGCAAGGTAACTAGTAACAAAAGTGAGCAAAAACGGTATTGCGATGCTTGAAAACAAGGCCTAGGGTTCATACTTTCACTAGTGCAAAGTCACTCAACAATGATAACATAATTAAATCATATGGCAATCCCTCAACGTGTGATAAAGAGTCACTCCAAAGTTCCTATCACGGAGAACATAAGATGAAATTGCTTGTAGTGTACGAAACCACCTGAAAGTTATTCTTTCTAATCAATCTTTTGAGCTATTCCTATAAGTGTCACAAACAGCCCTAGAGTTCATACTAAAATAACACCGTATGATACACATCAATCAACCCTAATGTCACCTAGATACTCCAATGTCACCACAAGTATCTGTGGGTCAATTATACGATATGCATCAAACAACTTTAGATTCATAATATTCAATCCAACACAAATAACCTCAAAGAGTGCCCCAAGATTTCTACCAGAGAAACAAGGATGAAAACATGCATCAACCCCCTATGCATAGATTACCCCAATGTCACCTCGGGAATCCGTGAGTTGAGTGCCAAAACATACATCAAGTGAATCAATAGAACACCCCATTGTCACCACAGATATCCCATCGCAAGACATACATCAAGTGTTCTCAAATCCAATAATCAATCCAACCTAACAAAACCTCAAAGAGCAAGACTCAATTCATCACAAGAAGATAGAGGGGGAGAAACACCATATGATCCACCTATAGTAACAAAGCTCATGGTACATCAAGGTTGTGCCAAATCAAGAACACGAGAGAGAGAGAGAGAGAGAGAGAGAGATCAAACACATAGCTACAAGTACATACCCTCAGCCCCGAGGGTGAACTACTCCTTCCTCGTCATGTAGACCGCCGGGATGATTAAGATGGCCTCCAGTGATGGTTTCCCCCTCTGGCACTAGTAGAAAACAGGGCTTTGGTCACAGCTCAATATACACATTAGTCCCATTTGCATTACGAACCGGGACTAATATGAGCATTAGTCCCGGTTCGAGCGGCTAAAGGCATTAGTCCCGGTTCAAATGAGACCTTTAGTCCCGATTTGAGACATGAACCGGGACTAAAGGGTGCGATGCCCTTTAGTCTCGGTTTATATCTCAAACCGGGACTAAAGGTCTAATCTTTAGTCCCGGTTTGAGATACGAACCGGGACTAAAGGGCATCGCACCCTTTGGTCCCGGTTCATGTCTCAAACCGGGACTAAAGGGACCTTTAGTCCCGGTTCGTGTCTCAAACCGGGACTAAAGGGGTTCGTGTCTCAAACTCTACCCCCCCCCCCGTGTATCGCCATTTCAGTTTTGAAAAAAACAAAAGAAAATTATAAAAACTTCAAAAAATAAAATCCTTTGAGATGTAGTTATATTACTACAACTACTAGTTAGGAAAATTAAAAAACTTAAATTTGGACATGTTTTGCAAAAAAGTGTTATGAAAAAGTAAAACGGCTATAACTTTTGCATACGATGTCGGAAAAAAACGTATAATATATCAAAATGTTCAGCACGAAAATCCGCATCCGATTTCGATGGCCATAGGCCGTTTTGCAAATTTTCCGAATCCTCAAATTCTAAAAGGAAAAAAATTATGCTCAAATTTTAGTTTTTTTGAATTTTTGTTAAATCTGGTCAAACTGTGGTCAAACTACTTATTCAAGAAGTATTAGTGTTACTAAATAATTATTCAAGAATATTAGTGTTACTAAATAATTATTTTAGTTTTTTTGAATTTTGGTCAAATATGGTCAAACTGTGGTCAAAGTGTGGTCAAACTACTTATTCAAGAAATATTAGTGTTACTAAATAATTATTGTTTTTAGAATAATAGTTTCAAACTCAAATTGTGAAACGTGCGACTTCATGCTCAAGCTAAACTCCCGAGGGTTAATAGTATTGACATCTTACTATTGTCAGGAAAACAACAAGTGCAGACTTGGAAACTAGGGGGAATAGAACTCGGAAGTTAAGCGTGCTCAGGCGGGAGTAGTCACAGGATGGGTGACCGGCCAGGAAGTTAGACGATTTGGAATGATAAGGGGTGATTAGAGAATAGAGATTATAGATTAAATTGAGCAGTGATGAGGGGTGATTAGAGATTAAATTGTAAAATAATTCAAAAATTTGCAAATCAGGAAAAAATTCAAAAAAAAAATTCGTAAAATTTCCTTTAGTCCCGGCTCCAGACAGCGGCCACGTGGAGGGCCTTTAGTCCCGGTTCATAACAGAACCGGGACTAAAGGGGGGGGCTTTAGTCCCGACCCTTTAGTCCCGGTTCCAGAACCGGGACTAAAGGCCCTCTGGAACCGGGACTAAAGGCCCGTTTTCTACTAGTGTGGCAGGGTGCCAGAACGGGCTCCCGCTTGATTTTTTCGTAACTATAGAGGCTTGCGGCGGCGGAACTTCTGATCTTGGGTTCTTTTCGGAGGTTTGGGTATTTATAAGAATTTTTGGCATCGGTCTCACGTCAAGGGGGTGCACGAGGGGCCAACAAGCCTGGAGCTAGCGCCCTGAGGGGTAGGGCGCGGCTAGGGGGCTTGTGGACTCCTCGTCCACTTCCTGGCCTAGCTCTGGTGCTTTAGGGGTCTCTTTTGGTCCATAAAAAATCACCGTAAATTTTCAGCCTATTCCGAGAACTTTTATTTCTTTACAAAAAAACGACACCATGGTAGTTCTACTAAAAACAACGTCAGTCCGGGTTAGTTCTAATCAAATCATACCAAAACCATATAAAATTGTTGTAAACATGGCATGAATACTTCATAAATTATAGATACGTTGGAGACGTATCAGCCCTCTACATAGCCCACACTTATTGTACTACAGTTGTACTAGCAGTTGGAGTATGGGAGCACCGAAAGGATGGGAGCACCTGATATTTCCCCGTCCGGACCGATTCCAAGCTGGCTTCTCACCTTCCTGGCCCACCAAAAACCCCTCACCCCACCCATGCGCGCTTCCCACCCGACGCCAGCTGAGCCCGCCACTCCACATTGATGGCAAGTCAGGGCGACGCGACCTCTCACTACGTCCGCCATTGAAGCGGCGCACCGGCCGAGGGCGCCGCCCGCTGCACGCCCGGCATTTAGACTACTCACAGTGGAGAGTAACTTTAGAGCTAGTCTAATAAGGCTTAGTCAGCAGGCTATAAGACTTGCGATGTCACTAAGAGCAAGTACAATAGTGGGCTAAGCCCACTTACATGGCATTTTTGTCTATGTGGAGGAGAGAGACATGAAAAAGTGATGGAGTGGGCTAACATGCAAGAGCCAGCCTCTACGCGTGCTCCTAGGTAAAAGCATTTAATGAGAGGAAAGAGATAGAGAGAAAGTTAAAAAAAATTCTAACCTTATAGCCAGCTCTATTGTATGAGTAATTAATAAGGCTAACTCTTGATGACATATCATGTTTATATAGCCAGCAGAGAGAGAGAGAGAGAGTGAGCGAGAGAGAGAGACAAAGAGAAGAGGTGCACGCACGCACTCGTCCCCTCCCACAAACGCGCGGGTACACCCACGGTGGAGCGCATTTGCACATGAAGCGGCAGCTAACGTGATAATTTGACACATCTAGTTGTCCACTTAATGTAGGGTCTGCGATCACATGTGAGTCATACAAAGTGCGACCCGAACATGGTGGCGCGGTTATTGATCGAGTTTTATCTACATCTACATTTCTTCTCCTCTCTATCTACCTACTACTAGTACGTGGGTACATGCATAGTACGTGGGTACGTGCATAGCACGTGCAAAGTTCAATTTGTTAATACAAATCTCCTATGCTATTTTTTTTCAAAAAAGAAGTCCTTAAAAAGTCTAACAAATCAACAATTATATTTTGTTTGCATGTAAAGCTATCATGACAGCTATCCTAATTTCACTAATCATACACTGTGCAAAACTTGGAAACACAACAATGTTGTCCATCTCATATATTAATGCAGTGTCATACTTTAATTATAAGATGACTTAACTATTGTACTACCATCTATGTTGTATTCCTTAAAAAAAACCTATTTCATGGACGGACGGCATGCAAACTTAGGCTATATAAAGATATAAAATCATGTGATGCCTTGGGACACATGGGAAGCAGTATTTGACACGCTCCAAGAGAAGGATAGAGATGGGGTACACTATATAGTACATAGTACTGTAGTATAGATATAGATTTCTCTATGTTTACTATTTTTTTCCTATCCTTCCTCATACTATAGTACAACAGGTTTTAAACTTGAGACCAGCCATCCACCCTGACATCGAACACTTTTTAGCCGTTGATTTATTCCACAGAGTGAATCGCTACCGCTTATCATACCAAACCTCAACTAATCCAATGGCTATATTTTGTGGGATTCGCTAGTATGTGTAGGCTGTAGCTTCGGGATATATGCTTCTGGACTTGCTTGCTAGGGTTTGCTCTCTTTTCTCACTCCCTCACCCTCTCCAAATCTAAACAAGACGGCGGTATCCACTCTCTCTCTCTCTCTCTCTCTCCTCTCACTGGTGGTCACAGATCCGGCCGGATCCCTTCCGCTGGGTATGGGAGGAGGTGCAACGTCAACGCGGTCGCCGTTGGCGAGGGAGGAAGCCGAAGCGCTCCGTCTTCTCTGACCTGGTGCCAGCGTGGGAGGTCCTCTGCATCTTTGCTCGCTGCCGTCATGTTGGCAGATCCCGCCGCCTGCCTCGCCTTATCCCGCCGACCAGAGGTATAACTTCTTTTACAACCGGTCTTGTTCTAATGGCCCAGCTCCCCACGTCCCTGCATCCTTTTTTTTATAGGATTGCTCCCCATGTTGCTGCATCCTGCATGTGGATATTCCTCTAGTATAAAGCTCCCCACAAAAATCAGATTAGGTGGGGCGGATGATGTCAAAACAAGTTGGGGTGGAATCATCACCAACTTGGCACTATTCATCGGCTAATTAGGTGTAAATCTTAGATATGGGGGGCAGGGCCCCTGCTGCTCTCCCTGTCTCTGACACTGTAGATAGCTGTGTTGGCTTGTCGAACACTGGAACACCACTTACATTTTTACTAATAGAGGAAAAAAGGTAGTACAGAGACTGGATAACGAACCGATCTCTTGGTTGAAAATGGAAATAAAGTGGGGTTGGGGCGGGCCTGACTGGTCTCTTGGTCGAAAAAGGAAAGAAAGTGAGGGAGTGTTGGGTTGACAATGCAACTAAGAATGAGCACATCTATATTTCCTGTGGTCACATAGGAAAAGGTCACTGACAAGAACAAAAATGGCACAAATCCAGGCATGCTTGCATGTTTGTCGCTCTAGGCAACCACGTCTGCCACGTCGGGCTCTTGGAAGATTTTTGCTAGTAGGCCTTTGGCCCAAAGCCCAGCAAAAATCTGAAACTCTCATGCCCCATTCATGCATGGTGTGGTGTGAGTGGGACTAAAGTTTAGTCCCATACTACTAGGTTAGTGTGAGTTGCACCACTTTATAATGTGATCTATTCTAGCACTTGCATGAGCAAGATAATAGGAAACCTACATGCGCGCTCTTCGAGAATGAGCCTAGCCGAGGACAAAAGCTATGCATGTGGTCTATATTTTTGTTGGTCAGAAAATTTATTAAGTCATTAATTAATAAATAACGGACGCCTTAATTATCAGCCGTTTCCGATTCTTTTGGATAGTGGGGCTATTATTGACTTGGACGTGGGGTTTGGGCCAAAGGCCTACTATTATACTTGCTCTTACTTGCGCAACCGACCTGACAGGCTCTACCCTAGCCGCCACTGTATCATATGGTTTCGCACCGTTCAAGATCATAGCGCCGCCACGCAAGTCTTCTCCATGTCTCCTTCCGGCGTGCACCGCGAGAAGGGACAGCAGTCCTCTAGAACTCCGCCTTTCATGATCCTGTAAGGGACAGGGGCGATCAGGTTTTTGGGGAGCACACTCGTGCGACAGCTGCCAGCGACGACCTCCTCAACGACAACCTTCTTCCCCGACCTCGGTAACCTCTTCATCAATGACATGAGTGACAATATCAACCACAGCGGTTCTGCTCCCGCTGCACAGTATGTGATTCTGTCCTCCTGGTTTAGTCTGCATCATTATTTTGATCTTTGCAATTGTCATCATGATCTATTTACTATTGATTCAGATTAAATCTCATAGTAATTTGCTCATATATTCAACAATCCAATCCAAAAACCTGATTATAGGCAATTTACTTCGAGTGGTTTTGTTGCACTTTTGAAGCTGCCTACCTTTAAGGGGGTGCAATATAAAAGGTGGCGCACGAGAGCAGTATACTGGTTTCAGATCATGTACTGCTATGACGCCACTAAGGGCAAGCCTGAGGGCGATCTTAATCCTGCACAGCAGGAAGCTTTTGAGAACATGGATACCCTCTTCAAAGCCGCCCTTCTGAGTGTTCTTGATGATTCCATTGTGGATTCATATATGTCGTTTGACAACGGCAAAGACATGTGGGCTGCGCTCGAGGCCACGTTTTGGGCCTCGGGCGCTGGCAGCGAGTTGTACGTCATGGAGCAATACTATGACTACAAGATGGCTGATGAGCGCTTTGTTGTTCAGCAGGCTCATGAGATACAATCACTCGCTAAGGAACTTGAGTACTTTAAGTGTGTGTTGCCAAAAAAATTTGTTGTTGGGACCATCATTGCAAAGCTTCCACCTTCACAGAACAATTTTGCTACTTCTGTGAAAAACAAGAGACATGAGTTTTCTGTTTCGGATCTCATTAGCACTCTTGATTTTGAAGAGAAGGCAAGAGCAAAATACACACATGCTCGAGTCGCTGAGGGAGCTTCTAGTGCCCACATGGTACATGAGAAGAACTTCCAGCCCAACAAGCCCAAAAACAACAAGAACAAATCTCAGGGGAAAGGCAAGTTTGATGCAAAGAACAAGTCGTCACATTCTACCAACTTCAAGAAGAATTCTCATAAGAAGGGGAAGGGACACAAACCTCAATTTTGGTAGCACTGCACAAAATTATATGGCTACATCTACCTGTTGTCAGCTAACCTCATGGTGCTCTAGGTATTCCTACATTCGTAACTAGGCACAATGACCACCGCAAGATGAAATAAGCTTATTCGTACGTTGACTTGCTGATTGCAGTGCGGAACGATCCTGACATGTGTGGAGGAGCAAACAAGAAGTGCAGCCGCAACGTCAACGCAAGATAAAAGAGTCCCGAATCATATACGGGCTGGCCGGCGAGTAGGGGTCGTGCAAACAACGGTGCATCATTTTAGTGGAACTGCACAAAAAAGATATTGGGGTGTGTCAGGACAAATTTTCTAGAGCCACACAGAAGGAATTGCACTGATCAATTGGATAGAATTTCCTCCATGGCATGCGATGAGACCCGAAGGTGGAAATCAAGTAAATACTTATGAAATTATTTATAATCTTCCTGAGGTAGGTCATTATCCCCTTCGTCCAGATGATCGTGTTTTGTCATGTCGAGCTATTGATATGTGCTACTGGTTTGCAACACCATTTAAGTATAGCTATTGTTTTCCTATCTTTTCAGATTCAGGACAATGATGATGATTTCAGGGGAATTGCACAATATGGTCTGATGTTGAGTCATCTCTATTGCCTCCTGTGTTTGCTGCAAATGTGTCAGCATCAATTGCAAGATGAGGCAGCGAGCTAGCTGTGGAGTTGCCAACGTGCTCAAAGTGCTCGCAATATTGAGAAGAAACAAGCATGCCCAGGAAATTAATGCGTGCGTAGGGATGCCCTTTGCTCAGAGAAGCATCGATCGTTTTTCTTTATTTCTACACCTTCTTACAGCTTTGTCTTGGTTATAGTATGGTGAATCATTGAGATGCATAAACATGCTGAACTTTTGTGCTTGTGAATGTTAGTATGCATACCGTATCTTCTGAAGCTTAGTTTAATGTGAATGTTGACTAGCGTGTGAACCTTTACAATCTAGTGAGTATATTGTGGGCATGTTATTTGACACCTCATTTTGCCGCGCTACGACCAGTGTGAGTGTTTGCATGCAGTACCACATCCTCTAATTCGGTGGATGCTAAGCGGGCCCGAGAAGGAGCCATAACTTTTTTTAAAGTTGAAAAAGGTTACCAATGAGGAGCCATAAGCTGGAGGGCGTCTCTTTTTTTCTTTCGAATGGGAAATAAGCTGGGAGAGCTGGAGAGTGTCTCTTATGGGCTGCCTCTAGTTTTAAGACAGTCCAGGACGAAACACGCCAGCCGACCAGGCCGATACAATAGCCAATCCATCTTAAAGCCCATTTGTTTTTTTTGGCGAGGAAAAGCCCATATTTCTTGAATTGGGGTGCTCCCGAAAGAACCATGCATCCCGCTGGACTCTCCGGGACCCCCTTCCGTCGCCCCCCAATTCCCCCCGCTCCCCTTCTTCCTCACTCGTACAGAAAACCACCGCTCACCTTCTTCCTCACTCGTATAGAAAACGCTTGTTCCCCTTCTTCCTCGCTCCTACAGAAAACCCCAGCCCACCTTCTTCCCCACTCGCACTGCCACTAGGCTCGTCTCTCGCTACTCTGCTCAATCCCTTGAGCTCGGTGCGACGCCCGCAAGGAAAATGGAGTCGGCTGGCCCCAGCACCAAGAAGATGAGGCTCCCACCAGCGGCGACGCCGGTTGTAGATCCCGCACCAGGCAGCGCGGGGAGAAGCGGTGAGCCCCCCCCCCCACCCGGATCTAAGGAAACCGTAGAATCTCTGGTCGACCGCATCAGCGATCTCCCGGACGCCATCCTTGGGGAGATCATCTCCCTTCTCCCCACCAAGGATGGTTGCTGCACACAAGTCCTCGCATCTCGGTGGCGCACTCTCTGGCGCACCGCGCCTCTTAATCTCGACTGTCATCAGATATCTATCATTCATGAATTTGAACTCCTTAGAGCCATCGTCTCCTCCCACCAGGGCCCCGTTCAATGCCTATGCATCCCAACACGCTACCTGTTATCCATACTCTGCATGGTGGATGACTAGCTGACATCCACTGAATTCGAAAAACTCCAGCAACTTGAGTTCTACCATTACTATGAAAAATACATACCGTGACCCGAACGCCATGTATTTGTGCCCACAGCACCGTTGTCCATCTCGTGGTTTTCCTCCTCTCTCCACACCCTTACCATAGCCCGGTGCCATCTACCAGACAATCTGGTACTAATGATTCGACTCCCACTGCTAAAAAGACTTCTCTTGTGGTGGTTGATCTGTCGGAGGCCTCACTACACAGCATCATCCACTCCGGTTGCCTTGCCCTGGAGCGCTTGCTGCTTGTTTTTGGATTAGAAATATGTATCCATTGTCTCCAAATAAAGTCGCCTCACCTTAAAACATTGGAATTTGTTTTGAAGGACAACAGCTCGTCATCGAAGATGCCCCTTCACTTCAAAGGTTGCCCCTTGCTAATTGTTATAAACCTTCGCAAATAACTGTCGTCTCTGCGCCTAAACTTGAGACCTTGGGTGTAATTCGTGATCCGTTTAAACATCACGACATGGTGTTTGGCTCCACACTTATTCAGGTACTGTATATTATCATCTACACTTTTGTAATCACAAGCTGCATTTTTCATTTGTGCGCATAAGTTTTATATCATCTTGGAGTACACTTTGGATACTAATATTATGTTATATGCTCAATGAAGAGTTCGTCCATCGATAGCCTATCAATGGTGCTAGATTCTGTCAAGATCTTATATATCGGAATGTTTAGTGTTGATCTGAACAAAATTATTGGCTTGCTGCGATGCTTTCCATGTCTGGAGAATTTGTATATAGAGGTGATTATTTCATGCACATTGAAAGCCCATATATATTGTACTAGAATTACCGTTCGACTGTCGCTCTATCGTCATACTCTTTTTTTAGACCTTAACTGTTCTCAATCTTCATGTCTACATAGGCAGTAACATATGGAGAAAAACATATAACCAATCGGTGGCGTAATAAGCATCGGGATTTTCTCAGTTCTCATGACATTCGTTTGAGGACAATAACGATGGAAGGTTATGCATCCAATCAGGCAAACAGAAACTTCGTCACATTCTTCCTGTTGAATGCGAGGTTACTATTGTCCATGAGGCTTAAGTTTTTCAACAAGAAAATTCTCACGGATGGATATGTTGAATAGCAAAAAAAGAAGTTTCAGGTCGACAAATGGGCTTCTGAACATGCTCGGCTTCTATTTACAACAACTTGTCGTCATATGCCAATAAACTTTTTGGCACAAGATGTTGATTTTATGGATCAGACCGACCCTTTTGTTTGTGACTGCCAAAAATAGTGGTTGGGTTAGATGTTATTGCCATGTTCAGTCTGGGTATTGTCTAAACCTGATGAACAATTAATCCTTGGGCTTTTGTACCGTTTGTAAGATTGAGTTAGATGTTGTTGCCCTTTTCAACTCGGTTGTGACTGTCATATTTTCTTTGAATGGCTTGCCATTTCCTTTATTAAAGAGAGAAATATTGTAACAACAGGGACCCAGCAGCTCGCCCAGTTGTTTTTTAGTTTTAGAGATGGAGCAGGGTATCAACTGCACTGTGCCGGGGCTGTGACCCGTCTACCCGGGTATTATTTAAGCACATGATGAGCCAAGTTGATATATTTTTTCTTTCTGAAAATGGCTAGCGAAGTTCTATTTTTTTGGACAATACCCAACCCAGGCCTACTTGCTTTTCTCAGCCCTGATGGGCTGCAAATCTTTCAAGACGAGGAGGGATGTATTCGGCTTCCCTAGAAAATGGGCTATAAGTAGTAAGAAATGGGCTGTAAATTTTAAAAACACAAAAAATCGGGATTTCAAGTATTCAATTTTTTTCAGGATTTCAAGATTTTAAATTTCATTGTTTTTTTGCGAGGAAAATGTCGTTGTATTTTAATTTGAAATAAAATTATTTTTAATGTGACTCGAAAGACCCCACAAAATATGGAAACTTTCATTGAATTTTTTAGTAGTGGCCAGAATATGGTCTGTAATGCTAACAGAAAGAATACATGCTTCAAAATATCCTTAAGAATTAGCAAATTGGCTGTAAATTATTAAAAATAATGGCAAATGGGTTGTATGATGTTTTCCACAGATTTGGAGGCTGACTTGTGGGCCTACTAGGTTGACGATGACGCTGTCCTAAAATTGTTTTTGACGCGTACGCAAGGCTTTGTCAACTTAGTCAACACAGAGCAGTGACTGTTGGATGTCCATCCAACCACCATCGTGCTTCTTCAATCTCTGATCTTCCTGCTCCAGCCACCCAAACCAGCGCCGGCGGGATTGCCTGCTCCCTCCTTCAATGGCCGGCTGTGCTGCCGTGTAGGCCTCACCGGCCCACCCTACTCCCACCACTGGCTAGGCCATCCCTCTACCCACCTGCACCTCTTGTTATTTTCCGACAACGGCAGCCTCACCCCGCAACCGACCAGTCAGCCCTCGTACTCCCCTCAGCGTGGGCATCCACTGTTGTGGCTTCGCCGGCTCCGGGTTGTTCCTTTCCTGGGCCTCATCGTCGTCCACCGCGTTGGTGCTCTCGGCGCGGTGTGGTCAACATGGTGAACAAACGACAGCCATCGGAAGAGGGATGTAAGTGGAGAGGCTGAGAGTGGGGACCCACACAAGCAAGTGCCACCTTATTACGCAAAAAAATGATTGCTCCTGCTGACAGCTGGGTCCCACCAGAAAAATCTTCGCACGGAAGGAAGTGCCTGCTTATTATCCAAAAAACTATTCCTCCCGATGACAGCTGGGACCCAGCAGATTTGGTGGCTGACTTGTGGGCCTACTAAGCTGACGCATACGCAGGGCTTTGTCAACTTAGTCAACAAATGATTCTAGCAGCTGGACCGTTGGATGTTAATCCAACAGCTGTGCTGCTTCTTCAACCTTTGATCTTCTTGCTCCACCCGCCCAAACCAGTGCTGGTGGGGCCGCCTGCTCTTGCCTCCTGTAGGCAGCAGTGCTGCCATGCAGGCCTCACCGCCCCACCCTAATCCCACTGCCGGCCAGGCCTTCCCTCTGCTCACCCACACCCCGTGTTATTCTTCAGCGATGGAAGCCTCACACCGCAGCGGAACCAGTGAACCCTCGTACTCCCCTCCGCATGGGCATCCACTGCCTCGTCTTCCTCGGCTCCGCATCATTCCCTTAGCAAGCCTCGCCTTCGTCCACTGCCTTGGTGCTCTCGACGCAGCGTGGTCAATGTTGTCAACGAACAACAGTCACCGAAAGACGAATGTACATGGTGAGGCTGACAGCTGGACCCACCAGCTACATCTTCGCACGCAAGGAAGTGCCTCCTTATTAGGCGCAAAAAGAGTGATTCCTCCCCCTGACAGCTCGGACCCACCATCTATATCTTCGCACGGAAGGAAGTGCGTCCTTATCCTCCCTGACAGCTGGGACCCACCCGGTCGAAGCGTAGGTAGCGTTGTTTGTCTGGTCGCGAATGTGTATGTACATACTGGTCGATCGGTCTCTCTGCAACGATGAACCGTGGCCAAGCAAGCAGTGGCACGTGTTGTAGTAAAGCCCCCAACATAGTAGTTCAGGCAGTCCCGTCTAAACTGTGTACACGTACGTACAGCCACAGGGCAAAAAATACGGTCATGTACATACATACGGGCGGGGGTCTCGAACGCGAACTCGTGCATACGTACAGCCAGGGCTCATGTACATGGAGAGGCAAAGGACAACAGCAACAGCGTCCTGTTCATTGGCAGCAAACCGGCTGGGTCGGAATGGAGAAACTGCGTTGTGTTCATCTGGAGGCAACAGAATGTGTCGTGTTCATCGGGAGCCAACCAGCTTGGATGGAACAGCCAAAACGGGGCCTGGCATACCGCGGAACGGAGGAAACGGTCTTTTGTTCGACCGCCTATGGTCAAAATGAGATCTTGTTCATCGGGAGGGGGTGGCGTACCGCAAAAAGGAGGAAACGGACTTCTGTTGGAGCGCCTAGGGTCGAAACAGGGTCCTGTTCGTCGGGAGGGGTGTGGCGTGATACGTCCATTTTGCATCATGTTTTCCTACTGTTATTTATAATATTTTACGCATAATAATGCTTTTGGGAGTAATTCTAATGCCTTTTCTCTCATAATATGCAAGGTTTACACAAAGAGGAGAATACCAGCAGCTGGAATTTTGGACCTGAAAAAGCTACGTCAGAGTTACCTATTCTGCACATCTCCAAATGAGCTGAACATTTACGGAGAATTATTTTGCAATATATAAAAAATATTGGAGCAAATAATTACCGGAGGAGGCCCACCAGGTGGGCACAACCCACCTGGGCGCGCCAGGCCCCCAGGCGCGCCCTGGTGGCTTGTGCCTCCTCGTCCCACCTCCGGTGCCCATCTTCTGGTATATAAGTCATTTTGACCTAGAAAAAATCAGGAGGGGACTTTCGGGACGAAGCGCCGCCGTCTCGAGGAGTAACTTGGGCACGAGCACTTTTGCCCTCCGACGGAGTGATTCCACCGGGGGAACTTCCCTCCTGGAGGGGGAAATCATCGCCATCGTCATCACCAACAACTCTCCCATCTTTGGGAGGGCCATCTCCATCAACATCTTCAATAGCGCCATCTCCTCTCAAACCCTAGTTCATCTCTTGTGTTCAATCTTTGTACCGGAACCTTAGATTGGTACTTGTGGGTGAATAGTAGTGTTGATTACATCTTGTAGTTGATTACTATATGGTTTATTTGGTGGAAGATTATATGTTCAGAGTCATTATGCTATTTAATACCCCTATGATCTTGAGCATGATTATTATTTGTGAGTAGTTACTTTTGTTCTTGAGGTCACGGGAGAAGTCATGTTGCAAGTAATCATGTGAACTTGATATGTGTTCGATATTTTGATGGTATGTATGTTGTGATTCCCTTAGTGGTGTCATGTGAACGTCGACTACATGGCACTTCAC
The DNA here is from genome assembly GCA_011799875.1 of Thinopyrum elongatum. NCBI lineage: Eukaryota > Viridiplantae > Streptophyta > Magnoliopsida > Poales > Poaceae > Thinopyrum > Thinopyrum elongatum. The sequence goes on along the minus strand of CM022298.1, from coordinate 450,213,337 downwards.
CATATTTGGGCCTAAGGGAATGCATTGTGGAGTAGTTATTAGATGATGGGTTGCTAGAGTGACAGACGCTTAAACCCTAGTTTATGCGCTACTTCGTAAGGGACCGATTTGGATCCAAAAGTTTAATGCTATGGTTAGATTTTATTTTAATACTTTTCTCGTAGTTGCGGATGCTTGCGAGGGGGTTAATCATAAGTAGGAGGTTTGTTCAAGTAAGAACAGCACCTAAGCACCGGTCCACCCACATATCAAATTATCAAAGTAGCGAACACGAATCAAACCAACATGATGAAATTCCCGTGTACCCTCAAGAACGCTTTGCTTATCATAAGAGAGCGTTTTGGCCTGTCCTTTGCCACAAAAGTATTGGGCTACCTTGCTGCATATTATTTACCGTTACCGTTGCTTGTTACAAATTATCTTGCTTCCAAACTACTTGTTACCGACTATTTCAGTGCTTGCAGAAAATACATTGCTGAAAACCACTTGTCATTTCCTTCTGCTCCTCGTTGAGTTTGACACTCTTACTTATCGAAAGGACAACGATTGATCCCTTATACTTGTGGGTCATCAAGGCTCATTTCTGGCGCCGTTGCCGGGGAGTGAAGCGCTCTTGGTAAGTGGAAATTGGTAAGGAAAAATTATTACTACATGCTGAAATTTATTGTCACTTGTTACTATGGAGAATCATCCTTTGAGGGGTTTGTTCAGGGTATCTTCACCTCGACCAGAACCAAAATTAGTTACCCCTCAACCTACTGCACCTATTGAAAATATTGGTTATGAAATTCCTCCGGGTATGATAGAATAACTGCTAGATAATCCTTATGCAGGAGATGGAACTGAACATCCTGATATGCACTTGATATATGTGGATGAAATTTGTGGATTATTTAAGCTTGCAGGTTTATCCGGAGATGAAGCTAAGAAGAAGGTTTTCCCTTTATCTTTGAAAGGAAAATCATTGACATGGTATAGGCTATGCTATGATATTGGATCTTGGAACTGGAATCGATTGAAATTGGAATTTCACCAAAACATTTAGCCTATGCATCTAGTTCATCGTGATCGGAATTATATATATAATTTTTGGCCTCGTGAAGGAGAAAGTATCATTGTAGCTTGGGGTAGGCTTAAGTCAATGTTATATTCATGCCCCAATCATGAGCTCTCTAGAGAAATTATCATTCATAATTTTTATGCTCGGCTTACTCGTGATGATCAATCCATGCTAGATACTTCTTGTACTGGTTCTTTTATGAAGAAGACTATTGAATTCAAGTGGGATCTTTTAGAAAGAATTAAATGCAACTCTAAAGATTGGGAACTCAAGGAAGGTAAAGAGTTAGGTATTAAGCTTGAATTTGGTTGTGTTAAATCTTTTGTGAATACCGATGCTTTTCACAAGTTTAGCACTAAATATGGACTTGACTCTGAGATAGTAGCCTCTTTTTGTGAATCATTTGCTACTCATGTTGATCTCCCCAAAGAGAAGTGGTTTAAATATCATCCCCTATTAAAGAAGGAATTAAAGAACCCGACATAGCTAAAGATGAAACTATTATTTACAATGTTGATCCAGTTGTGCCTACTGCTTATATTGAAAAAACACCTTTCCATGTTAGGATAAAGGAACATGCTAAGGTTTCACCCGTGGTTCACAAAAGTAATATTAGAGCACCTAAACCTACTGAACAAATTAATGTAGAACCTAGTGTTGCTATGGTTAAAGATCTCCTGGTAGAAAATATTGACGGGCATGTTATTTACTTCTGTGATGAAGCTGCTAGAATAGCCAAACCCGATGAAAAAGATAAACATAGACCTGTTGTTGGCATGCCTGTTGTCTCAGTTAAAATAAGAGATCATTGTTATGATGGTTTATGTGACTTAGATGCTAGCATGAGTGCTATTCCTTTTACCTTATACCAAGAAATTATGAATGACATAGCACCCGCTGAAATAGAAGACATAGATGTCACTATTAAACTTGCTAATAGAGACACCATCACACCACTTGGGATTGTTAGAGATGTTGAAGTCTTGTGTGGGAAAATAAAATACCCTACTGATTTTCTAGTTCTTGGTTCCCCACAAGATGACTTCTGTCCCATTATCTTTGGTAGACCTTTCTTGAACACTATCAATGCTACTATAGATTGTCATAAACAAACTGTCAGTGTTAGCTTTGGTGATGAGTCTCATGAATTTAATTTTTTCCAAGTTTAATAGACAACCTCATAAGAAAGAATTACCTAGTAAGGATGAAATAATTGGTCTTGCTTCTATTGCGGTGCCTCCTACTGATCCACTAGAACAATATTTGCTAGACCATGAAAATGATATGTTTATGCATGAAAGAAATGTGATAGTGTCGGTGCAACAAACTCTGGTGTATGTTGCCCAGACTGTACATAGGCTCAAGGGCAAGGTTACAACGACAAGACAAGGCCGAGTAGAAGAAATAGCTCTTTGAGAAATCAAGGGGCGGATCAAGAAGACCAAGACAAGCCGAAGGAACCAGATATCACTAAGGGAAAAGCCTCCCTTGCCGAGCAGGCGAACCTGGTCAGGTCGAGGCCACCCCAAGGGCAAGTCCCAAGACCTCCCCAGCAAGGGTTGCCGGGGGGCCGACGGCCTGCTTCCCCACCAAGGCTCCACCGCTCTGCCTCACAGCGACGCAAGTCACTTATCGGTGCGGTGTCGAGCCCCCAAGTGATTAAATGGCTGTCATTTGGCACGTGGCAGCCATTTCTGAGGAAGATCACCCCTAAGTGACACCCGTCCAGGGGCGTGTCACGCTGACAGGCGAGAAGGTGGTTGAATGGCATGGTAAGGCTTGTCGGGCTACTTCCACGATGTGACACTAAGCGGTGCATTTAATGCACCTTGTCCTGTCTGCAGAGTTAGGTATGATAACACTGTGGCTATCTAATCACTGGATAATGACTGTTTTGCCACTGTGGTAACCCCTTGACCTATAAAAGGAGGGCTGAGGCAACCTTAGAAAGGATTCGGACCCTTGTACACTCATACGCGCGTAGCTGCTCTCCCTGAGGCAACCTTGCCGGGCTTGAGCGTTGCACGTTCATCATGGTCCTCCATCCAATCTACCAAAGCAGGAGTAGGGTTTTATGCCTCGCGGCGGCCCGAACCTGGGTAAAAACCACCCGCGTCACCATTGCCACGCTGCTCTACGGTCTCCGCTCTTTGTGCAACGTGCCCTTCCCCCTTGCCGAACCACGAAGGGGCCGATGGCCCCATAGGTGATCGTGTCGAACCACGACATCTTTGGCGCGCCAGGTAGGGGGGAGCGCTTGTGCGAACCCGAGGACGTAAACAGCGCGTCAATCTTCATCACCATTCTTGTTCGTCGATGATGTCATCATCCATGGCGCCCAAGAAAAAGTCCGGCGCAGCAACCCACCCTTCCACCTCGAAGGCCCCCTCGCATGCATCCACTGATCCCATGGGGGCTGCGGTAGCGTCGGGGGACACAGACGCTGCAGGGAACGTGACCAGCACGGGCGGCGCCGCCACCGTTCCTCCTGCAGCTGAGGTGGGAGCAGGAGGCGCCGGAGGAGGACAACATCAGCAGCACCCTAGCGGCCACGCTCCACAAGATGCGGGGGGGGGGGGGGAATATCCAATCTCCGCCTCTCCACCTCACTGGAGAACGCAACCGCAGCGATGGCGCCCGCTCCGGCGTGAATCACAACCCCCTAGCTGCCCCTGCTGCGGGCGCATCTATGAGGCACATGCCTTCCCCAGGGCAAGGCAATCAAGGCGAAGCGCCGAATGGGGTCGTCAACCCCCAAGCGTGTCCTTCTCGTCATCACGCCGCCCTTGCGACTGGCTCGTGACGACGAGAACGCGACGCTGCCACTACTGGTACCGTCAGAAGTCGGGCGACGTCGCGATCTGCATCGTCATCCATGCCAAGTACTGCTTCGGAAGCCATGGCGTGAGTCCAGCTCCTCTTGAGATTCCCACCAGCGGGCGACCAAATGGATGAATGGAGAGCCACCATTCAGAGTTTGATTGGTATCGTTGAGGCAGGGGGTGACAACGAGCAGGCTCGCCACGGCATCCGCAGGCAGCGACAATGGCCCGAGCCGCTGGCCATGCTAAATTGGCCAACCTTACGGTGCAGTCCCCCCCACGGTAGCCAGCGCAGGGGTTGCAGCTAGAGCTGCGAGACCAAGAACCCGACGAGGTTTCGATGGCTTCGTTTGATCCTCAAGCCCGTCGAGATCTGCGGCAGGTCCTGAAGGACAGACGGAGGGAAGACACGCGCGTCACCATAGAACGGCGCTGCGAAACCCACCGCCAGTCTGATAGGCGCAATGGCCCCGAGGTCGACGAGCTTGCGCCTGGTGGAGACAGATACCTGCCTTTTGAGGTTGGGTGTCCTGCCTTTACTTGCGAGCTGCGGCAAGTCCGTTGGCCATCTGCCCGTACATTCAAGCCGGAGATACCAGAAAAATATGATGGAAGACTGAACCCGGTAGAGTTCTTGAGCATCTACACCATCGCTGTTCAAGCCGCCGGAGGAAGAGATGAAAAGATATTCGCCGACTACTTCCCTTTGGCGCTCAAGCCAAATGTGAGGTCGTGGCTGATGCACTTGTCGAAGAACTCCATCTCGACTTGGGCTGACCTGTGCCAAGAGTTTGTTGGTGCCTTCCCGGGCGGCCATCAAGAACCAGGGCGGCCCAGCGATTTGCAGCTCCTTCCGCAAAAGGCAGGGGAGAGTTTGCGGGAGTACATGTAGAGGTTCAGCCGGGTGCACAGGAACATTCCAGATATCCACTCGGCAGTTGTGATTGCCGCGTTCCAGTCCAATGTATGCAACCGCAGGATACGTTGCAAAATGATCATCCGGTTGCCCAAGACTGTGAACGAGCTTTACACCTTGGCAGATAAGTGCGCCCGTACGGAGGAGGGGAGGCGTCTCCCCGAAGAAGAGGATGGCGTCGATGTTGACTCATAAGATGACGACGATGCCGCCAACAAGAAGAAGAAGAACAAGAAACGCAACAAGAAGCGCAAGGAGAAAGCAGTGCTGGCTGTCGAGGGGTCAGGCACTCCTAGTACCGGCAAGAAGGCCAAGACCAAAGCCCCCGGCAAGGAAGTTGCAGCGTGCGCCGACTGCCGGGAGGCTGCGGCGGCCGAGAAGGCTGACGGGCCGTACTGTAAGATCCATCGAACCAAAGGCCATGATCTCCAAGAATGTCATCAAGTTGAGCAACTTGTCAAGAAGCAGAAGGCTGAGTACGAGAAGCGTGATAAGGAGAGAGACCAAGATGGCATTAGCGGGAAGGGCCGAGGCGGCTGAGGAGGCCGCCCCGGCAAGGTCCCCCAACATCAGGGGAAACCTTCTAAAGACCATAAGAAGAAGGAATGTGGTGACGAAAGCGATGACGGGGATGAAGAGGAAACCAGCGAGCAAGAGTTTCAGAAAGCCACTGGCGCCCTGTGATTGACGGGGGCGCATCCTTGCACTCCTCTCACCGCCAGCTGAAACAATGGGCGCGTGAGGTCAATGCTGTGGAGCCAGCGGCAGATTCCCAGAAACCACTCAAATGGTCTCGCATGCCCATCATCTTTGACGAAGAGGATCACCCTGACCATACCACCGTGGTAGGGTGCTTGCCATTGTTGGTATCACCAATGATCCGCAACCTCAAGGTCACAAAGATGTTGGTTGACAGCGGGGCCGGGTTGAACCTGATTTCCCCCAAGGTAATCAGCAAGCTGCAGATAACAGATGAAGAGCTCAAGGTTACTGGCACGTTTCATGGAATCAATCCCGGTAGAAGCCATCCAAAGGGGAAGATTACACTACCGGTAACATTTGGAGGAGAATTGAACTACCGGACAGAGAAGATTGTGTCCGATGTGGTCGAGCTCCCGTTGCCATATAATGGGATACTTGGATGACCTGCCCTGGCAAAGTTCATGGCGGCATCCCACTATGCCTACAATACCCTGAAGATGCCAGGACCGATGGGCGTCATTTCTATCCCATCAGACAAGAAGGATGCAGTTATATGCGTGGACAAGATGTACCGGGACGTGGTCGCTGCCGAGGCCGCGGAAGCCGCAGTCCTCGCCAAGGAAAACAAACAAGGGAGAAAAGCTAGCAAGGATACTAGCAAGGAATCCGGGAAGCGCACCTCTCCGGAGTACGCAGAACCTGTCGATGACTTGCCAAAGAGTTCCACTGGCAAGAGATCCAAGGTTGCCGCACCCACTGTGAAGAAGGTCCCGGCAGGGCTGGTTGGCGCTGATGGTACATTCACCATCAGCTCCACCCTTGATGACAAATAGGAAAGCGCGCTCGTTGCCTTCCTGCGGGCGAATGTCGATGTGTTTGCTTGGCAACCATCTGACATCCTCGGTGTTCCCAGGGAGGTAATCAAGCACCACCTTGCTGTCTGTCCTCGTGCCCGGCCCACCAAGCAGTAGGTCCGAAAGCAAGCCTTGGAGCGGCAGCAGTTCATTGCCAAAGAGATCAAGAAACTTGAGGCAGCTGGTTTGGTCAGAGGAGTATTGCACCCAACATGGTTGGCAAATCCAGTGGTAATGTGCAAGGTGAATGGGAAATGTAGGCTTTGCATAGATTTCACATATCTGAATAAGGCATGCCCGAAGGACTGATTCCCCTTGCCGCGCATCGACCAGATCGTGGATTCCACCTCCGGGTGTGATCTGCTTTCACTCTTGGATGCCTACTCCGGGTACCACCAGATATTCATGTCCAAGGAAGACGAGGAGAAGACAGCGTTCATAACCCCATGTGGCACGTACTGCTTCGTATGGATGCCCATTGGGTTAAAGAGCACTGGGTCCACTTTTGCAAGAGCAGTACAAATGGGGTTTGAATCCCATCTACACAGGAATATTGAAACTTACATGGATGACATAGTGGTCAAGACCAAGGACAGATCAATGCTCATTCAGGACTTGGAAGAAACCTTTGCAAACCTGCGCAAGATCAACTTGAAGCTGAACCCAGAAAAGTGTGTGTTTGGCATTCCCTCCGGCAAGCTACTCGGCTTCTTTGTATCTCACTGGGGGATAGAGACCAACCCCGACAAGATCAGAGTGATCGAGCAGATTCAAGCACCCAAGTCAGTCAAGGACATGAGGCGTTTAACTAGATGTGTTACCGTGCTGAGTAGGTTCATTTCCAAGTCCGCCGAGCGCGCCCTTCCGTTCTTAAAAATCTTGAAGAAGGCAGGGCCCGTGAAGTGGACCCCGGAGGCAGAAACAGTGCTGCAGGACTTAAAAACTTACCTTTCCTCTGTTCCCACCCTGGTTGCTCCTAAACCACAAGAGCCATTGCTGCTGTATTTGGCGGCAACCAATCAAGTGGTTAGTACAAGATTGGTGGCACAATGAGAAGTGGAAGAAGGAGCAGCTGCAGCTACTGTCCTCCCCAGAGAAGGAAGTGAACCAGTCACGGCAAGGCTGAGCGCAGATCAAGAGAAGGAAGAGCAGAGAAGCGAAGGCAACCCCAAGACTGCGGCAAGGAAGAAGGTGGTGCAGCGGCCAGTTTACTTTGTCAGCTCCCTGTTGCAGGGGGCTAGGTCAAGGTACTCTGGCGTGCAAAAGTTGATCTTTGGCCTCGTCATGGCCTCAAGGAAACTGCGCCACTACTTCCAAGCCCACGAGATCACAGTCGTCACCCGATTCCCTTTGCAACGCATACTGAGGAACCCGGAGGCCACTGGTAGAATAGTGGAATGGGGTTTGGAGTTATCAAGCTTTGGTTTGAAGTTTGAGAGCACATCAACCATTCAGAGCAGAGCACTGGCGGAGTTTATTGCAGAGTGGACACCTACCCCAAATGAAGAGGCACTAGAAACAGTTATCCCCGGCAAGGAAGCGCCTCAAGAATGGATCATGTACTTTGATGGTGCCTTCTCACTTCAAGGTGCAGGAGCTGGCGTGCTCCTCGTCGCACCCACTGGAGAGCACCTCAAGTATGTGGTCCAGATGCATTTCCCCCGGGAGAGGGCTACCAACAACACTGCAAAATATGAAGGACTCCTTGCCAGGCTCAGAATCGCGACAGAGTTGGGGATTAGGAAGCTAATCATCCGAGGAGACTCACAGCTCGTGGTGAGGCAAGTGAACAAGGATTATCAGAGTCCATTGATGGAGGCATATGTGGAGGAAGTGAGAAAGCTGGAGGAGCGCTTTGATGGATTGCAAACGGAGCACGTGCCGCGTGCGGAAAACAGCATTGCTGATCATCTATCAAAGTGTGCTGTGCAAAAGCTTCCTGTGGAACCAGGGACTTTTGTTCTCCATCTGACTCAGCCTTCCGTATCCCCGGCAACAATGGCAAGAAAGAGGAGGAAACTGGACTCCGGCAAGCCTCTTCCGGTAGAGCTTCCCGAAGCTCCTGGCAGAGAGGTTGGCGGAAACAACTCCACTTCACTTGGGAGCAGCACCCTCCCGCCGAACTACCAGTCCTTGCATTGAGGCATGCGCTCCCACGAACGAGGAGGTACCGCTGATCCTTGTTGTCGAGCCTCAGGCTCCAACTTGGGCGCGGCACATAGTCCATTACCTCCAAACAGGAGAACTTCCCGAAGAGCAAGAAGAAGCTGAAAGAGTAGCCCAGAGGGCCAATATGTATCAGTTCATTGATGACACACTATACAGAAGGAGGCCCAACGGTGTGAAATTGAAGTGTATTTGCTGGGAAGAGGGGATGGAACTGTTGGGAGAGATACACAAAGGCATGTGTGGCTCCCATATTGGATCAAGAGCCTTGGTTGGAAAAGCCTTCCGGCAAGGTTTCTACTGGCCCACGGCCTTCCAAGATGCGATTGAGCTAGTCACCAGATGTGAAGCCTGCCAGTTCCACTCCAAGAATATCCATCAGCCTGCCCAAGCTCTCCAAACAATTCCTTTGTCATGGCCATTTTCGGTCTGGAGGCTCGACATCTTGGGCCCCTTCCCCCGTGCTACCAGGGGCTTTGAATTCTTGTATGTTGCCATCGACAAGTTTACAAAGTGGCCGGAAGTGGAGCCCGTGAGGAAGGTAACCGCACAGTCAGCTATCAAGTTCTTAAAAGGATTGGTGTGCCGTTTCAGGGTACCCGCCAGAGTCATCACCGACAACGGCACCTAGTTCACAAGCCGCACCTTCATGCAATACGTTCAAACCCTTGGAAGCTAAGTTTCATTCGCCTCTGTTGCCCATCCCAGAAGCAATGGACAAGCTGAGAGGGCAAACGCTGAAGTGCTACGAGGACTCCAGACAAGAACATTTGATAGGCTGCGTAAGTGTGGCAGGCGCTGGATTGATGAGCTGTCGGTGGTTCTTTGGTCCCTCCGTATGACACCAAATTGAGCTACCGGTTAGACTCCCTTCTCCCTAGTCTATGGGGCAGAAGCAATGATCCCCACGGAACACATATATGGGTCACCTCGAGTATTTGCCTACGATGAAGTAGAGCAAGAGAAGCACCGGCATGACGATGCCGTGCTCCTTGAGGAGAACCGTCTCTGGGCTGCTACGCGTGTTGCACGCTATCAGCAAGCCCTGCGTCGCTACCACAGCCGCAGGTTTCATGCTCGGGGCCTTAAGGAAGGCAAACTTGTCCTTCGGCGCGTTCAGTCTGCCAAGGGTGCAAACAAGTTGACGCCAAAGTGGGAAGACCCTTACCGGGTAGTACGAGTCTCTAGACCCAGCGCAATCCGTCTGGAGACCGAAGATGGCATTCAATTGCAAAACTCATGGAACATTGAGCATCTTTGTAAGTTCTACCCGTAAGGTGCGGCTGTCAGGCCCTGCCCGGCAACCACCCTTTTGTACAAGCCTTGTCGATGCTGCATGTAACCCTTTGTACAAAGCCAGGAGTAGATCCTGAGCAACAGATAAATAAATGAAGCGCTAGGGGCCCCAAAAAAACTTGCATGCATGCATAGCATAACATGAGCATGGCATGATTATGTAGATAGGGTCATATGTAGCTTTGTTTTCCTCTGCACTAAACTGCAGGGCTCTTGCCGCAGACTCAGTCCCGAAAAGAAGAAATGGAAACAAGCCTACATATCAGTCCCTGACAAGACAAACAGATAAGTTTCTTCTTATCCATACATGTTCTGTAAGGAGAAAACTTGTGCATATAGAAACCCCGTCGCCTTCGAAGCATGGGTGCTCCCATCCTTTGACCCGAACGTTGCTTCGGTCAAGGTGGTTGTAGTGTCCTTTGACGGAGAAGGTTTGATGGGGGGCTGGTCCTTTTTCATAGTTTCGAGCCCGGCAGGCCAAGCCCGCGGCAACAAATGGAAGGTACCGGCAGGATAGCTTGCCGTGGAAACTTGTTTACTCAAACATATAGAGGCATTCCACCTCCGCATGGACATAATACATGCACAAGTACCCGGCAAGGCTTGTCTTTTTCATTAATATGCGGATAAACAAGTACAGATCTTACAGAGCACAAACATGGATAAAGAAGATTACATATTTAAGACTAAAGTTTGGCAAGTGCCTACATATTTTAGGCTAAAAAAGATAAGTGCCCCGTAATCCCTTTCTTGTCCCTCTCCTCCTAGGAACTACAAGGGAAGGCGAGGAGGGCAAGAGGAGTGCTTGGACAGAAGCCCAGCCTGACCTCGTCAGGGCCCGTGTGACGGAGCTTGACAAGATCGAGAGGGCGCGGGCGAAGGTGATGGATGGGGGGAGCGACTAGGCGACACCCTGGTCACCGCCACCAGGGCCAGTAAGACGCGGCAGGGCGAATGAAGCCGGAGCCACGAGGAAGCCTGCCGGGGTCCAGCTGGAAGACTGCTGGAGGAGGCGAGGGCACCACCCGCACCCAACACACCGGCAAATCGCCTTGCCGGGGAGGAGATGTAGGTGCAGATGGCGGTGCTGCCGGCTAACGGTGACGGTGCAGCTGGTGTTCAGTCGAAGTTGGAGCCGTCGTCCTCCCCATCGACTCCGTCATCATCGCCGTCACTGTCCTCCTCGTCGCTATCGCTCGAGGAGCAGCTTTCGTCATTAGTCGAGCTCTTTACGCAGCACCCTAAGTGAGCACCCGAGCTTCCGAAGAGTTTGACGGAGAGTAGGATGGCGTCCATTAGCTTGAAATGAAGGACGTGCCCGGCCGCCAAGCTATGGGCGTGAGAAAAAGTCTTCCAACCACGCCAGAGAACCATGACATGAGGAGCGGGGAACTCCATGTCCGCCCGCATGCTGCCGTTACAGGAGCCCCTCATGTGCAGCCTCAACCCCGGCAGCTGCTCGATCTCCATCACCCTTGCAAATGGAGTAGGAAGCCAAAGAGGGCTGCGCAGGGGCCCTCGGAGCTTGACGATGAACTCCAGCGGCTGGTTCCCGATGTGGCCTTCATTGAGATCCTGGACAGCCGGGGGAGGTGCGATCAGAGCACCGCCTCGTCCTCCTCGACCCCGAGTTTCGTGACGACCACGTCCCCATCCTCTCCCGCCTCCCCTCATGACGGGCTCCGCTCCCGTGTCCCCGACAGGAGGAGGGAGGCGATGTCGAGCAGAAGCCCTCGTCGCCGCTACTGGAGTGCCACTACACCCTCACCCCCTCACCATGATGGAAAAGTGATGCCAGAAGGAGGGAGGAAGAGATAGGTGTGAGCCAGCACCCCGCCCACGTTCCCTTTTTATAGGCAAAACGGGGCCGGGGGCTGGCCCTTCACCTAGGGGTCAACCGCCCCACTCTGCCAATCCGACTCCTCCGTGCTGGCAACGGCTCATGGAATCAAGGCCGACCCCGTGCGCCAATCCGTGGTGCCTGGCTTTCTGCCATGGCACGCATTTCCATGCCCCCCACGTCTGCCACCAACCTTGCGCAATGCATGCAGCATACATGGCGGAAACGCCAGAAGCGGAGAAGCTAGTGGAATGGCAGTTACCACTCCGTGAATGTGGGATGTGGGTAGCCACGGATCGTGGCTTAAAACTCCCCCTTAACGTCTTGCATGATGCGCGGAAAGACCGAGAACTGACTCAAGCACAGGTTAATGAAGAAGCAAAGAAAATATCAAGGGATGAGCTGCCACAAGCCCTCTGCCTTTGTACCTGATAAGGCCTACCCCGATGACACTCGGCAGCGCGTTCGGGCAAGGCCCGGGGGCTCCTGTCTGTGCAACAAACCCTGGTGTATGTTGCCTGGATTGTACACAGGCTCAAGGGCAAGGTTACAACGACAAGAAAAGGCCGAGCAGAAGAAATAGCTCTTTGAGAAATCAAAGAGCGGATCAAGAAGACCAACACAAGCCGAAGGAACCAGATATCACTAAGGGAAAAGCCTCCCTTGCCAGGCAGGCGAGCCTGGTCAGGTCGAGGCCACCCCAAGGGCAAGTCCCAAGACCTCCCCGGCAAGGGTTGCTGGGGGGCCGACGGCCTACTTCCCCACCAAGGCTCCACCGCTCCACCTCACAGCGACGCAAGTCACTTATCGGTGCGGTGTCGAGCCCCCAAGTGATTAAATGGCTGTCATTTGGCACGTGGCAGCCATTTCTGAGGAAAATCACCCCTAAGTGACACCCGTCTAGGGGCGTGTCATGCAGACAGGCCAGAAGGTGGTTGAATGGCACGGTAAGGCTTGCTGGGCTACTTCCACGATGTGACACTAAGCGGTGCATTTAATGCACCTTGTCATGTCTGTAGAGTTAGGTATGATAGCATTGTGGCTATCTAATCACTGGATAATGACTGTTTTGCCACTGTGGTAACCCCTTGACCTATAAAAGGAGGGTTGAGGTAACCTTAGAAAGGATTCGGACCCTTGTACACTCATACGCGCATAGCTTCTCTCCCAGAGGCAACCTTGCCGGGCTTGAGCGTTGCATGTTCGTCACGGTCCTCCATCAAATCCAGCAAAGCAGGAGTAGGGTTTTACGCCTCGCGGCGGCCCGAACCTGGGTAAAAACAACCCGCGTCACCATTGTCGCGCTGCTCTACGGTCTCCGCTCTTTGTGCAACGTGCCCTTCCCCCTTGCCGAACCACGAAGGGGCCGATGGCCCCATAGGTGATCGTGTCGAACCACGACAGATAGATAAAATTTTCTTTGAATAACGACCCCTGCTCAAACACAATTTGCCTATTGAAACTCTAGGAGGTCCTCCTCCACCGAAGGGTGATCCCGTGTTTGAGTTAAAACAATTGCCTAACAATTTGAAGTATGCTAATCTTGATGAGAAAAATATATATCCTGTTATTATTAGTGCTAACCTTTCAGAACATGAAGAAGAAAGACTATTAAAAATTCTGAAGAAGCAGCGTGCTGCTATTGTATATACTCTTGATGATCTTAAGGGCATTAGTCCCACTCTCTGTCAGCATAAGATTAATATGGAACCTGATGCTAAACCTGTTGTTGATCATCAACGATGTTTGAATCCTAAGATGAAAGAAGTGGTAAGAACTGAAATATTAAAGCTTCTGGAAGCAGGTATAATCTATCCCATAGCTAATAGTAGATGGGTAAGCCCCATTCATTGTGTCCCTAAGGAAGGAGGTATTACTGTTGTTCCTAATGATAAAAATTAACTCATTCCACAAAGAATTGTTACTGGCTATAGAATGGTAATTGATTTCAGAAAATTAAATAAAGCAACTAGAAAAGATCATTACCCTTTGCCTTTTATTGATCAAATGTTGGAAGATTATCTAAGCACACACACTTTTGTTTTCTTGATGGATATTCTGGTTTTTCTCAAATACCTGTTTCACAACCTGATCAATAGAAAACCACCTTTACTTGCCCTTTTGGAACTTATGCTTATAGACGTATGCCTTTTGGTTTATGCAATGCACCTGCTACTTTTCAAAGATGTATGAATGCTATATATTCTTTGATTTTTGTGAAAAGATTGTTGAGGTTTTCATGGATGATTTTTCTGTTTATGGAACTTCTTTTGATGATTGCTTAAGCAACCTTGATCGAGTTTTGCAGAGATGTGAGCAAACTAACCTTGTCTTGAATTGGGAGAAGTGCCACTTTATGGTTAATGAAGGTATTGTTTTGGGGCATAAAATTTCTGAACAAGGTATTGAGGTGGACCAAGCTAAAGTTGATGCAATTGAGAAAATGCTATGTCCTAAAGATATTAAAGGTATTTGTAGTTTCCTTGGTCATGCTGGTTTCTATAGGAGGTTTATTAAAGACTTCTCTAAATTTTCTAGGCCTCTTACAAATATTTTACAAAAGGATGTTCCATTTGTTTTTGCTGATGATTGTGTAGAAGCCCTTGAAACACTTAAGAAAGCCTTAACTTCTGCACCTATTGTTCAACCACCTGATTGGAACTTGCCTTTTGAAATTATGTGTGATGCTAGTGATTATGCTGTTGGTGTTGTTCTAGGACAAAGAGTTGATAAGAAATTAAATGTTATTCATTATGCTAGCAAAACTCTAGACAGTGCCCAAACAAATTATGCTACTACTGAAAAAGAATTTTTAGCAGTTGTGTTTGCTTGTGATAAATTCAGATCTTACATTGTTGATTCCAAAGTAATTGTTCACACCGATCATGCTGCTATTAAATATCTCAGGGAAAAGAAAGATGCTAAACCTAGACTCATTAGGTTGGTTCTCTTGCTACAAGAATTTGATTTACATATTACTGATAGAAAAGGAGCTGAGAACCCCGTAGCTGATAACTTGTCTAGGTTAGAGAATATTCTTGATGACCCACTACCTATTGATGATAGATTTCCTAATGAACAACTAGCTGCAATAAATGTTTCTGATAATACTCCTTGGTATGCTGACTATGCTAATTATATTATTGCTAAATACATACCACCTAGTTTCACATACCAACAAAAGAAAAAATTCTTCTATGATTTAAGACATTACTTTTGGGATGATCCACATCTTTATAAAGAAGGAGTAGATGGTATTATTAGATGTTGTGTACCTGAGCATGAACAGGAACAAATCTTATGGAAATGTCACTCCGAAGCTTATGGAGGGCATCATGCGGGAGATAGAACTGCTCATAAGGTATTGCAATCTCATTTTTATTGGCCTACTCTCTTCAAGGATGCCCATAAGTTTGTTTTATCTTGTAATGAATGTCAAAGAATTGGTACTATCGGTAAGCGTCAAGAAATGCCTATGAATTATTCACTTGCTGTTGAACCATTTGATGTTTGGGGTTTTGACTATATGGGACTTTTTCCTTCCTCTAATGGGTATACACATATTTTGGTTGCTGTTGATTACGTTACTAAGTGGGTAGAAGCTATTCCAACTAGTAGTGCTGATCATAACACTTTCATTAAAATGCTTAAAGAAGTTATTTTCCCGAGGTTTCGAGTCCCTAGATATTTAATGACTGATGGTGGTTCACACTTTATTCATGGTGCTTTCCATAAAATGCTTGCTAAATATGATGTCAACCATAGAATTGCATCACCCTATCATCCTCAATCTAGTGGTCAAGTTGAACTTAGCAATAGAGAAATAAAACTAATATTACAAAAAACTGTCAATAGGTCCCGAAAGAATTGGTCTAAGAAATTGGATGATGCACTTTGGGCCTACAGAACAGCATATAAAAATCCTATGGGTATGTCTCCTTACAAAATGGTTTATGGAAAAGCTTGTCATTTGCCTCTAGAGTTAGAACATAAAGCATATTGGGCAATTAAAGAACTCAACTATGATTTCAAACTTGCCGGTGAAAAGAGGTTATTTGATATTAGCTCATTAGATGAATGGAGAACCCCAGCTTATGAAAATGCCAAGTTATTTAAAGAAAAAGTTAAAAGATGGCATGACAAAAGAATCCAAAAGCGAGAATTCAAAGTTGGAGAATATGTTCTTTTGTACAACTCTCATTTTAGATTCTTTGCAGGAAAACTTCTCTCTAAATGGGAAGGACCATATATTATCGAGGAGGTTTATCGCTCTGGAGCCATCAAGATTAATAATGCCGAAGGTACTAACCCGAAGGTGGTTAATGGTCAAAGAATTAAACACTATATCTCAGGTACACCTATTAATGTTGAAAGCAATATTATTCAAACCATGACACCGGAGGAACACATAAAAGAGACCTTCCGGAACACTCCAGAATACTAAAAAAGAGGACGTACCTGATACGGTAAGTAAACAGACTCCAAAAAATCCACAAAAATATTTTCTATCAGTTTTAGAATATTACAAAAATTAGGAAAAATAAGAAACAACCAGGAATGCAACTAAGGAGGGCACAAGACACCAGGGCGTGCCTGGGTCCCTTGGCGCGCCCAGGTGGGTTGTGCCCACCTCGGGAACCTTCCCGACTTTGTTTTCCTCCCGTTTGCTTGTTTCCCAAGATAAAAAAATCTTTATATACCCCCCGAACATATTGACCACCGTATCGCAGAGAAATCTTCTGTTCTTCTTTCTTGTTGTTCTCTGTCAGATCTGTTAAGCCAGGCATCATGTCTTGTCCCTCCTCCAACAACGTACAAGAAGATGCTTGGTTGATGAAGATGGAACTAAAAAGAGAGGGACCAGAGAAAATCATAAAGTGTGATAAGGTCAAGGGAGCCGCGGGAGATCAAGTTTCAGCAGTAGGGCAGGCCGTTCCAGCAGCAGAAGAAGAAGACATCCTTCAACCTTACTATGATCATCTTACCCCTACTAAAATTGAAGCTTTCATGGTCATTGAAACTGTTCGTGTGCAAAATAAATATCTCACTCGTGAAAATATTCTTTTACAAGAGCATATCATCACCCTCTGAAGCATCATCCATAGATTGGAGAACCTCCTGAGCCTGAAGTGTGAAGCTACTACTTCACCACCACCTTCATCATCTTCCCCAACAAAACAAACTTGAGTTCATGGTATGGGCACTCCCCTTGGCTTGTGCCAAGCTTGGGGGAGGTGCCCCGGTATCGTATCACCACCACTATCTTTGCTTTCATCTATTTTAGTTTGATCTTTAGTTATCCTATGATTTAGTTGAATAAAAGTTTAGTTTGATCCTTTCTTTTCGAGTGCTTGCTCAGTGATCTATCTATGTAATCATGTGCGAGATATATAATAAAGATTAGTTTGAGTCTTGTTTCTTTCTTTGTTTGTTCCAATAAAAAGAAAGGAAAATAAATGAAAAAGGTCATATGCTAATCTTATGGTAAATAATGACATCACATAAGGAAAAGTATAAGTGGTAAAATTTGTTGGGGATTGACAAACATAGCATTGGTCAATGATGCAATTCATGCAAGAATTAATAAGGCAAGAGAAGATTCACATGCAAATACACTATCTTGGACATCTTTTATGATTGTGAGCCCCCATTAAATATTTTGTGTCAAAATTGTTGATGTTGGACAAGGAAGACAACGTAATGATTTATGTTTGTTCATATTCACATAGAAGTTATATTGTCATAGATCCTTCAACATGTGATGCGTGCTCAATATCTTTTCTAGCCAAATATTCCGCACTAAGTAGAGATACTACTTGTGCATACAAAAACCCTTAACCCAAAATCTTATTTTGAGAGATCCACCATACCTACCTATGGATTGAGTAAGATCCTTCAAGTAAGTTGTCATCGGTGCAATAAGGCAATAAAAATTGCTTCTAAAAGTGTTGGATCGTTTAGTGTAAGAGAAAATTGAGCGTTGTACGAACTTATGATGGCAAAGTAATAAAAGCGACGGACTTCATAATAAAGGTTGCTATCATAAGGGGCAATATAACGTGAATTTCTTTTGCATTAAGGGATTTGGCGTACAAACAAATAAGCGCATGACAACCTATGCTTCCCTCTACGAAGGGCTTATCTTTTACTTTTATGCATTTACTTTTATGTAAGAGTCAAAGTATTCACCCCTATTCCTTTTTATTTTCTCTTTTTGCAAGCATCACGTGGTGAGGAAAGATCTAGGCACATATATCCAGTTGGATATGCGTGGGCATGAGTTACTATTGTTGACATCACCCTTGAGGTGAATATGTTGGGAGGCGAAACAATAAGCCCCTATCTTTCTATGTGTCTGGTTGAAACTTTTTGTTCATGGGTATGCTGTGAGTGTTAGCAATCATAGAAGATTAAATGATGGTTGAGTATGTGGACTTGCCTAAAGGCTCCGATACGTGACCCTTCCTGAAAATATGATGAATTGCAGTTGCAAAGTTAACTGAGATCATAGTTTGTTGGTTTTCAATAAGGTTTATGCTTTATACTTCAATGTTGTGATGAATTGTTACTTGTTCATGAGAAGTTATATGATAAAAGTTGTTTGATAAAGTTTTATGTTAAAGTTCCTTGGTGTTATAATAATATGCATGATGCTTCTATGTCCATATTTTGTTTTTATCGGCACCTCTCTCCCTAAGCATGTGGGCATGTTTTTTGATTTCGGTTTTTCGCTTGAGGACAAGCGAGGTCTAAGCTTGGGGGAGTTGATACGTCCATTTTGCATCATGTTTTCCTACTGTTATTTATAATGTTTTTATGCATAATAATGCTTTTGGGAGTAATTCTAATGCCTTTTCTCTCATAATATGCAAGGTTTACACAAAGAGGGAGAATACCGGCAGCTGGAATTTTGGACATAAAAAAGCTACGTCAGGGTTACCTATTCTGCACATCTCCAAATGAGCTGAAAATTTATGGAGAATTATTTTGCAATATATAAAAAATACTGGAGCAAATAACTACCGGAGGAGGCCCACCAGGTGGGCACAACCCACCTGGGCGCGCCAGGCCCCCCAGGCGTGCCCTGGTGGGTTGTGCCCTCCTCGGCCCACCTCCGGTGCCCATCTTCTGGTATATAAGTCATTTTAACCTAGAAAAAATTAGGAGGGATCTTTCGGGACAAAGCGCCGCCGTCTCGAGGCAGAACTTGGGCAGGAGCACTTTTGCCCTCCGATGGAGCGATTCCGCCGCGGGAACTTCCCTCCCGGAGGGGGAAATCATCGCCATCGTCATCACAAACAACTATCCCATCTTTGGGAGGGCCATCTCCATCAAAATCTTCAACAGCACCATCTCCTCTCAAAACCTAGTTCATCTCTTGTGTTCAATCTTTGTACCGGAACCTTAGATTGGTACTTGTGGGTGACTAGTAGTGTCGATTACATCTTTTAGTTGATTACTATATGGTTTATTTGGTGGAAGATTATATGTTCAGATCCATTATGCTATTTAATACCCCTCTGATCTTGAGCATGATTATTATTTGTGACTAGTTACTTTTGTTCTTGAGGTCACGGGAGAAGTCATGTTGCAAGTAATCATGTGAACTTGATATGTGTTCGATATTTTGATGATATGTATGTTGTTTCCCTTAGTGGTGTCATGTGAACGTCGATTACATGGCACTTCACCATATTTGGGCCTAAGGGAATGCATTGTGGAGTAGTTATTAGATGATGGGTTGCTAGAGTGACAGAAGCTTAAACCCTAGTTTATGCGCTACTTCATAAGGGACCGATTTGGATCCAAAAGTTTAATGCTATGGTTAGATTTTATCTTAATACTTTTCTTGTAGTTGCGGATGCTTGCGAGGGGGTTAATCATAAGTAGGAGGTTTGTTCAAGTAAGAAAAACACCTAAGCACCGGTCCACCCACATATCAAATTATCAAAGTAGCGAACACAAATCAAGCCAACATGATAAAAGTGACATGATTAAATTCCCGTGTACCCTCAAGAACGCTTTGCTTATCATAAGAGACCGTTTTGGCCTGTCCTTTGCCACAAAAGGATTGGGCTACCTTGCTGCATATTATTTACCGTTATCGTTACTTGCTCGTTACAAATTATCTTGCTTCCAAACTACTTGTTACCGACTATTTCAGTGCTTGCAGAAAATACCTTGCTGAAAACCACTTGTCATTTCCTTCTGCTCCTCGTTGGATTCGACACTCTTACTTATCAAAAGGACTATGATTGATCCCCTATACTTTTGGGTCATCATGGTGTACCGCAAAATGGGACTCCATGGGCTACTGTTCATCCACCGTCTACTGCCTCGCTCCAGCCTCCACTAGCTACTGTTCATCCACCGTCGACTTCCTCCAGCCTTCACATGCTACTGTTCATCCACCGCGACTTCCTCCTACCTCCACGGGCTACTGTTCATCCATCGTCCACCGACTACTGTTCATCCGGCCTCCATGGGGGTACTGTTCATCCACCCCAACCGGCTGGGGTGTGGAGTCCTCCTCGGGGTCCTGTTCATCTAGCGGCAACCGCCTACTACCACAGGGTCCAGTTCATCCAACCCCCACAACCAACCGGCTCGACTCACCACGTCTCGACTCGTTCTATGTACCGCGTGGACTGTAGCAGTGGTCACTGTTCATCGAGAGGAAACCCAACACTGGCTGGCTACGTCTCACACGGGGGCTCGATCGGCTTCAGTAAGCTGCAGCAGCGATCGATCGCTCGGGTTCAGTTAGCAGCAGCAGCGAAGGAATCGCTTGGGTTCAGCCAGTAGCGAATGAATCGCTCGGGTTCAGTTAACTACTGCCAAGGGATCGATCGCTCGGGTTCAGTAATGTAGCTAGTGCGATCGCTCAGGTTCAGTTAGATCCAACGCCTCGCACACACGCGCGTATGAGAGAGAAACGCGCAAACCACAGTGCATTGCTCGGCCTCGACCACCCACCGTAACTGGGAACTCCCCGATATTTTCCTCGCCCTCGCTTCTACCATGATTTTTTTCATCATGGACGGCCCAAAGTATGTCATGCAGGTGCGTCTCCGGCCCGCCCAGGACGAAAAGCCCATTTTCTGTCATGATTTTTTGTCATAGAAGTAGGAGCCCAGCACATCTATGATGATATGTGTTTTTGTCACAATTATCGTCATAGAAGTGTCATAAGCATGACAGGAAAAAATTCGTTCGGCCCATAATGTCACAGATGTGTCTTTTTTGTAGTGTATGCGTGAGGCATTCATATAGAGTCATATCTTTGTTCTAGCATCGAGTTGCAATTCTTGAGTTGTAAGTAAATAAAAGTGTGATGATCATCATTATTAGAGTATTATCCCATGTGAGGAAAGGATGATGGAGACTATGATTCTCCCACAAGTCGGGATGAGGCTCCGGACAAAAAAAAGAGGCCAAAGAGCCCAAAAGAAAAAAAAATGAGAAAATGAAAAAAAAATGAGAGAAAAAGAGAGAAGGGACAATGTTACTATCCTTTTTCCACACTTGTGCTTCAAAGTAGCACCATGTTCTTCATGATAAAGAGTCTCCTATTTTGTCACTTTCATATACTAGTGGCAATTTTTCATTATAGAACTTGGCTTGTATATTCCAATGATGGGCTTCCTCAAATTACCCTAGGTCTTCGTGAGCAAGCAAGTTGGATGCACACCCACTTAGTTTTCTTTTGAGCTTTCATACACTTAAGGCTCTAGTGCATCTGTTGCATGACAATCCCTACTCACTTGCATCGATATCAATTGATGGGCATCTCCATAGCCCATTAATTTGCCTAGTTGATGTGAGACTTTCTCTGGGTTTTTTTTTGACTTCTCCACACAACCTCCACCATATTCTATTCCACCTATAGTGTTATATCCATGGCTCACGCTCATGTATTGCGTGAAAGTTGAAAAAGCTTTAGTACATTAAAAGTATGAAACAATTGCTTGGCTTGTCATCGGGGTTGTGCATGATAAATACTTTGTGTGATGAAGATAGAGCATGACCAGACTATATGATTTTGTAGGGGTAACTTTCTTTAGCCATGATATTTTGAAAAACGATAATTGCTCCATTAGTATGCTTGAAGTATTATTGTTTTTATGTCAATATTAAACTTTTGTTTTGAATCTTATGGATCTAAATATTCATGCCACATAAAATAAAGATTACATTGATAAACATGTTAGGTAGCATTCCACATCAAAAATTCTGTTTTTATCATTTACCTACTCGAGGACGAGCAGGAATTAATCTTGGGGATGCTTGATACGTCTCCAACGTATCTATAATTTTTTATTGTTCCATGCTATTATATTATCCATCTTGGATGTTTTATATGCATTTTGGTACTATTTTATATCATTTTTTGGGACTAACCTATTAACCTAGTGCCAAGTGCCAGTTGCTGTTTTTTCCTTGTTTTTGTCTTTTACAGAAAATCAATATCAAACGGAGTCCAAACGGAATAAAACTTTACGATGATTTTTCTTAGACCAGAAGAAACCCAGGAGACTTCGAGAGGAGGCCAGAGGAGCCACAAGAGGGCCACAAGCCATGAGGGCGTGCCCTAGGGGGCGCCCCCAAGGCTTGTGGGCCCCTCGGGACTCCTCTAACCCTAATTCTTGCTCCATAAATACCCAAAATATTCCATCTACATCAGAGGCATCCACAAAAATACTTTTCCGCCGCCGCAAGCTTCTGTTCTCGTGAGATCCCATCTTGGGGCCTTTTCTGGCACTCTGCCGGAGGGGGAATCAATCACGGAGGGCCTCTAGACCAACCATGCTACCCTTTCCGATGATGTGCGAGTAGTTTACCGCAGACCTACGGGTCCATAGCTAGTAGCTAGATGGCTTCTTCTCCCTCTTTGATCTTCAATGAAATGTTCCCCTCGATGTTCTTGGAATTCTATCCGATGTAATCTTCTTTTGTAGTGTGTTTGTTGAGATCCAATGAATAGTGGATTTATGATCAAATTATCTATGAATATTATTTGAGTCTTCTTTGAACTTTTTTATGCATGATAAGATAGCTTTGTATTTGTCTCCAATCTATTGATTTGGTTTGGCCAACTAGATTGATCTATCTTGCCATGTGAGAGGTGCTTTGTGATGGGTTCAATCTTGCGGTATCCTCACCCAGTGATAGTAGGGGTAGTGAGGCACGTATTGTATTCTTGCCATTAAGGATAAAAAAGATGGGGTTTCTATCATATTGCTTGAGTTTATCCCTCTACATCATGTCATCTTGCTTAAGGCGTTACTCTGTTCTTGTGAACTTAATACTCTAGATGCAGGCAGGGGTCGGTCGATGTGTGGATAATAGTAGTAGATGCAGAATCGTTTCGATCTACTTGTCACGGACGTGATGCCTATATTCATGATCATTGCCTTGGATATCATCATAACTATGCGCTTTTTCTATCAATTGCTCAACAGTAATTTGTTCACCCACCGTATGTTTTCTTTCAAGAGAGAAGCTTCTAGTGAAACCTATGGCCCCCGGGTCTATTTTCCATCATATTATTTTCAGATCTATAAAACCAAAAATACAAAAATACCTTGCTGCAATTCATTTACCTTTACTTTATTTTGCCTTTTATTTATCTTTATATCTATCTCTATTAGATCTCACTCCTGCAAGTGACTGTGAAGGGATTGACAACCCCTTTTTCGCGTTGTGTGCAAGTGTTTGGTAGTTCATGCAGGTGCATCTATTGGAGACTTGGTTGTTCCTCCTACTGGATTGATACCTTGGTTTTTAACTGACGGAAATACTTATCTCTACTTTGCTGCATCACCCTTTTCTCTTCAAGGGAAATAACAACGCAAGCTCAAGAAGTAGCAGGGGGCGGCAGCCCTAGGGGGTGGCTTGGCCCCCATGCCAAAGGGGCGCCTCCCACCCCTAGGGTTTCCTCTCCCTGGGCGCATGGGCCTGGTGGGGGGCTAGTGCGCCTGGCCCATATAGGCCAGGGTGCCCCCCACACCCCACGGGGGTCCCCGGGGCTGGTGGACCCCCGGACCCCTTCGGCGCCTCCGGTACACTTGCTGGTATGCCCCCGAACTTTTCCAGTGGCCAAAACAGGACTTCCCATATATGAATCTTTACCTCCGAACCATTCCGGAGTTCCTCGTGATATCCCAGATTCCCATCCGGGACTCCAAACAACCTTCATACTTTCCGCTATTAATATCACAATACTACCCTAGCGCTACCAAACATTAAGCATGTGACCCTACGGGTTCGGGAACATGCACACATGACTGAGACTCCTCTCCGATAAATAATCAATAGCGGGACCTGGATGCCCGTATTGATTCGTACATATTCAACGAAGATCATATCGGTTGAACCACGATGTCAAGGATTCAGTTAATCCCGTATGCAATTCCTTTTGTCTAGCGATATGTTACTTGCCCGAGATTCAATCATCGGTATCTCCATACCTAGTTCAATCTCATTGCCGACAAGTCTCTTTAGTCATTCTGTAATACAAGATCCCGCGACTAACTCATTAGCCACATTGCTTGCAAGCTCTTAACGACGTTGTATTACCGAGAGGGCCCAGAGATATCTCTCCGTCATACGGAGTGACAAATCCCACTCTCGATCCATGCAACTCCACATACACCTTCGGAGATACTTGTAGAGCACCTTTATGATCGCCCAGTTACGAAGTGACGTTTGATAGCACACAAAGTATTCCACCAGTGTAGTTTATGTATTCACACATGTATTTAAGTTTCCGTTCAATACAATTCTAGCATGAATAATAAACATTTATCATGAATGGCAAATATGATAATAACAATTTTATTATTGCCTCTAGGGCATATTTCCAACACTAGCTACTAGCTATGGACCTGTGGGTCCGTGGCGAACTACTCACACATCATCGGTACAGGAGCAAGGTTGATGTAGAGGCCCTCTGTGATCGATTCCCCCTCCGGCAGAATACCGAAAAAGGCCTCCAGATGGGATCGCGGAAGAACAGAAGCTTGCAATGGCAGAAAAACTGTTTCGGGTGGCTCTCTGGGGCTTTCCCAATATTTGAGAATTTATAGAAGTGGAATTAGGTCAGACAGAGCCACGTGGGGCCCACAAGCTAACAGGGCGCGCCATGTTGCCTTGCCGTCTCCTCATTTGTCGTCTGGTCTCCTCCTGAAGCTTCTAGGGTCTCTTTTGTCCAGAAAAAAGTCATCAAAAGGTTTCGTAGTGTTTGGACTCCGTTTGGTACTGATTTTCTGGAAAACCAAAAACAAGCAGAAAACTGCAACTCGCACTAGGTAGTGGGTTAATAGGTTAGTTCCCAAAAATGATATAAAATTGCATAATAAAGCATATAAAGTATCCAACATTTATAATATAATAGCATGAAACAATCAAAAATTATAGATATGTTGGAGACGTATCATATATCGTTAAGTGTTAAACGATAGTCCTAAAACAACTTTGAGATTATTGTAACACCCCCGGTGGTTAACTACAGTAATCACCCTTTTGATTATGCCATGTCATCATGTTTAACAGTGCATGATCATCATTAACATCGTATTGCATTTCAACTCCTAAGTCAAAATCCAAATTTAAATGAAAGTGAAATATAAAAGTTGTCCAACATAAAAACTGAAATGTTCGATAAATAACAAATATTGCAGAGGCTAGTCTAAAATTGAAACCAATAAATAATAAAATACTTAGGTGGATCTAACATAATTAAAACAGTAAGGTTTAATGCATTTTAATTATTATAAAAGTGGTGTGAACTCAAATTGTCTCCAAACTAAATTTTGGTAGTAGTTAAGGATACCTAGTATTTGTTGGAGCAGTCCCTGTGTTTTGCAAAATTCAAAATGTGGCCTAATAATTTGCTAACTGAGAAGAGAAAATAAATAAAAGAAAAAGACAAAAGAGAAAGAAAACAGAAACCCCCCCCCCCCGGCCCAACTGGGCCAAGGCCCAGCCGGCCGGCCCAGCTGCCTCTCCCCTGGCCTATAAGGCCTCGGCCCGATCCCCAGGCCGAACCCTAGCCTCATTCCCCCCCGATCCCCTGCTCCCTTCGGCGCCCGACGCCGCGCCACCGCCCGGACCCCGCCGCCGGCGCGCCTCCTTGGCCATCCTCCCCCTCTCCCTCCTCCTCCGCCGGCCCCTCTCCCCCCCCCCGGTCGCCGGCGCGCCGCCGACCACGAGTCGCCGCGCCCCGCCGCGCTCCGGCCCGCGCCGCTCCTGCACGCCTGCGCGCGCGCCCACCCGCGGCCACCGCCGCCCCCTGCCGCGCGCTCGTCCGCGCCTCGCCTCCGGCCCCCGCCTCGCCCGCTGCGCTCCGGCCACCGCGCCGCCCCGCTCGCCTCCGGCCCCGCCGCCTGCGCCGCGCGCCGCCACCCCCCTGCCGCTCAGGCCCCGCGCGCGCTGCCGCGCGCTGCCACGCGCTGCCGCGGCCTCGCCTGCCCGCGCCCCCTTTCACGCCCGCGCGTGCCATTTGGGCACCGGACATGTCCGGTCCCAAATGGGCACGCTCCGGACATGTCCGCCCCTGGTCCACTGACCAGTGAGGCCCACAGCCCTGCCTGGT
This sequence comes from Thinopyrum elongatum, assembly GCA_011799875.1. Classification (NCBI taxonomy): domain Eukaryota; kingdom Viridiplantae; phylum Streptophyta; class Magnoliopsida; order Poales; family Poaceae; genus Thinopyrum; species Thinopyrum elongatum. The sequence goes on along the minus strand of CM022298.1, from coordinate 450,187,085 downwards.
AATAAATAAATAAATAGTTAATTAAATCTGTTTAATTAGAGTAAATAATTAATTAAATAATTAACTAATTAGACTAATTAATTAGTTAACTTAACTAACCCTAATGACTGCTGACATCAGCATGATGTCATGCTGACATCATCATTTACTATTCTGGATAATGTTTAATTTAATTAATTAAATAAACTCCAGAAATTAATAAAAGCTTTAGAAAATCATATAAAATAATCCGTAGCTCAGATCGAAAAACTATACATGAAAGTTGCTCAGAACGACGAGACGAATCCGAATACGCAGTCCGTTCGTCCGCCACACATCCCTAACTACCCGAACATGGATCCATTCCCCTCCGGTCATCTGTCTGACAAATGTTCGGAACCGGGAAAACATTCCCGGATGGATTCCTCCTTCCTCGGTGACGTGCAACCATACGTTAGGACACACCCGGCACTGCATATTGTCATGTCGTACTTTGCGTTGCTCATGTTAGCTGTGTATTTATACTGTTTCCTCCCCCTCTTCTCTCTTGTTAGACCCCGATGCAGTTCCCGTTACCGACGCAGCTCCGGAGCCCGACGCCACCGTTGATGACCTTGCCTTTGCCGCCGAGCAACCAGGCAAGCCCCCCCCCTTTGATCATCCTGATATCGCCTATTCTATTTTCTCATGCTTGCATTAGAATTGCTGCTGCTACTGCTTTACCTATTCTGATGCATAGCCTGTTTATTGTAACCTACTGTTGATACCTTACCTGCTTATCCTAAACTGCTTAGTATAGGCTGGGTAGAGACCTATCAGTGACCCCACTTATCCCGACTGCCGCGCTGGATTGTCAGAAGACCCGATCAACGGGATTGAAGACCAGGCCCCGACACCGCACATCACCCCCCCTTTGTTGTAACGACACTGCAGCGTTACTATCGAGTGTCGAGGGTGAAACCTCTTGTAGCACTTCTGATGTTAACTCTGTAGAGTAGCTATTCGGTCATGGTCATCGAGGGTGATTCCTCCTTCACCGCTTCCGATAACGACGCCGTCGTACAACACCTCAAGTGTGAACCCAGTGAGGGTGATTCCTCCGAGTTCACCTTGACTGAGACATCGAGTAGGAATCCAACGAGGGTGATACCTCGGATTCCCCTGATGTTATGGACACACGGATACTTGGACTTTACACTGTTACTTGGATAGGCGGGTCGACCCTGAGGGGTACCCGCGTGCGCCTGAGAGGCGAGTGTTGTGAAGACGGGTGCCTGTATGGTGCCCGAGTGATGAATACGAGGTGCGGCCGGGCATTCTTAACCCTTGCAGCAAGTCCTCGAGACGGGGCGACGGGGTCACATCTTTCGTGAGTCTCTGCTCGTTACCGCAAGCCCCTAGTCCTAACGATTTGGATATTTGATCCGAGCAGGCCTCTGGTCTGATAGCACTAACCATCACATGGGCATAGTATGGGCGTTCTGCATCGTATGCATTAGCCGAAAGCTCTGTCAGACGTCCAGTTCAGCAGTGCGGCATGGAGTGATTGGCGCCATTGCGGTGGTGCTTGGATCTGAGCCATGTGCGCAACGACCCGGAGGGTGAGGGGCGATGGCCAAGACCCCCTTGCGCTTAGGATGTAGACCGGCGGGGACCTCTCTGCTGAGCTGTAGGTAGGGTTGCGATGTGTCGTTTGGCCGATGCCGGGCATGACCCAGGAAAGTGTGTCTGGCCGGAGTTAATCGAGCGTGTTGGGTAAGTTGGTGCACCCCTGCAGGGAAGAAAACTTCTATCGATAGCCTGTCCTACGGTAACGGACACTCGGAGTTGTATCCTGATTGATACAATTTAGAACTGGATACTTGGATACTATGGCTCTGGGATTGCTTCTTGCAGGGAGTCGAGAAGGGATCTCAGGACGAGGTTGATGACTTTATGGCTCTGGGATTGCTTTCTCGTAGGGAGTCGAGAAAGGATCTCTGGGTGAGGTTGATTATACTACTACTATTATATATATGGAGTTGTTCTACTCTCTTCTATTGCTGCAAGACCGCTGAAGATGCTAGTCTTCGATAGGACTAGGCCTTCTCTCTATTCTGGCATTTCTGCAGCCCAGTCCACATATACAGCCTTCCTTTGATAATGTTGCATATGTAGTGTAGATCCTTGCTTGCTGAGTACTTCAGAGTACTCACGGTTGCTTTGCTTTCTTTTTCTCCCCCTATCAGTTTGCCGTGACCAGATGACGGAGCCGCTGAGACAGCTACCCCCGCCGACGACTGACTACTACTACCACCCCGAGGGTGGTTACTACTACGAGCTTGCCGACGACCAGGAGTAGGTTCGGAGGGTCCCAGGCAGGAGGCTTGCGCCTTTCGATCGTAGTGTTTTATTTTGCCCCGCCTTTCTAAAGGCCTTTCTGTTTCTGTTTCATATCTGTACTCAGATATCTGATGCTTCCGCTGACGCTTGTTCGCAAGCTTATGTATTCGAGCCCTCGTGGCCCCTGGCTTGTAATATAAAGCTTGTATGACTTTATTTATGTTTTAGAGTTGTGTTGTGATATCTTCCCGTGAGTCCTTAGGCTTGATCGTGTGCATTTGCGTGTATGATTAGTGCACGATCGGGCCGGGGGTGTCACAAGTTGGTATCAGAGCCGACTGACTGTAGGAATCCCCTTTCCAACTCCTTGGCCGAAGTTGAGTCTAGTAACCGAAAATTGTTTTACTAACTTGGCTGTGTGGCTTACGGGCCGACGTCGCCAATTGGGTGGTATTAGGATCTTTTACTTCTCGACCTTTACTCTGGGACTCTGATCTCTCTTCTATTCGGGTTAAATAAATTTTACTAATTCCAACATTAGGTTCTCGTGATCACATCCACCCGGTGTTCTGAAAATATTCCCCCTTGCTTCGAGATTATGGGCCAGGTTCTGCTTACAGGATCCTCTTATCGAGGGCACCCTGTTTTGTCACTTGCAGATTCCTCGCTCCAATAGTTTTCTCCGACGTTGATGTAGCCTTTGCTATGTCTCGTTGTGTACTTCCCTACCGCGTGCCTGCACGCCGCCTAGTTGTCTAGCCCTCCCTTTTCAACTGTCGTAATGTCGGATACTAACCGAGGCTATGAGTGGATTTGAATGTCTGGTACGAATATGCTGAATTATCTATTGCACTTCCTTCTGTTGTGCGTGATACTTCATGAATCATTCCATACACCTGCAGTTTTTCTTGCTAAACTGTCCCTGTTGATTTGGCAGGATGGCTGACGATCCTCCACCTCCACCCTATATTGCCGCAATGATGCAGCAATTCGAACTGAACCGTCAGGTTATGACCGGGATATTGGCTCAGTTCCCAAACCAGAATGCTCAGCAACAGTCTGCTCCAATAACTCTGCCAGAATTCGTGCGCCTCAGTCCGTCCACTTTCCGCAACTCCACCAATCCTATGGATGCTGATGATTGGCTTTGTGACATCCTATTTGAGATGGAGTCAGCCAATGTTGCCCCTGACAGTTACGTCACCTTTGCGACATTCCACCTGAAGGGCCCAGCTGCTCAATGGTGGGAAAGCCACAAGGGTATGTTGCCTGCAGAGACTGTGACCACTTGGCAGGAATTCCAGTCAGCTTTTCATGCACGTTACATTCCTCAAGGTCTAATGGACCAGAAGAAGCAGGAGTTCCGCAAACTCTCACAAGGCAAAATGACTGTGGATGAATATCAGAGGAAATTTCTCGAACTATCCCGCTATGCTGAAGATGACGTCTGCACTGACGCCCGCAAGCAGGGTAAATTCCGTGAAGGACTCCGTACTGACATAAAACTCGTACTTGCAGTCCTTGATTGCACAGACTTCGCAACGCTTGTCAGCAAATCTTTCCAAATTGAAACAGCTCTGACTGAATGCCAGGAGTCGCTCAAGCGCACTCATGGAGCTGGCTCATCCTCGGGCCAGCCTGTTCAGAAGCGTCGAGTGTGGATCCCGCACAATGTACACCACCGACCTGTCCCAACACCAAGGCCGTCATATGTTGCACCTCGTTTGCCTTCACTGCCGAGACAGCTATCGGTTCATGCTGGACCGCCTGATGCTATGGCTTTTCGTCAGGATGCACCACGTCCTTCTGCTGGTTGCAGGAAGAGCCGTCGAAAACATCCTTCTAGGAATGTTGAAACTAGACTGCCTGCTAGTCAACTTGTTCATGTCAACCAAGTCAACATGGAAGAAGCTCGACAGGACCCCAACATTGTGATGGGCACCCTTCTAGTGAATTCAATCCCAGCTTCAGTCCTCTTTGATTCTGGAGCATTGCACTCCTTCATGTCCGAAAGTTTTGCGCGAAGCCATGATATACTTTTCGAGGAGATGTCCATCCCATTAGTAATCCATTCACCTAGGGCTAATTGGCAAACTACCATGGTTAGCCACGGTAACCACATTGTGATCGGAGGATTGATGTTCCCCGTTTCACTCATTGCTCTCAAGACCTCCAACATAGACATTATTCTGGGTATGGACTGGTTGAAGCCTCATAAAGCTTTGATTGACTGTGCCACTGAAACAGTCCGCCTCACACACCCTTCCGGTCAGACTGTCAGATACTCAGCTCGTACAGTGCAGGACGCCAAAACTCAAATATATGTTCTGAATGCATTGAATGCCTCACCTCTTGAAGGCATCGAGAACGTTCCAGTTGTTCATGATTTTCAAGATGTATTTCCAGAAGAACTTCCAGGAATACCCCCTGCTAGAGCTATTGAGTTCGTCATCGACTTGAAGCCTGGCACTACCCCTATTGCGAAGCGACCCTATAAGATGCCTCCGCACCACCTTCTCGAGCTTAAGGAAGAAATCGACACATCACTTAAGAAAGGTTTCATCCGCCCCAGTTCCTCTGCTTGGGGAGCACCTTCACTCTTCGTTAAGAAGAAGGATGGAACTAACCGATTGGTTCAGGATTACCGGCCCATTAACCAAGCTACAATCCAGAATAAATATCCGCTTCCTCGGATCAATGATTTATATGATCAACTTGCTGGTTCCTCAGTATTCTCTAAGCTTGATTTGAGGTTGGGTTATCATCAGATCCGTGTTCGTGAAGAGGATATTCCGAAGACTGCATTTGTTACTCGCTATGGCTCTTATGAGTACACTGTCATGTCATTTGGCTTAACAAATGCTCCAGCCACATTCTCCCGTCCGATGAATTATATCTTCATGGATTACCTCGACAAATTTGTCGTGGTATATCTGGATGATATTCTGGTCTAATCAAAGAATAAAGAAGAACATGCCGAACACCTCCGTCTTGTACTGGAAAGGCTCCGAGAACACCAGTTGTATGCCAAATACTCCAAATGTGAATTCTGGCTTTCTGAAGTGACATACCTCGGCCATGTGATTTCCAAAGATGGAATTGCTGTTAACCCAGAACGAGTTCAGGCTATTCTGGACTGGACACCTCCGAAGAACGTCAAGCAAGTGAGAAGTTTTCTCGGCCTTGCAAGTTATTGCCGTGATTTGTCGAGAACTTTTCCAAGATTGCTAAGCCTTTGACTGATCTGCTTCACAAGGGCGTTAAGTTTGAATGGACAGAAAAATGTCAGGAAAGTTTCCAGACACTCAAAGACAAGCTGACATCTGCCTCAGTACTATCTCCTCCAGATACCCACAAAGACTTTGTGATTTATTGTGACGCATCCCGTGAAGGATTAGGCTGTGTCCTAATGCAAGAGCGTAAAGTGATTGCTTATGGCTCTCGTTAGTTGCGCCCACATGAAGAGAATTATCCGGTACATGATCTAGAACTAGCTGCTGTGATCTATGCATTGCAGTCGTGGCGACATTACCTTCTCGGTAATCGTTGCGAGATCTACACGGATCATAAAAGTCTGAAGTACTTGTTCACTCAGCCATCTCTAAACCTCCGTCAGCAAAGATGAATGGAGGCCATTGCGGACTATGATTTGGGTATATCCTATACCCCTGGCAAGGCTAACGTGATGGCTGATGCCTTAAGCCGCAAGTCCTATTGCGACAACCTCATGGTTAGGCGAGCACAACCTCGTCTTTTTGAAGAACTGTGCAAGCTGAATCTGTGTATTGTTCCACAGGGTTCTCTTAATAACCTTGTGATACAACCACATCTTGAGAAAGCTGTTAAGAATGCGCAAGCTAAAGATGCTGAAATTGATCTGATGAAGAAAGACCTTCACCTTGTAAAGTACAGGGATTTCTCGCTGTCTGAAGATGGAACCTTGTATTTCAGAAACCGCATTGTGGTACCTCGCTTCGAACTCATGACTGACAAAGTCATGAAGGAGGCACATGATACCCCGCTGTCTATTCATCTGGGTAGCACCAAGATGTATCGTGATCTCCGTCAAAGGTACTGGTGGTCTAAAATGAAGCAGGACATTGCTCGATATGTTGCTGAATGTGATGTGTGTCGTCGCGTTAAAGCAGAACATCAGAAGCCGGCTGGAATTCTGCAACCACTTCCTATTCCTCTATGGAAATGGGATAAGGTTCAGATGGATTTCGTTACAGGACTTCCCAGGTCACAGAAGGGTCACGATGCTATTCTTGTCATCATCGACCAACTTTCTAAAGTTGCACATTTTCTGCCTGTCAAGGAGACTATCACTGCTAGTCAGTTAGCAGAGTTGTATATCTCCAGAATTGTTTCACTCCACGGTATTCCGAAGGAGATCAGTTCGGACAGTGGCGGCCTTTTCACTTCCAAATTCTGGGAAAGTTTCCAAACAGCTATGGGAACTTATATTACCTGGAGTTCAGCTTATCATCCCCAATCCCAAGGCCAAGTTGAACGAGTTAATCAAGTGCTTGAAGACATGCTTCGGGCTTGTGTTATATCGTTTGGCAAGAAATGGGAGGAATCTCTCCCGTATGCCGAGTTCTCTTATAACAACAGCTATCAAGCCAGCTTGAAAATGGCCCCCTTTGAGGTTCTTTATGGTCGTAAATGTCGAACACCTCTGAATTGGTCAGAAACTGGGGAATGACCTCTTGTTGGACCGAATATTATTCAGCATGCCGAAGAACAAGTCCGTATCGTCCATGAAAATCTCAAGGCGGCTCAGGACCGTTAGAAGAGCAACTATGATCGCAAACAATGGGGTTTGATTTATCAACCTGGTGATCAAGTTTATCTACGTGTCACTCCTATGAAGGGCACTCACCGTTTTGGAATCAAGGGCAAGTTAGCTCCCCACTACATTGGTCCTTTCCGCATTGTTGCTAGACGTGGTCAGGTGGCATATAAATTGGAGTTGCCGCCGCAATTCTCTCATATCCACGACGTCTTTCATGTGTTGCAACTTCGTCAATGCTTCAAGGAATCTCCACACCGAGCTGTGGATCACGAGGTGCTCTAATTGCAAGATGACCTATCTTATAAGGAGCATCCGATCCGCATTCTCGATGAAGCTGAACGTCGGACCCGTCAGAAGGTTACCAAGTTCCTCAAAGTGCAGTGGTCAAATCATACGAAAGATGAAGCCACTTGGGAACGCGAGGATAATCTTCGTGCGGAATACCCCGAACTTTTTCCTTCTACCTCTTAATTCTCGGGACGAGAATTCTTGTTAGTAGAGGAGATTTGTAACACCCCCGGTGGTTAACTACAGTAATCACCCTTTTGATTATGCCATGTCATCATGTTTAACAGTGCATGATCATCATTAACATCGTATTGCATTTCAACTCCTAAGTCAAAATCCAAATTTAAATGAAAGTGAAATATAAAAGTTGTCCAACATAAAAACTGAAATGTTCGATAAATAACAAATATTGCAGAGGCTAGTCTAAAATTGAAACCAATAAATAATAAAATACTTAGGTGGCTCTAACATAATTAAAACAGTAAGGTTTAATGCATTTTAATTATTATAAAAGTGGTGTAAACTCAAATTGTCTCCAAACTAAATTTTGGTAGTAGTTGAGGATACCTAGTATTTGTTGGAGCAGTCCCTGTGTTTTGCAAAATTCAAAATGTGGCCTAACAATTTGCTAACTGAGAAGAGAAAATAAATAAAAGAAAAAGACAAAAGAAAAAGAAAACAGAAAAAAAAGAAACCCCCCCCGGCCCAACTGGGCCAAGGCCCAGCCGGCCGGCCCAGCTGCCTCTCCCCTGGCCTATAAGGCCTCGGCCCGATCCACAGGAAGAACACATAGCCGCATTTAACAAAACAATCCCCCCCCCCCACCCGATCCCTGCTCCCTCCGGCGCCCGCCGCCGCCCGTCGCCGCCGGACCCCGCCGCCGGCGCCGCCTCCTCGGCCATCCTCCCGCGCACGCTGCCCGTCCCTGCGCCCCACTATAAGGGCCACCTCCTCCTCTCCCTCCCTCCCGCCGGCCCCCTCTGCCCCCCCCCCAGCCTCGCCGAGCGCCGCGCCCACGCCGTCCGGCCACGCCCCGCCGCGCTCCGGCCCGCAACGCTCCTGCACGCGTGTGCGCGCGTGCACACCCACGGCCACCACCGCCCCCTGCCACGCGCTCGTCCGCGCCTCGCCTCCGGCCCCCGCCTCGCCCGCTGCGCTCCGGCCACCGCGCCGCCCCGCTCGCCTCCGGCCAGGGGGCCTGCGCCGCGCGCCGCCAACCCCCTACCGCTCCGGCCCCGCGCGCGCTGCCGCGCGTTGCCGCGGCCTCGCCCACCCGCGCCCCTGTTCGCGCCCGCGCCCGCGCGTGCCATTTGGGCACCGGACATGTCCGGTCCCAAATGGGCACGCTCCGGACATGTCCGCCCCTGGTCCACTGACCAGTGGGGCTCACAGCCCAGCCTGATAATAAATAAATAAATAGTTAATTAAATCTGTTTAATTAGAGTAAATAATTAATTAGTTAATTAACTAATTAGACTAATTAATTAGTTAACTTAACTAATCCTAATGACTGCTGATGTCAGCATGATGTCATGCTGACATCATCATTTACTATTCTGGATAATGTTTAATTTAATTAATTAAATAAACTCCAGAAATTAATAAAAGCTTTAGAAAATCATATAAAATAATCCGTAGCTCAGATCGAAAAACTTTGTACATGAAAGTTGCTCAGAACGACGAGACGAATCCGAATACGCAGTCCATTCGTCCGCCACACGTCCCTAACTACCCGAACATGGATCCATTCCCTCCGGTCATCTGTCTGACAAATGTCCGGAATCGGGAAAACATTCCCGGATGGATTCCTCCTTCCTCGGTGACGTGCAACCATACGTTAGGACACACCCGGCACTGCATATTGTCATGCCGTACTTTGCGTTGCTCATGTTAGCTGTGTATTTATACTGTTTCCTCCCCCTCTTCTCTCTCGTTAGACCCCGACGCAGTTCCCGTTACCGACGCAGCTCCGGATCCCGACGCCACCGTTGATGACCTTGCCTTTGCCGCCGAGCAACCAGGCAAGCCCCCCCCCCCTTTGATCATCCCGATATCGCCTATTCTTTTTTCTCATGCTTGCATTAGAATTGCTGCTGCTACTACTTTACATATTCTGATGCATAGACTGTTTATTGTAACCTACTATTGATACCTTACCTGCTTATCCTAAACTGCTTAGTATAGGCTGGGTAGAGACCTATCAGTGACCCCACTTATCCCGACTGCCGCGCTGGATTGTCAGAAGACCCGATCAACGGGATTGAAGACCAGGCCCCGACACCGCACATCACCCCCCCTTTGTTGTAACGACACTGCAGCGTTACTATCGAGTGCCGAGGGTGAAACCTCTTGTAGCACTTCTGATGTTAACTCTGTAGAGTAGCTATTCGGTCATGGTCATCGAGGGTGATTCCTCCTTCACCGCTTCCGATAACGACGCCGTCGTACAACACCTCAAGTGTGAACCCAGTGAGGGTGATTCCTCCGAGTTCACCTTGACTGAGACATCGAGTAGGAATCCAACGAGGGTGATACCTCGGATTCCCCTGATGTTATGGACACACGGATACTTGGACTTTACACTGTTACTTGGATAGGCGGGTCGACCCTGAGGGGTACCCGCGTGCGCCTGAGAGGCGAGTGTTGTGAAGACGGGTGCCTGTATGGTGCCCGAGTGATGAATACGAGGTGCGGCCGGGCATTCTTAACCCTTGCAGCAAGTCCTCGAGACGGGGTGACGGGGTCACATCTTTCGTGAGTCTCTGCTCGTTACCGCAAGCCCCTAGTCCTAACGATTTGGATATTTGATCCGAGCAGGCCTCTGGTCTGATAGCACTAACCATCACGTGGGCATAGTATGGGCGTTTTGCATCGTATGCATCAGCCGAAAGCTCTGTCAGACGTCCAGTTCAGCAGTGCGGCATGGAGTGATTGGCGCCATTGCGGTGGTGCTTGGATCTGAGCCATGTGCGCAACGACCCGGAGGGTGAGGGGCGATGGCCAAGACCCCCTTGCGCTTAGGATGTAGACCGGCAGGGACCTCTCTGCTGAGCTGTAGGAAGGGTTGCGATGTGTCGTTTGGCCGAGGCCGGGCATGACCCAGGAAAGTGTGTCCGGCCGGAGATAATCGAGTGTGTTGGGTAAGTTGGTGCACCCCTGCAGGGAAGAAAACTTCTATCGATAGCCTGTCCTACGGTAACGGACACTCGGAGTTGTATCCTGATTGATACAATTTAGAACTGGATACTTGGATACTATGGCTCTGGGATTGCTTCTCGCAGGGAGTCGAGAAGGGATCTCAGGACGAGGTTGATGACTTTATGGCTCTGGGATTGCTTTCTCGCAGGGAGTCGAGAAAGGATCTCTGGGTGAGGTTGATTATACTACTACTATTATATATATGGAGTTGTTCTACTCTCTTCTATTGCTGCAAGACCGCTGAAGATGCTAGCCTTCGATAGGACTAGGCCTTCTCTCTATTCTGGCATTTCTGCAGCCCAGTCCACATATACAGCCTTCCTTTGATAATGTTGCATATGTAGTGTAGATCCTTGCTTGCTGAGTACTTCAGAGTACTAACGGTTGCTTTGCTTTCTTTTTCTCCCCCTATCAGTTTGCCGTGACCAGATGACGGAGCCGCTGAGATAGCTACCCCCGCCGACGACTGACTACTACTACTACCCCGAGGGTGGTTACTACTACGAGCTTGCCGACGACCAGGAGTAGGTTCGGAGGGTCCCAGGCAGTAGGCTTGCGCCTTTCAATCATAGTGTTTTATTTTGCCCCGCCTTTCTAAAGGCCTTTCTGTTTCTGTTTCATATCTGTACTCAGATATCTGATGCTTCCACTGACGCTTGTTCGCAAGCTTATGTATTCGAGCCCTCGTGGCCCCTGGCTTGTAATATAAAGCTTGTATGACTTTATTTATGTTTTAGAGTTGTGTTGTGATATCTTCCCGTGAGTCCTTAGGCTTGATCGTGTGCATTTGCGTGTATGATTAGTGCACGATCGGGCCGGGGGCGTCACAATTATGACGTTGGAAGAACGATCATATTGAATCGACCCAATCTTGTCTGTTATGAATTGAGCTAATATCGTCTGTAATAAATTGTAATAACACAGAGTGTTAATGTGTGATTTTGCTCCTTAGACCATGAGAGTATCGTAGTCACTTCTTACTGTACGGTGAGCTCTGGGGTAGCTCAAATGTCACCTGTAACACGGTGATCATAACGACAACTTACGGGTTCATCAGAAAGTTTGACAAGGGACTAGATAGCTCGAGATTGGGATTTGCTCCTCTGATGATGGAGAGATATTCTTAGGGCACTCTCCCTGTGGCAGCATCCATCATTGTCTGGCCAGACACAGGTGACTGTGTCACGGGTATACAGGAACACGACAACGAGAAAAAGGAACAAAACCGGTAACGAGGATTTCGGTATAGTGAGCATGTGTTGACTCAGGAGGATACCGATGCATCCCTCATTTTGTAAAGTATCTTGAAGCAAAGGGAACTTCACATGATAACCAAAGGTTCACTCGAATATCATTCGTGTACTCATAGGGATCGATATGGACGTCCACGGTTCCGTTGTCGATCGTTGAATGAAAGGGCTTTCGTTCATGTCTATGAGTTACCAAACCTACGAGGTCACAAGCTTAAGGAAATCACGATCTGCTAAGTGTTAGTAGGATGGGAGTGATGAGAATATATTTGTGGAATTGTTTCATTAATATTCTGAATAGTTCGGAGAGGATCTGGAAGCGTTTCGGAGTCACCGAAAGGGTTTCAGAGAGTATAGGGTAATAACGGGTATTACCAATAAATATATAGGTGGAAAATGTTTCCAGGGATGTTAAATCATATTTAAAATGATCTAAAATATTTAGAACAGTTCTATATTTAATTTAATATCAACGGGCCTTAAAAGGCCAAGTGGAGGGAGGCAACTTGGGCCACCAAGGCCCAAGTGGGGAGGTGCCCCCTTTCCCTCTAAAAGAAGGCCTAATCGGGGAAGGGGAAGGACTACCCTTCCCTCCTTGCCCGGCGCAAGGGGAAGGTAGTCCATCTCCTCCTCTTGGCTGCCCTCTCTCCCCTCCAACCTATATATACTTGAGGATTTCTGCTAGTTTGAACACACAAGTTTTGGAGCCTCCTCTAGTTCTTCTAGTTCTAGTTCTAGTTGGTCCTAGTTGACTAAATAGAGCTATAATAATCCTCTAATACTCAAAATTAGAAGCCCTGTGTGGTTCTAATCTCCTCCCTCTAATTCTTCGATGATGATTAGCTCTGGATGGCGAAGCGCTGCCGGATCGTGAAGGTTGCATGCTTGCAACCAAGTAGAGAGGTCGTGCTTTCGGTCTTCAGTTCGAGGGACTATTCATAGGCGGTTTGTGGGATCATTCGTCGATGGTTGGAGGGACTCCAAGTACGTGTTGGAAATATGCCCTAGAGGCAATAATAAAGTTGTTATTATTATATTTCCTTAATCATGATAAAAGTTTATTATTCATGCTAGAATTGTATTGATTGGAAACTTAAATACATGTGTGAATACATAAGAAAATACCAAGTCCCTAGTATGCCTCTAGTAGACTAGCTCATTGATCAAAAGATGGTTAAGGTTTCCTAACCATAGACATGTGTTGTCGCTTGATAACGGGATCACATCATTAGGGGAATGATGTGATGGACAAGACCCATCCGTTAGCTTAGCATATGATCATTCAGTATATTGCTACTGCGTTCTTAATGTCAAATACATATTCCTTCGACCATGAGATCATGCAACTCCCGGATACAAGAGGAATACCTTGTGTGCTATCAAACGTCACAGCGTAATTGGGCGATCATAAAGAGGCTCTACAGGTATCTCCGAAGGTGTCTGTTGAGTTGGCATGAATCAAGATTGGGATTTGTCAGTCCGTATAACGGAGAGGTATCTCTGGGCCCTCTTGGTAATACAACATCACAAGAAGCTTGCAAGCAAAGTGACTAAGGAGTTAGTTACGAGATGATGTATTACAGAACGAGTAAAGAGACTTACCGTAACGAGATTGAACTAGGTATGGAGATACCGACGATCAAATCTCGGGCAAGTAACATACCGACAGACAAAGGGAACTACGTATGTTGTCCTAAAGGTTCGACCGATAAAGATCTTCATAGAATATGTAGGAACCAATATGGGCGTCTAGGTCGCTCTAATAGTTATTGATCGGAGAAGCGTCTCTGTCATGTCTACATCATTCTCGAACCCGTAGGCTCCGCACGATTAATGTTCGTTGTCGATATAGTATTATATGAGTTATGTATGTTGGTGACCGAATGTTGTTCGGAGTCCTGGATGAGATCACGGACATGACGAGGAGCTCCGAAATAGTCCAGAGGTAAAGATTAATATATGGGATAATAGTGTTTGGTCTCTGGAAGGGGTTTCGGATGTTTCCCGAAATGTTCGAGTACGAGAACACTTTATTTGGGCCAAGGGGTAAAGCCCACGAGGTTTTAGGAAGGTGCAAAAGGAGTTTTGCGGAGGCGAAGGGGCCAGACGCTAGGGACTCTGGTGTCTGGGGCCAGACGCCATTGACCCTGGCATCTGCTCCTGTAGTCCGAGAAGGACTCTTGCCTTGAGAGCTAAACCAAATTTGAGGAGGCTCTTTCTCCAAGAAATGACCCTCGGGCTCAACATATAAATAGAGGGGCAGGGCTAGCACCCAAGACACATCAAGATTCACCAAGTCGTGTGCCTGCAACCCCATCCCCTCTAGTTTATCCTCCATCATAGTTTCCGTTGTGCTTGGCGAAGCCCTGCAGAGATTGTTCTTCACCACCACCGTCACCACGCCCTCGTGCTGCCGGAACTCATCTACTACTTCGCCTCTCTTGCTGGATTGAGAAGGCGAGGATGTCATCGAGCTGAACGTGTGCTGAACGCGGAGGTGTCGTACGTTCGGTACTTGATCGGGATGGATCGTGAAGGTGTTCGACTACATCAACCACGTTGATAAACACCTCCGCTTAGCGATCTTCAAGGGTATGAAGATGCTCTCCCCCTCTCGTAGCTATGCATCTCCATGGATAGATCTTGCGTGTGCATAGAATTTTTTTTGTTTTCCATGCAACGTTCCCAACAGTGGCATCATGAGCCAGGTCTATGCATAGATGATATGCACGAGTAGAACACAAAGGAGTTATGGGCGGTGATGTTCATACTTGTTACCACCAACGTCTTATTTTGATTCGGCGGTATTGTGGCATGAAGCAGCCCGGACCAACCTTACATGTCCATGTACATGAGACCGGTTCTACCAACTAACATGCAACTTGTTTTGCATAAAGGTGGCTGGCGGGTGTCTGTTTCTCCTAATTTAGTTGAATTGAATTTGACTACGGCCGGGCCTTGCAGAAGGTTAAAACAGCAAACTTGATAATCACCGTTGTGGTTTTGCGTCGGTAAGAACGGTTCTTGCTAGTTGCCCGTAGCAGCCACGTAAAACTTGCAACAACAAAGTAGAGGACATCTAACTTGTTTTTGCAGGGCATGTTGTGATGTGATATGGTCAAGACGTGATGTGATATACGTTGTTGTGTGAGATGATCATGTTTTGTAATATCGACAACCGGTAGGAGCCTTAGGGTTGTCTTTTAATTATTGTATGACCTACGTGTCAATCATTAAGCGCCATGTAATTGCTTTACTTTATCACTATGCGTTAGCAATAGTTGTAGAAGCAATAGTTGGCGAGACAACCCCGACACAACAATGGAGATCAAGGTGTCACGCCGGTGATGATGGAGATCATGATGTTGCTTTGGAGATGAAGATCGAAAGCACAAGATGATGATGGCCATATCATGTCACATATTTTGATTGCATGTGATGTTTATCCTTTATGCATCTTATTTTGCTTAGAACAATGATAGCATTACAAGATGATCCATTCACTTAATTTCAAGATAAAAGTGTTCTCCCTGAGTATGCACCATTGCTGAAGTTTGTCGTTTCGAAGCACCTCGTGATGATCGGGTGTGATAAACTCTACGTTCACATACAACGGGTGTAAGCCAGTTTTGCACAAGCAGAATACTTGGGTTAAACTTGACGAGCTAGCATGTACAGACATGGTCTCGGAACACTGGAGACCGAAAGGTCGATAGTGAGTCATATAGTAGATATGATCAACATAGAGATGTTCACCATTGATGACTACCCCATCTCACGTGATGATCGGACATGGGTTAGTTGATTTGGATCATGTATCACTTAGATAACTTGAGCGATGTTAATTTAAGTGGGAGTTCATTAGTAATTTGATTAATTGAACTTAATTTATCATGAACTTAGTCCTGACAGTATTTGCATATATATGTTGTAGATCAATGGCCCGTGCTACCGTTCCCTTGAATTTTAATGCACTCCTAGAGAAAGCTAAGTTGAAAGATGATGGTAGCAACTACATGGACTGGGTCCGTAACTTGAGGATTATCCTCATTCCTGCACAGAAGAATTATGTCCTTGATGCACCGCTAGGTAACCCACCCGCTCCCGCTAATCTAGACATTGTGAACACCTGGCAAACGCGGAATGATGACTACTCGATAGTTCAGTGTGCCATGCTTTACGACTTAGAACCAGGACTTCAAAGACGTTTTGAATGCCATGGAGCATATGAGATGATCCAAGAGCTGAAGTTGATATTTCAAGCTAATGCCCGAGTTGAGAGATATGAAGTCTCCAACAAGTTCTATAGCTGTAAGATGGAGGAGAACAGTTATGTTAGTGAACACATACTCAAAATGTCTGGGTATCATAACCACTTGACTCAGCTGGAAATTGATCTTCCAGTTGAGAGTGTTATTGACAGAGTTCTTTAGTCACTGCCACCAAGCTACAAAAGCTTCGTGATGAACTATAATATGCAAGGGATGACGAAAATGATTCCCGAGCTCTTCGCAATGCAGAAATCGGCGCAGGTAGAAATCAAGAAGGAGCATCAAGTGTTGATGGTTAACAAGACCACTAGTTTCAAGAAAAAGGGCAAGGGAAAGAAAGGGAACTTCAAGAAGAATGGCAAGCAAGTTGCCACTCCCATGAAGAAACCCAAAGCTAGACCCAAGCCTGAAATTGAGTGCTTCTACTACAAAGGAAATGGTCACTAGAAGCGGAACTGCCCCAAATACTTGGCAAATAACAAGGATGTCAAAGTGAACAAAGGTATATTTGATATACATGTTATTGATGTGTACCTTACTAATGGTCGTAGTAGCGCTTGGGTATTTGATACTGGTTCTGTTGCTCATATTTGCAACTCGAAACAGGAGCTACGGAATAAACGAAGATTAGCTAAGGACGAGGTGACGATGCGCGTCGGGAATGGTTCCAAGGTTGATGTGATCGCCGTCGGCACGCTGCCTCTACATCTACCTTCAGGATTAGTTTTAGACCTCAATAATTGTTATTTGGTGCCAGCGTTGATCATTAACATTATATCTGGATCTTGTTTATTGCGAGACGGTTATTCATTTAAATCAGAGAATAATGGTTGTTCTATTTATATGAGTAATATCTTTTATGGTCATGCACCTTTGATGAATGGTCTATTCTTGTTGAATCTTGATCATAGTGATACACATATTCATAATATTGATGCCAAAAGATGCAAAGTTGATAATGATAGTGCAACATACTTGTGGCACTGTCGTTTAGGTCATATTGGTGTAAAGCGCATGGAGAAACTCCATACGGATGGACTTTTGGAATCACTTGATTATGAATCATTTGATACTTGTGAACCATGCCTCATGGGTAAGATGACTAAAACTCTATTCTCTGAAACAATGGAGCGAGCTAATGACTTACTAGAAATAATACATACTGATGTATGTGGTCCGATGAGTGTTGAGGCACGCAGCGGGTATCGTTATTTTCTAACCTTCACAGATGATTTCAGTAGGTATGGGTATATCTACTTGATGAAACACAAGTCAGAAACATTTGAAAAGTTCAAAGAATTTTAGAGTGAAGTGGAGAATCATCCTAACAAAAAAATAAAGTTTATACGATCTGATCGCGGAGGCAAATATTTGAGTTACAAGTTTGTCCTTCATTTAAGACAATGTGGAATTGTTTCACAACTCACGCCACCTGGAACACCACAGCGTAATGGTGTGTTCGAACATCGTAACCGTACATTATTAGATATGGCGCATTCTATGATGTCTCTTACTGATTTGCCTTTATCATTTTGGGGTTATGCATTAGAGACTGCCGCTTTCACATTAAATAGGGCACCGTCTAAATCCGTTGAGACGACATCGTATGAACTATGGTTTGGCAAGAAACCTAAGCTGTCGTTTCTTAAAGTTTGGGGATGCGACACTTATGTCAAAAGGCTTCAACCTGATAAGCTCGAACCCAAATCGGAGAAGTGCGTCTTCATAGGATACCCTAAAGAAACTATTGGGTACACCTTCTACCATAGATTCGAAGGCAAGATCTTTGTTGCTAAGAATGGGTCATTTCTAGAGAAGGAGTTTCTCTTGGAAGAAGTGAGTGGGAGGAAAGTAGAACTTGATGAGGTAATTGTACCTTCTCTTGAATTGGTAAGTAGCACATCAGAGAAAACCGTTCCCGTGATGCCTACACCAACTAGAGAGGAAGCTAATGATAATGATCATGAAACTTCGAATCAAGGTACTACTGAACCTCGTAGGTCGACCAGAACATGTACCACACCCGAGTGGTACGGTAATCCTGTCCTGGAAGTCATATTGTTAGACAACGGCGAACCTACGAACTATGAAGAAGCTATGATGAGCCTAGATTTCGACAAATGGCTTGAGGCCATGAAATCTGAGATAGGATCCATGTATGAGAACAAAGTGTGGACTTTGGTGGACTTGCCCGATGATTGGCAAGCCATTGAGAATAAATGGATCTTCAAGAAGAAGACACTGATGGTAATATCACTGTCTACAAAGCTCGACTTGTCACAAAAGGTTTTCGACAAGTTCAAGGAGTTGACTATGATGAGACTTTCTCACCCGTAGCGATGCTTAAGTCTGTCCGAATCATGTTAGCAATTGCCGCATTTTATGATTATGAAATCTGGCAAATGGACATCAAAACTGCATTCCTTAACGGGTTTCTTAAAGAAGAGTTGTATATGATGCAACGAGAAGGTTTTGTCGATCCTAAAGGTGCTAACAAAGTGTGCAAGCTCCAGCGATCCATCTATGGACTCGTGCAAGCATCTCAGAGTTGGAATATATGCTTTGATGAGGTGATCAAAGCATATGGTTTTATACAGACTTACGGTGAAGCATGTATTTATAAGAAAGTGAGTGGGAGCTCTGTAGCATTTCTGATATTATATGTGGATGGCATATTGCTGATTGGAAATGATATAGAATTTCTGGATAGCATAAAAGGATACTTGAATAAGAGTTTTTCAATGAAAGACCTTGGTGAAGCTGCTTATATATTGGGCATGAAGATCTGTAGGGATAGATTGAGACACTTAATAGGACTTTCACGAAGCACATACATTGACAAAGTTCTGAAGAAGTTCAAAATGGACCAGTCAAAGAAAGGGTTCTTGCCTGTGTTGCAAGGTGTGTAATTCAGTCAGACTCAATGTCCGACCACGGCAGAAGATAGAGAGAAAACGAAAGTCATTCCCTATGCCTCAGCCATAGGTTCTATTATGAATGCCATGTGATGACCCACAAGTATAGGGGATAAATCGTAGTCCTTTCGATAAGTAAGAGTGTCGAACCCAATGAGGAGCAGAAGGAAATGGCAAGTGGTTTTCAGCAAGGTATTTTCTGCATGCACTGAAATAGTCGGTAACAGGTAGTTTGATAGCAAGATAATTGGTAACGGACAAGTAACGGTAACGGTAAATAAAGTGCAGCAAGGTAGCCCAATCCTTTTGTGGCAAAGGATAGGCCAAAACGGTCTCTTATAATAAGCAAAGCGTTCTTGAGGGTACACGGGAATTTCATCTAGTCACTTCCATCATGTTGGTTTGATTCGTGTTCGCTACTTTGTTAATTTGATATGTGGGTGGACCAGTGCTTGGGTGTTGTTCTTACTTGAAAAAACCTCCCACTTATGATTAACCCCCTCGCAGGCATCCGCAACAACGAGAAAAGTATTAAGATAAAATCTAACCATAGCATTAAACATTTGGATCCAAATCGGTCCCTTACGAAGTAGTGCATAAACTAGGGTTTAAGCTTCTGTCACTCTAGCAACCCATCATCTAATAACTACTCCACAATGCATTCCCTTAGGCCCAAATATGGTGAAGTGCCATGTAGTCGACGTTCACATGATACCACTAAGGGAATCACAACATACATATCATCAAAATATCGAACACATATCAAGTTCACATGGTTACTTGCAACATGACTTCTCCTGTGACCTCAAGAACAAAAGTAACTACTCACAAATGATAATCATGCTCAAGATCAGAGGGGTATTAAATAGCATAATGGATCTGAACATATAATCTTCCACCAAATAAACCATATAGTAATCAACTACAAGATGTAATCAACACTACTAGTCACCCACAGGTACCAATCTGAGGTTCCGGTACAAAGATTGAACACAAGAGATGAACTAGGGTTTGAGAGGAGATGGTGCTATTGAAGATGTTTATGGAGATTGGCGTCCCAAAGATGAGAGGGTTGTTGGTGATGACGATGGCTTCGATTTCCCCCACCGGGAGGGAAGTTCCCCCGGCGGAATCGCTTCGCCGGAGGGCAGAAGTGCTCCTGCCCAAGTTCTGCCTCGAGATGGCGGCGCTCCATCCCGAAAGTCCTTTCCTTATTTTTTTTCTAGGTCAAAATGACCTATATACCAGAAGATGGGCATCGGAGGTGGGCTGGGCTGAGCACAACCCACCAGGGTACGCCTGGGGGGCCTGGCGTGCCCTGGTGTCTTGTGCTCACCAGGTGGCCCCCCTCCGGTAGTTATTTGCTCCAGTATTTTTTATATATTCCAAAATAATTCTTCGTAAATTTTCAGCTCATTTGGAGATGTGCAGAATAGGTAACTCTGATGTAGCTTTTTCAGGTCCAGAATTCCAGCTGCCGGCATTCTCCCTCTTTGTGTAAACCTTGCATATTATGAGAGAAAAGGCATTAGAATTACTCCATAAAGCATTATTATGCATAAAAACATTATAAATAACAGTAGGAAATCATGATGCAAAATGGACGTATCAACTCCCCTAAGCTTAGACCTCGCTTGTCCTCAAGCGAAAAACCGATATCGAAAAACATGCCCACATGCTTAGAGAGAGAGGTGTCGATTAAAACAAAATACGTTCATAGTAGCATCATGCTTATTATCATAACAGCAACAAACTTAATCATAAAGCTTTATCATATAACTTCACATGAACAAGTAACAATTCATCACCACATTGAAGTATAAAGCATAAACTCTATTGAAAACCAACAAACTACGTTCTCAGTCAACTTTGCAACTACAATTCATCATATTTTCAAGAAGGGTCACGTATCGGAGCCTTTTGGCAAGTCCACATACTCAACCATCATTTAATCTTCTATGATTGCTAACACTAACATCATACCCATGAGCAAAAAGTTTCAACCGGACACATAGAAAGATAGGGGCTTATAGTTTCGCCTCCCAACGTATTCACCTCAAGGGTGATGTCAACAATAATAATTCATGCTCACTCATATCCAACTGGATATATGTGCCTAGATATTTTCTCACCACATGATGCTTGCAAAAAGAGAAAATAAAAGGGAATAGGGAAGAATACTTTGACTCTTGCATAAAAGTAAATACATAAAAGTAAAAGATAGGCCCTTCGCAGAGGGAAGCAGAGGTTGCCATGCGCTTTTTGTTTGTATGCCAAATCCATTAATGCAAAAGAACGTCACGTTATATTGCCCCTTATGATAGCAACCTTTATTATGCAGTCCGTCGCTTTTATTACTTTGCCATCACAAGTTCGTACGACTCTCACTTGTCTCTTTCACTAAATGATCCAACACATTTAGAAGAAATTTTTATTGCCTTATTGCACCGATGACAACTTACTTGAAGGTTCTTACTCAATCCATAGGTAGGTATGGTGGACTCTCGGTTTAAGGGTTTTTGGATGCATAAGTAGTATCTCTACTTAGTGCGGAGTTTTTGGCTAGCAAAGATATTGAGCAAGCACCACATGTTGAAGGATCTATGACAATATAACTTCTATGTGAATATGAACAAACATAAATCATTACGTTGTCTTCCTTGTCCAACATCAACAATTTTGACATATAATATTTAATGGGGGCTCACAATCATAAAAGATGTCCAAGATAGTATATTTGCATGTGAATCTTCTCTTCCCTTATTAATTCTTTCATGAGTTGCATCATGCTAAGATAGATGGATCACGAAAACTAACACACAAAAGGAGATCATGCTAAACTTTATTTCAACTAAACCATAGGATAACCAAAAATCGAACTAAGATAGATAAAGGCAAAGAAAATGGTGGTGATACGATACCGGGGCATCTCCCCCAAGCTTGGCACAAGCCAAGGGGAGTGCCCATACCCGTTACTCAAGTCTCCTTTGGTGGGGAAGATGATGATGGTGGTGGTGATGAGGTAGTAACGAGCTTATCCTCAAGCTTCCATGGCAGCGGTTCACCATCACAAGAGGAAGCGCGAGTCTCACGAGTCCTACAACTGGCAGCTAAACTCATACCTTTAAATCTTGCCTCTTATTCAAAGACTTGATTTTGGAGATCATAGATTTGGCTTTGCAAAAAATCGATTTGCTCGTTGAGGGTGAAGACGACGTCCTTCAGGGACTGGCCATCCACCTTGTGATCACGGGTGAAATCCGTAATCATGAGGTGATTGGCACTGAGCCCATGTTCCACCATCCCCTTGCACTTGAAGACCTCCTGCTCCATAGCTTCGAGCCTGGCCTCCACGGTTCAAGTCTTCTTGGGACATTGAACATCCCGAATGTGGAGCACCCCCTCACGCATCTCATTGGTTTGAGGGTGCTGCATCACCTCTGACAAGTAAGGGTTGATTACCCTCTCGAGGAACTTGTCCTTGGAGGAGCTCGGTGCGGCCATGGCGATCTAGATCTGTCAGAAAGCAGCAAGAAACAAGAACGTAAGATTTCTTTGTGATGCGGTGGTCAATACATTCGGGGGGTATATAAAGATTTTTTATCTTGAGAAACAAGCAAACGAGAGGAAAACGGAGTCGGGAAGGTTCCCGAGGTGGGCACAACCCACCTGGGCGCGCCAGGCAAGGCAGGCGCACCCTGGTGTCTTGTGCCCTCCTCGGTTGCCTTCCGGGTTACTTCTTATTTTCCTAATTTTTTTAATATTCCAAAACTGACAGAAAATATTTTGCAGATTTTTCGGAGTCCGTTTACTTACCGTATCATGTACCTCCTCTTTTTAGGATTCTGGAGTGTTCCGGAAGGTTTCTTTTATGTGTTCCTCCGGTGTCATGGTTTGGATAATATTACTTTCAACATTAATAGGTGTACCTGAGATATAGTGTTTAATTCTTTGTCCATTGACCACCTTCGGGTTAGTACCTTCGGCATTATTAATCTTTATAGCTCCAAAACGATAAACCCATTCGATAATATAAGGTCCTTCCCATTTGGAGAGAAGTTTTCCTACAAAGAATCTAAAATGAGAGTTGTACAAAAAGAACATATTCTCCAACTTTGAATTCCCACTTTTGGATTCTTTTGGCATGCCATATTTTTACTTTTTCTTTGAATAGTTTGGCATTTTGGCATTTTCATAAGCTTGGGTTCTCCATTCATCTAGTGAGCTAATATCAAATAACCTCTTTTCACCGGCAAGTTTGAAATCATAGTTGAGTTCTTTAATTGCCCAATATGATTTATGTTCTAACTCAAGAGGCAAATGACAAGCTTTTCCACAAACCATTTTATAAGGAGACATACCCATAGGATTTTTATATGTTTTTCTGTAGGCCCAAAGTGCATCATCTAATTTCTTAGACCAGTTCTTTCGGTACCTATTAACAGTTTTTTGTAATATAAGTTTTATTTCTCTATTGCTAAGTTCAACTTGACCACTAGATTGAGGATGATAGGGTGATGCAATTCTATGGTTGACATCTTATTTAGCAAGCATTTTACGGAAAGCACCATGAATAAAGTGTGAACCACCACCAGTCATTAAATATCTAGGGACTCCAAACCTTGGCAAAATAACTTCTTTAAGCATTTTAATGGAAGTGTTATGATCAGCACTACTAGTTGGAATAGCTTCTACCCACTTAGTAACATAATCAACAGCAACCAAACTATGTGTATACCCATTAGAGGAAGGAAAAGGTCCTATATAATCAAAACCCCAAACATCAAATGGTTCAACAACAAGTGAATAATTCATAGGCATTTCCTGACGCTTACCGATATTACCTATCCTTTGGCATTCATCACAAGATAAAACAAACTTATGGACGTCCTTGAAGAGAGTAGGCCAATAAAAACCAGACTGCAATACCTTGTGAGCAGTTCTATCTCCCGCATGATGCCCTCCATAGGCTTCGGAGTGACATTTCTGTAGGATTTGTTCCTGTTCATGCTTAGGTACACAACGTCTAACAATACCATCTACTCCTTTATAAAGATGTGGGTCATCCCAAAAGTAATGTCTTAAATCATAGAAGAATTTTTTTCTTTTGTTGGTATGTGAAACTAGGTGGTATATATTTAGCAACAATGTAATTAGCATAGTCATCATACTAAGGAGTATTATGAGAAAAATTTATTGCAGCTAGTTCTCATCAGGAAAGCTATCATCAATAGGTAGTGGGTCATCAAGAATATTCTCTAACCTAGACAAGTTATCAGCTACGGGGTTCTCAGTTCCTTTTCTATCAGTGATATGTAAATCAAATTCTTATAGCAAAAGAACCCACCTAATGAGTATAGGATTAGCATCTTTCTTTTCCATAAGATATTTTATAGCAGCATGATCACTGTGAACAATTACTTTGGAATCAACAATATAAGATCTGAATTTGTCACAAGCAAAAACAATTGCTAAATTTTTTTTTCGGTAGTAGCATAATTTCTTTGGGCACTATCTAGAGTTTTGCTAGCATAATGAATAATATTCAATTTCTTATCAACCCTTTCTCCTAGAATAGCACTGATGTCGCTTGAAACTGCGTCGGTATTTCCCCAAAGAGGAAGGGATGATGCAGTACAACTACTATAGGTATTTCCCTTAGTTGTGAAACCAAGGTATCAATCCAGTAGGAGAACCTAGCAACACTATGTAAATGGTACCTGCACACAAAGAACAAATACTTGCAACCCAACGCGTAAGAGGGGTTGTCAATCCCTCCACGGTAAAAAGATAGATAAATTTGTGGTAGATTGGATAAATAGCTCTCGATAAAACGCGAAATAAAATAAGTAATAAAAAAGTGCAACAAGGTATGTTTGGTTTTTGGAACAATAGATCTGAAAATAAAAGCGAATAAAAATAGATCTCAAAGCAAATATGATAAAGAATAGACCCGTGGGCCGTAGATTTCACTAGTGGCTTCTCTCGACAAATAGCACAGGGTGGGTAAACAAATTACTGTTGGGCAATTGATAGAAGATCGAATAATTATGACGATATCCAAGGCAATGATCAATATATAGGCATCACATCCAAGATTAGTAGACCGACTCCTGCCTGCATCTACTACTATTACTCCACACATCGACCGCTATCCAGCATGCATCTAGTGTATTAAGTTCATGAAGAAATGGAGTAATGCAATAAGAACGATGACATGATGTAGACGATATCTATTCATGTAGGAATAACCCCCATCTTGTTATCCTTAATAGCAATGATACATGCGTGTCTTGCTGCCCCTTCTGTCACTGGGAAAGAACACCGCAAGATCGAACCCATCACAAAGCACCTCTTCCCATGGCAAGAAAAATCGATCTAGTTGGCCTAACTAACCCAAAGATTTGAAGAAGAAATACGAGGCTATAAATAATCATGCATATAAGAGATCAAAGAAAACTCAAATAAGATTCATGGATATAGATCTGATCATAAACTCAAAGTTCATCGGATCCCAACAAACACACCGCAAAAAGATTTACATCAAATAGATCTCCAAGAGACCATTGTATTGAGAATCAAAAGAGAGAGAGGAAGCCATCTAGCTACTGCCTATAGATCCGTAGGTCTATGGTGGACTACTCACGCATCATCGAAGAGGCACCAATGAGGATGATGAACCCCTCCGTGATGGTGTCTAGATTGGATCTCGTGGTTCTGGAACTTGCGGCAGATGGAATTGTGGTTCGTCGACTCTCCTAGGGTTTCTGGAATATTTGGGAATTTATAGGGCGAAGAGGCGGTGCAGGAGGTCGCCGTGGGGGGCACAACCCATCTGGGCGCGCCTGGGCGCGCCCTGGTGGGTTGTGCCCACCACGGGCCTCCCCTCTGGTACTTTCTTGGCCCACTGGGTGTCTTCTGGTCCAGTAAAAAACTCCAAAAAGTTTCGCTGCATTTGGACTCTGTTTGGTACTGATATTCTCTGAAGTAAAAAACAAGCAAAAAACAGCAACTGGCACTGGGCACTATGTCAATAGGTTAGTCCCAAAAAATGATATAAAGTTGCTATAAAATGAATATAAAACATCCCAGAATGATAATATAACAGCATGGAACAAGCAAAAATTATAGATACGTTGGAGACATATCAAGCACTAATAGCATAATCACTAGCATCACACATAATTTCAAAGGCAAGTTCCAATCAGGTGGTTGAACAATAGGTGCAGAAGTTAAGGCTTTCTTAAGTGTTTAAAAGGCTTCTACACAATCATTATAAAAAACAAATGGAATATATTTTTGTAAAAGATTAGTAAGTGGCTTCTCTCGAGAAAATAGCATACGGTGGGTAAACAAATTACTGTTGGGCAATTGATAGAAGATTGAATAATTATGACGATATCCAGGCAATGATCATTATATAGGCATCACGTCCAAGATTAGTAGACCGAAACGATTCTGCATCTACTACTATTACTCCACACATCGACCGCTATCCAGCATGCATCTAGTGTATTAAGTTCATGGAGAAACGAAGTAATGCAATAAGAACGGTGACATGATGTAGACAAGATTTATTCATGTAGGAATAGACCCCATCTTGTTATCCTTAATAGCAATGATACATGCCTGCCTCGCTGCGCCTTTTGTCACTGGTAGATGACACTGCAAGATCAAACCCATCACAAAGCACCTCTTCCCATGGCACGAAAAATCGATCTAGTCGGCCTAACTAAACCAAAGATTCGAAGAAGAAATACGAGGCTATAAGTAATCATGCATAAAAGAGATCAAAGAACTCAAATAACTTTCATGGATATAGATCTAATCATAAACTCAAACTTCATCGGAGACCAACAAACACACCGCAAAAAGTCATTACATTAAATAGATCTCCAAGAGACCATTGTATTGAGAATCAAAGAGAGAGACAAAGCCATCTAGCTACTTCCTACGGACCCATAGGTCTATGGTGGACTACTCATGCATCATCGGAGAGGCGCCAATGAGGATGATGAACCCCTCCGAGATGGTGTAGATTGGATCTCGTGGTTCTGGAACTTGCGGCGGGGAATTGTGTTTTGTCTGCTCCCATAGAGTTTCTAGAATACTTGGGAATTTATAGGGCGAAGAGGCGGTGCAGGAGATCTCCGTGGGGCCCATAAACCACCTGGGCGCGCCTGGGCTCCTGGGCGCGCCCTGGTGGGTTGTGCCCACCACGGGCCTCCCCTCTGGTACTTTCTTGGCCCACTGGGTGTCTTTTGGTCCAAAAAAAATCTCCAAAAAGTTTCACTGCATTTGGACTCCCTTTGGTACTGATATTCTGCGAAGTAAAAAACAAGCAAAAAACAGCAATTGGCACTGGCACTATGTCAATAGGTTAGTCCCAAAATATGATATAAAGTTGCTATAAAATGAATATAAAACATCCAAGAATGATAATATAACAGCATGGAACAAGCAAAAAATTATAGATACATTGGAGACGTATCAGCATCCCCAAGCTTAATTCCTACTCGTCCTTGAGTAGGTAAATGATAAAAACAAATTTTTGATGTGGAATGCTGCCTAACATGTTCATCACATATTCTTTTCTTTTGTAGCATGGACATTTGGACTTTTATATGGTTCAAAGCAATAGTCTAGTTTTGACATGAAGATTTCAATACTCAAGCATATCAACAAGCAACCATGTCTTTCAAAATATCAACACTAAAGAAAGTTATCCCTAGCCCATCATGCTCAATCATTGATCCATTCATGAAAGACACTCGCATATTAGCTACATCCAATGCTCAAGTATGGTCATAGTGCTCCCTAGTTGGTGCTTTATGAGAGAAGATAGAGACTCAAATAAAAAAAATTGCATAAAGTAAATAGATAGGCCCTTCGCAGAGGGAAGTACGGATTTGTAGAGGTGCCAGAGCTCAAAGCTTCAATTGAGAGATAAAAAATTTGAGAGGCATACTTTTCCCGTCAACGAAAACGACCGAGTAATTCCCAACACTTTCCATGCTAGATATATCATAGGCGGCTCCCAAACATAAAATAAAGTATATTCCTTTTTCCACCATTCTTTCACAATCCATGGCTAGCCGTATCCATGGGTGCCTTCCATACCAAAACTTTCCAAGGAATTTATTATTTGACAACATAAAGTAAATTTCTTTTTCATTTCGGGACTGGGCATCCCTATTACCGCCGCACTCTCGTGCAATGACAAGTGAATAAACACATCGAGCATGGAAAAAATTGGCCACCCCCTGCCGCTTCATGAGCGGTACGGGCACACAATAAGGAAATGCATTTTGAAAATTAGAGATGGTACATACAAATTTGCTTAGAACGGCATGGAAATACCGCATATAGGTAGGTGTGGTGGACTCATATGGCAAAACTAGGTTTAAAGATTTTGGATGCACAAGTAGTATTTCTACTTAGTACAAGTGGAGGCTAGCAAAAAGATTGAGAATAAACCAACCAAGAAACAAAAATTCACATAAGCGAGCATTAAGCATAACTAACACCGAATAATGCACCATAAGTAGGATGTAATTTCATTGCATAGCTATTGACTTTTGTGCTTGCATAGGGAATCACAAACCTTAACACCAATTTTCTTACTAAAGCATAATTACTCACCAACATGACTCACATATCACTATCATCATATCTCAAAACTATTTCAAAGAATCAAGTTTATTTTGTCCAATGATCTTCATGAAAGTTTTTATTATATCCCTCTTGAATATCTATCACTTTGGGACTAGTTTCATATATTGCAATTGCTTTTAAATAGCTCAATCTAATTTAAGTGAAGAATATGATCATAAAAAAATCGTCTCTCAAAATAATATAAGTGAAGCATGAGAGAATTTCTTCGAACATATTAAAGCACACCGTGCTCAAAAAGATATAAGTGAAGCACTAGAGCAATTCCATAGCTCAAAAAAATTAAGTGAAGCATAAAGAGCAATTCTAACAAATCAATGAATAATTTTGGCTCTCTCAACTAGGTGTGTCTAGCAAGGATACTTGTGACAAACTAAAAAGCAAAACAAGCAAAGACTCATATAATACAAGACGCTGCAAGCAAAACTCATGATATGTGACGAATAAAAATATAGCTCCAAGTAAAATACCGATGGTTGTTAGAAGAAAGAGGGATGACTTCCGGGGCATCCCCAAGCTTAGTTGCTTGGTTCTCCTTGAATATTAACTTGGGGTGCCATGGGGCATCCCCAATATTAGGCTCTTTTCACTCCTTATTCCTTCATCCATCATGATCTCCCCCAAAACTTGAAAACTTCAATCACACAAAACATAACAAAACCTTCGTGAGATCCGTTAGTATAAGAAAACCAATCTTTACTTTAATTACTATTGAAAAACCATTCAAATTTTTTTATTTCTTTATATCTACTGTATTCTAAGTTTTCCAGGGCTTATACCCCCCGATACAATCCATAGATTCATCAAAATAAGCACACAATGCAAAGAAAATAGAATCTGTCAAAAACAGAACAGTCTGTAAAGATGTGAATTGTTATCATACTTATGTAACTCCAAAAATTCTGAAAAATTAGAAAAACAGAGGTAATTTGTATATAAAACTTGTGTAAAAAATTTCAGAATTTTTGTCTCCCCTGTGATTTTAAAAAATTATCCTACTGGACATAAAAGTTTTTGTTTTCCAACAAGATCAAATCAACTATCACCAAAGCTATCCCAAAGGCTTTATTTGGCACAAATACTAATTAAAACATAAAAAACACAATCATAACAGAGGCATAATTTTGTAAACACTCAATAACAGAAAGAAAAAGGCAAAAATAAATTTTATTCATTGGGTTGCCTCCCAACAAGCGTTATCCATTTATGCCCCTAGCTAGGCATAATTCATAGATTCAAGTATTGTCATCTTTAGTTTTTGATCCATAGGACGCCCTCATGAATAATTCATATGGTGGCTTAATTCTTGTTCTAGAGAAGTGTTCCATCCCCTTTCTTAGTGCAAATTGAAATTTAATATTGCCTTCTTTCATATCAATCACGGCACCAATAGTACGTAAAAACGGTCTACCAAGTATAATTGGACAAGACGGATTGCAATCAATATCAAGAACAATAAAATCTATGGGCACATAATTTCTATTTGCAAGAATAAGAACATCATTAATTCTTCCCAAAGGCTTTTTAATAGTAGAATCCGCCAAGTGCAAATTAAGAGAACATCCTTCAATATCGGTAATACCAAGCACATCACATAAAGATTTCGGAATTGTGGAAACACTAGCACCCAAATCACATAAAGCAAAACACTCATAATTTTTAATCCTGACTGTAGTGGTAGGTTCCCATTCATTATGTAATTTTCTAGGAATTGAAATATTTAACTCCAATTTTTCTTCTAAAGCTTTCATCATGGCATCTACGATATGTTTAGTAAAAGCTTTATTTTGTTCATAAGCATGGGGTGAATTTATCATAGATTGCAACAAATAAATACATTCAATCAAAGATCAATTATCATAATTAAAGCCTTTGTAATCCAAAAGAGTGGGCACATCACTAGTTAAAGTTTTGACCTCTCCAAACCCACTTTTATCAATTTTCTCATCAAGATTTTCACCCTCCGAATTATCGGGATGCCCTCTAGCTAAAGTTGACTCTTCTTCAGTCCATTTATCATCAATTTTAATTTTACTAAACAAGGAATCAATAGAAGAAACACCAATCACTTTAAGATCTTCATCATTTTTATGAAAGCAATCACTAGAAAACGCTCTTTCCAAATTTTTTCTCTTAGCTCTAAGCATAGCGAATCTTTTCTCACTTTCATCCATAAAAACATATAAAGCTTTAATTTATTCCCCAACTTGGGAGAAAAAGTTTTCAACTTGAGATTTTCTACATCGTGAGAAATTCTATCAATGCTTCTAGACATATCATCAATCTTATTCAACTTTTCTTCTATCGTAGTATTGAAAACTTTCTGAGCATTGATAAATTCTTTAATATTATTGTCAAGATCAGAGGGGTTCCTATTATTATTGTAAGAAGAATTACCATAGGAGTTACCATAATAATTAGAGGAATTTCCAGGAAAAGGCCTAGGATTAAAATTACCTCCATAAGCATTGTTATTAAAATTGTTTCGCGAGACAAAATTCACATCTACGGGATCACTATTTTGCTCAATCAAAGTAGACAAAGGCACATCATTAAGATCAATAAGAGAACTTTTATTAGCAACCAATTTCATAAGAGCATCAACTTTTTCACTCAAAGTACTAATTTCTTCAACCGAATTAACTTTTTTACTAGTAGGTGCTCTTTCAGTATGCCATTGTGAATAATTTGTCATAATATTATCAAGCAATTTAGTAGCTTCACACAAAGTAATTTCCATAAAATTACCACCCATGGCGGAATCTAAAATATTTCTCGAAACAAAGTTCAATCCCGCATAAAAAATTTGTATGATCATCCAAAGATTTAAACCATGAGTAGGACAATTTCTTAGCATCAACTTCATTCTTTCCCAAGATTGTGCAACATGTTCATGCTCAAGTTTCTTAAAATTTAAGATTTGAGTTCTAAGGGAAATAATTTTCGCGGGCGGAAAATACTTAGTAATAAAAGCATCTTTGCACTTATCCCAAGAATCGATACTATTGCGAGGCAAAGAAGAAAACCCAATTTTTGCACGATCCCTCAAAGAGAAAGGAAATAATTTCAACTTCACAATATCATTGTCCACATCTTTTTTCTTTTGCATATCATGCAATTCTACGAATGT
Organism: Thinopyrum elongatum; assembly: GCA_011799875.1. Classification (NCBI taxonomy): domain Eukaryota; kingdom Viridiplantae; phylum Streptophyta; class Magnoliopsida; order Poales; family Poaceae; genus Thinopyrum; species Thinopyrum elongatum. Next base: position 450,155,262 of record CM022298.1, on the reverse strand, counting down.
GTTTAGATGGGACGCGGCGTCCTCATTAGGAGTACCGGAAAATTGATCTTTCATAACAAGATTCAACAAAGCGGCATTAATATCACAAGATTCCGCACTAGTGGCGGGAGGAGCAATCGGAGTACAAATAAAATCATTATTATTGGTATTGGAAAAATCACACTATTTGGTGTTTTCTTGAGACATCGTGACTACGCAAACAAAATTGCAAACAAAAAAAAACAGATCTAATGAGAAAACGACGAACAAAAAAGAAGGCGAATAAAACGACATTGTGAAATGGGGGAGATGAAAATGAGAGGCAAATGGCAAATAATGTAAATTGCAAGGAGATGAGATTTGTGATTAGGAACCTGATAGATGTTGATGATGTCTCCCCGGCAACGGCGCCAGAAATTCCTTTTGTTGTCGCTTGAAACTGCGTCAGTATTTCCCCAAAGAGGAAGGTATGATGCAGTACAGCTACGGTAGGTATTTCCCTCGGTTGTGAAACCAAGGTATCAATTCAGCAGGAGAACCAAGCAACACTATGTAAACGGTACCTGCACACAAAGAACAAATACTTGCAACCCGACGCGTAAGAGGGGTTGTCAATCCCTCCATGGTAAAAAGATAGATAAACTTGTGGTAAATTGGATAAATAGCTCTCGATAAAACGCGAAATAAAATAAGTAATAAAAAAGTGTAGCAAGGTATTTTTGAGTTTTTGGAATAATAGATCTGAAAATAAAAGCGAATAAAAATAGATCTCAAAGCAAATATGATAAAGAATAGACCCGGGGGCCGTAGATTTCACTAGTGGCTTCTCTCGACAAATAGCACACGGTGGGTAAACAAACTACTATTGGGCAATTGATAGAAGATCGAATAATTATGACGATATCCAAAGCAATGATCAATATATAGGCATCACGTCCAAGATTAGTAGACCGACTCCTGCCTGCATCTACTACTATTACTCCACACATCGACCGCTATCCAGCATGCATCTAGTGTATTAAGTTCATGAAGAAACGGAGTATTGCAATAAGAACGGTGACATGATGTAGATGAGATCAATTCATGTAGGAAAAGCCTCCATCTTGTTATCCTTAATAGCAACGATGCATGCGTGTCTTGCTGCCCCTTCTGTCACTGGGAAAGAACACCGCAAGATCGAACCCATCACAAAGCACCTCTTCCCATGGCAAGAAAAATCGATCTACTTGGCCTAACTAAACCAAAGATTCAAAGAAGAAATACGAGGCTATAAATAATCATGCATATAAGAGATCAAAAAAATCTCAAATAATATTCATGGATATAAATCTGATCATAAATCAAAGTTCATCGGATCCCAACAAACACACCGCAAAAAGAGTTACATCAAATAGATCTCCAAGAGACCATTTTATTGAGAATCAAAAGAGAGAGAGGAAGCCATCTAGCTACTGCCTACGGACCAGTAGGTCTATGGTGGACTACTCACGCATCATCGGAGAGGCACCAATGAGGATGATGAACCCCTCCATGATGGTGTCTAGATTGGATCTCGTGGTTCTGGAACTTGCGGCGGCTGGAATTGTGTTTCGTCGACTCCCCTAGGGTTTCTGGAATATTTGGGAATTTATAGGGTGAAGAGGCGGTGTAGGAGGTCTCCGTGGGGGGTACAACCCATCTGGGCGCGCCTAGGCTCCTGGGCGTGCCCTCGTGGGTTATGCCCACCACGGGCCTCCCCTCTTATACTTTCTTGGCCCACTGGGTGTCTTCTGGTCCAGAAAAAATCTCCAAAAAGTTCCACTACATTTGGACTCCGTTTGGTACTGATATTCTGTGAAGTAAAAAACAAGCAAAAAATGGCAACTGGCACTGGGTACTATATCAATAGGTTAGTCCCAAAAAATGATATAAAGTTGCTATAAAATGAATATAAAACATCCAAGAATGATAATATAACAGCGTGGAAGAAGCAAAAATTATAGATACGTTGAAGATGTATCAAGCACCAACAGCATAATCACTAGCATCACACATAATTTCAAAAGGCAAGTTCCAATCAGGTGGTGGAACAATAGGTGAAGAAGTTAAGGCTTTCTTAAGTGTTTCAAAGGCTTCTACACAATCATCATAAAAAACAAATGGAATATCTTTTTGTAAAAGATTAGTAAGAGGCCTAGAAATATTAGAAAAGTCTTTAATAAACCTCCTATAGAAACCAGCATGACCTAGGAAACTACAAATACCTTTAATATCTTTAGGACATGGCATTTTCTCAATTGCATCAACTTTAGCTTTATCTACTTCAATACCTTGTTCAGAAATTTTATGCCCCAAAATAATACCTTCATTAACCATAAAGTGGCACTTCTCCCAATTCAAGATAAGATTAGTTTGCTCACATCTCTGCAAAACTCGATCAAGGTTTCTTAAGCAATCATCAAAAGAAGTTCCATAAACAGTAAAATCATCCATGAAAACCTCAACAATCTTTTCACAAAAATTAGAGAATATAGCAGTCATACATCTTTGAAAGGTAGCAGGTGCGTTGCATAAACCAAAAGGCATACGTCTATAAGCATAAGTTCCAAAAGGGCAAGTAAAGGTGGTTTTCTCTTGATCAGGTTGTGAAACAGGTATTTCATAGAAACCAGAATATCCATCAAGAAAACAAAAGTTTGTGTGCTTAGATAATCTTTCTAACATTTGATCAATAAAAGGCAGAGGGTAATGATATTTTCTAGTTGCTTTATTTAGTTTTCTGAAATCAATTACCATTCTATAACCAGTAATAATTATTTGTGGAATAAGTTCATTTTTATCATTAGGAACAACAGTAATACCTCCCTTCTTAGGGACACGATGAACGGAACTTACCCATCTACTATCAGCAATGGGATAGATTATACGTGCTTCCAAAAGCTTTAGTATTTCAGTTCTTACCACTTCTTTCATCTTAGGATTCAAACATCGTTGATGATCAACAACGGGTTTAGCATCAGGTTCCATATTAATCTTGTGCTGACAGAGAGTGGGACTGGTGCCCTTAAGATCATCAAGAGTATATCCAATAGCAGCACGGTGCTTCTTCAGAATTTTTAATAATCTTTCTCCTTCATGTTCTGAAAAAAGTTAGCACTAATAATAACATGATATATCTTCTTTTCATCAAGATAAGCATACTTCAAAGTGGCTGGCAATTGTTTTCATTCAAACACAGGATCACCTTTAGGTGGAGGAGGACCTCCTAGAGTTTTAATAGGCAAATTGTGTTTGAGCAGAGGTTGTTGTTCAAAGAAAATTTTATCTATTTCATTTCTTTCATGCATATGCATATCATTTTCATGGTCTAGCAAATATTGTTCTAGTGGATCAGTAGGAGGCACAACAATAGAAGTAAGACCAATTATTTCATTCTTACTAGGTAATTCTTTCTTATGAGGTTGTTTACTAAACTTGGAGAAATTAAACTCATGAGACTCATCACCAAAGCTAACACCGACAGTTTGTTTCTCACAATCTATTTTAGCATTAACGGTGTTCAATAAAGGTCTACCAAAGATAATGGGGCAAAGTCATCTTGTGGGGAACCAAGAACTATAAAATCAGTAGGGTATTTTATTTTCCTACACAAAACTTCAACATCTCTAACAATCCCAAGTGGTGTGATGGTGTCTTGATCGATTGTAAGTATAGTGGGGTTTTTACGCCCAAACTGCAAGTGTCGTGTTCTCCACAGGGACTAGGCGACAGCAACTATATTCGGCTAAAGCAAGGTAACACACTTCGGGTGATGGGAACAGAAAATAAACCTAAACTATCAAGATTGTCTCCAATGAAAATGCGGATAATCAAAGGTAGATTCAGATTTTACTAACTTTCTTTTTGGTATTTTCGTAATGCTTGAGGAATTAAAATACTGATACGGACATTATCAACAAAAGGGAAGTGAACACATATGACTATCTAACATGTAAGAGATGGAAGGAACAAGATTATAGGACACAATGTAGATGGTTCACATCACAAACACACATGTATTTATATAGCACATGTACTGGAGCTAACACATGGACAACTTAATAAGTTTCTGCAGTAGGAGCAAACACACAGGGGTGAACACATTCATATGCTAGCAGAATACTAATACACAGAAGCAACAAAATATTACATATCAGTTAGTTCCCAAAGCAACAAGACATACACTATTCTGAACATAGAATTTTACAGATAAAAACTGAACAATTATCAGGTTGCAAGCTCTTATCAAATCTGAATATTACACAATTCTGAACAGTACACTTCTCAAGTTTATAGAGATTTGGGAGAGAGAGAGGGAGAGAGAGAGAGAGAGAGAGAGAGAGAAGGCAGTAGCAAGAGGTTGAGGGAGAAGAAGCAGCAGGGGCGCAACAAGAGAGGAGCAGCAGGAAGTTGAGGTTCAGACTCTGAAGAGGAATAGCATGGGTGCAAGGAGATGGAGTAGAAGTAGTAGAGAGCAGTAGCAGAGAAGGATTCAGAGAAGCAGCAGCAAGATTTTAGGAAGTGGAGTAGCAGCAGTAGGGGCGAGGGGAGGAGGAGCAGGAGTTGGAGAAGAAGGGCAGCAGCACGGGGACGCAAGGAAGAGTAGCAGCAGAGAAGGAGTAGTAGCGTGGTAAGGGGAGGAGCAGTAGAGGCATGGGGAAAGAAGACCAGCATCAGGTGAAGGAAGAAGAAGAGCAGTAGGGCCGCAGCAGTAGGTTTGGGTTCAGAGAAGAGGATCACCAAGGGGGCGCTGGAGAGTGGTGCAGCAGCAGATTCATGGGGGAGAGGGAGTAGCAGCAGCAGTTGGGACATGGGGAGGAAGAGCATCTGTAGGAGGTGGAGAGAAGAAGAAGCAGCGGCAAGGCGTAGGATAAGAGAAGGAGCAGCAGCAAGCAGCGGATGTGGTGGAGATGCGGCGCTGGTGGCGGCGGTGATGACTGGATGGTGGCGCTGGTGATGGTGGAGGCGCGGTGGTGTTCGGTGGTGGATCTGGTGGCGCTGATACTTGATGGTGCAGCGGCGGGCGATGGAGATGGTGCGGATGGATGGCTATGAGGCGCACCGCCACGCCGGCCTGGCCGTGGCGGCGGCGGTGGTGGAGAAGGAGGGGTGAGGGAAAGAGATGTGTGCCAGGCCCGATTGGGAATGGAGCAGCGCTAGGGATTTTGATCCCCTCCCTAATCTGCCACTTTTGCTCTTTGGCCCTTCTCCTTCTCTTCGTTCTTCACAAGAAGGTCCCTTCCTTCTTTAACTTGCCCCTCTGGTTACTTCTTTTCATCACACACAAGTCCATTCTTCCTTCTCTTCTTTTCCCTTGACTAGTTCTCTTAGCCACTTAGTTCGGATCTTGAAGTTTATAGTGCCTTGTCGCACTTTTCTGCAAAATAAACAAATGACTAGTAAATGATCCTTTGTATGATTTTCATGCAAATATGCAATAATTCATAGCAAGAATTGATTGTCAGATCACAACTAATGCTACATTTGGGTGTCAAATTATATATATAAAATGTGCGTATCAAGTTCCCCCACACTTAAATCTTTGCTTGTCCTCAAGCAAAGGAATATGACAAAGGCAAGATAGTGAACAGTAAACTGACTAATGGATGCACTAGTAAATCAGATCTCCAAACAATGATTGCTTTGAACTTTGCTAGTGAAAATTAAATGTTAGGAGTGCTACAAAGCAATAGGATACTAGTTAACTCATCATTTTAAACTTTTACAATGATAAAAGAAGATTAGCAAGTTCAAATGCTAAGTATGCCAAAGGGTTCCTAAAGAGAGCACGATCCCCACTTATTAACAGGAACACAACATTGTGGTTGAACCACTTATTGAAATTGAAGGAAGTACACATAAATATTTTATCGGTCTCACCAAAGGAACATACCACCGATCCCGAGAATATGGTATACACCTGGATCGACCAATTATTAGGTTTTTTTTGTTTGTCTCCCCAAAGGAACATACCACCGATCCAGAGAACATGGTATACACCTGGTTTCACAATTACAATTTTTTTATAATTATTACTGTCCAAGCTACCAGATTTCACATGCCACCGATCCAGGGAACATGACATGCTACTGTAGGTAGTCAGACTTATTTATTCATTATTACTTATTTAACAAATGAATACAAAAAGGAAACAAGAATCATCACTCATCCAGGTCTGGTTCACATACTACCGATCCAGGGAACATAGCATGCTAGTCCATAGTGGTGAATGATTGCTCTGAATGGGAACACATTAGGCACAAACTCAGCATCTGACACTTAATGATCTAGGTGTATCAAGGTAAGAGCAGAAAATGATTAAGTTTTCTAGTGTACTAGGGATTTGAGCACTCAAAACTAATAGCTTTCACTACTTTCAGCAAAGCAAGCATTGTGTAGATCACTAGTTTACAAGACATTCCGAAATCATGTTACACTAATTCACATCAAGCTCAATATGCCGAAGGTGAAATTTAGTGTGGCAACATTTAAGAAATGGCTCAAGCTACCCATATCAAATTATTTCAGCATGTATCGATGGGTGACGATTTCAGTAGGGGTCATGAAATAGCTCACCGGGCTCTTCAAATGATGTAGCACTCATTCGATCACTCTCACATCCTCGTGCATTGTGACTCCTCTCCTTTTGCTTCCTCATGCATGCTCCAGCTTCTCTCGTCCTCATGTGTGCCCCTTGCTTCTCCTCATCACCATGCCATGAATCCACCGGGGTCCCAGGGTATGTCATCTCGAACTTGGTTAGCCCACAATGAATGGTGCACAAGCGTAAACTTGAAAGAACACTCAACAAACAAGCCAATACAAATGATAGGGACAAAGCCCTCTAAGTCATCAATAGAGTATCCTATCGTATAAGCATATCTATTGAGCATATGATAAATAGATATCATCAATAAATCGTATGGTGCATAGGCAGTACCCATGATATGGCATATCTTGTCGAGAAAGCTGAGATCATACCTGAGATAGTTAGGAAGAAGCTTCAGGACTACCTCAATTGAAGATACCAAGTGAGGTGTGGTAGTAGAAATTTCCACCGGACTCGTGTCAACAAGTGAAATAGTAGAGCTTGGCTCCTTGATATCTGAATCCACCTCGTGTCAACAAGTGTTGCTCAAATAGGATATGTGCTTGCCCAAGTGGCCATGTTTGCAGGGAACACCTCCGAGTGGCCTATGTTTTGCCGGAGTGTTGATTAATTTCCGTTCCGGCAAATTTCAGGCGCTCGATGTGTCCTTTTTTAGCAAAGGTCATGCCGGATTTTTCCGTGAATTTTGGCATGGCTTGTGCTATAATATAGGAAATATCGAGTGCGTCGGAAATGTCGGAAAGAGCATTAAACGACATTTTGGGTTGACTTTAAGTCTGTTAGGGCTCCATATATGCCAGTCAAAAAACAGTGAGGGAGTGTCCACCATATATGAGAGAAGAAGAATGCCGACTGTTGTCGTGGGGGTCGTTCTTCCTCTTCTTTCTCGTGATAGACCTTTTGGTAATGCACGGGAAGGAAGAGAAGAACGACCATCACCGACGGTCGCAAATGTCAGAGAGGAATCAGTGAGGGAGAGTCTCCACCATATATGAGAGGACGAAGAATCCCGACTGTTGTCGTGGGGGTAGCTTCTTCTTCATTCCAAGGTGCTTGACATTTTGGTGCAATGCACTTTGGAATGACAGGAGTAGCTAACATCACCGATGGTCGCAAATGTCAGAGATGAAGAATCCTGACTATTGTCGGGGGGGTAGCTTCTCCTTTGTTCCCGTGTGCTAGACAATTTGGTGTAATGCACTCGGGAACGAAGGGAGGAGCTACCATCACCGACGGTCGAATATATACACCACGTGAGCTGAGAGTTTTCAAGAAAATACTCGACAGACCGATAGTCCGTGATGAATAATAATGATCTAATTTAGTTTTTGTAGTACATATATTGAATTTTAGAAGTTTAACCATTCAATTATGAACATAGGAAATGTCTGACGACGACGATAGGATCCCGGAGTGCAACTACTGCGGTGACGACCGGGGTCTGTGCGACAGGCCTCACTTGGTAGACGGTCGGCGCTTCAGTATTAAGCTCGACGAGACCTTCGATGTTGAAACGGTACGCAACGACAAGTCTTTTTTCGTAATTAAGCATGACTTCTGCTTCTTCAATGTGTAATTTCCGTATTTTACAATTCGACTAGCTTATCCCATGCCATCCAAGACGCTATGTCTTGGAGCATCTGAATTTCGAAGATCATGAAAATATGGAGACAAAGATAGTTCATCTCAGGACCCATCATGGTTATGATTTTGCTGTAAAGCTATACAATTCGGAGAGCGTATCCCATTTTGGTTGCTCCAATTGGGAAGCACTGTGCAAGGCGTATGATTTTCAGGAGGGTATGCATGTCACCTTCGATCTTGGTGATCCTGAAGATGACATCGACAAAGATAATGTCGATGAAGCTAATATCGACATTTGGGTCCTTGTTGATATGCTTCCACTTCTACCTCTATGTGAGTTTCTCAAACATATTTATTAAGTAATTTATATTGTTTATTTCAAAATAGTTGACATCTTGTTTCCATTGACATCTTATTTTCATTCTTAAAAAAATGTACGAAAGATGGTAGACAGAACCTACTACACTGATGGCGCTAAATTAACTTATGAGGAGAAAGATCATCTTATCTCATTTATTATTGATGTTGAGAATTACAATATCAATTATGAAACTCCTGCATATTATGGTCAATACGTGCCACTAGTGCACGTGTTGAACTACGGTAACATCCATGGAGATGGCATGGTAAGATTTTTTACTATTACGACATCCTTGCATCTTTTGCATATATTCTTCTAAAGCTAAACTACATTGCTAACTACGACGTTATTATTATGTTTTTCAACAGAAAATCCCGAAGGATTGTGTGCCTGATCTGATGTTTCCGAAAGGTCGCCTTGATGTTATTAGCTTACGGCCAAGTCTGCCTAGGCTTCACTGCTGTTCATACTGGATTTCTAAAACCGATGAAGACATGACAATCAAAGAATGGAAAAAATGTATGAACAATAATAGGGAGCTACTTGGAAGCAACATTGTGCGAAGCACAAGAATTGGAGACAGGATAATCTCCATTCTCCATAATGGAGCGTCAGGGGCTATCTTGTTTTATGCTATTTTACCTTAGAGAGGGTAGTAGGTCCTAGCTAATACTCATCATCATGTGCTAAGAACAATTAATTAGGGTTGGTTAGATGACTATGATGATGATGAGTATGACTTGTTATTATGATAACGAGAAGTTGTTAGATGACTATGATGATGATGAGTATGACTTGTTATTATGATAACGAGTAGATCAAAGTTGTTAGATGATTATGATGATGATGAGAATGACTTGTTATTATGATAACGATGATGAGTTATTATTAATGATGATGATGCTTAGTTGTTATCTCATTATGAGCATCATCAGTTATTATATATATCAGTGGGTGAAATAAACATGGATTAGATTCAAGTGGAGGCAACATATCTAATCCATGTCTCTTTCACCCACTGAAATAATAACTCATCATGATCATAAAATCATATGATGAGACTACTATAAACCAGTACAAATATAGCAGCAATATGCAGTAGAAAAAAAATAGCAAACTTTACCAGTAGCGCTGGTAGCCCACCAGGCGCTACTGCTAGGGAGGTGCAGTAGTAGCGCTGGGTGGAGAAAGACACTGCTGCTAGGAAGGTGTAGTAGTAGCGCCGGGTGGGAAAACACACTACTGCTATGCAGCATAGTAGTAGCGCACCCCAACCCACGCTACTACTGAACATTAGCTGTAGCGCCATATCAGTAGCGCGCCCCCCATCGCCACTACTACGCCTCCAACCCGCCCTACTGCTAGGCTTTTCCCTAGTAGTGATTAGCAAGTTTAATAGTAACATTTATGTCTTCTATTTCAGCGGGTGTTATGTCATTCATAATTTCTTGGTATAAGGTAAAAGGAATAGCACTCACGCTAGCACCTAAGTCACATAAACCATGATAACAATGATCTCCTATTTTAACTAAGACAACAGGCATGCCAACAACAGGTCTATGTTTATCTTTATCATCGGGTTTGTCAATTCTAGAAGCTTCATCACAGAAGTAAATAACATGCCCATCAATATTTTCCACCAGGAGATCTTTAACCATAGCAACACTAGGTTCTACTTTAATTTGCTCAGAAGGTTTAGATGCTTTAATATTACTTTTGCGAACCACAGTTGAAACCTTAGCATGTTCCTTTATCCTAACAAGGAAAGTGGTTTTTCAATATAAGCAGTAGGCACAACTGGATCAACATTGTAAATTATAGTTTCATCTTTAACTGTCGTGGGAAACCATGGCCACCTATGGGGCCAAGGGCCCCTTTCGGTTCGGCAGGGGGACTGAGCATGTTGCACAAAGAGCGGAGGAGCTCAGCGTAGCGTGGCAGAGATCACACGGGCAGTTTTACCCAGGTTCGGGCCGCCGCGAGGCGTAAAACCCTACTCCTGCTTTGGTGGATTGATGGTGGATGGTGGTGGAAACGCAGTGCTCTTTCCCGGCAGGGTTGCCTCAGGGTGAGAGCAGCTACGCGCGTATGAGTGTACAGGGGTCCAAATCCTTTCTATGGTTGCCATGGGCCTCCTTTTATAGATCAAGGGGTCACCAAAGTGGCAAATAAGTCATTGTGTACCGATTAGATAGCGAACAATGCTATCATATCTACTCTGCAGACAGAGCAGTACGCATTAAATGTGCCGCTCAGTGTCACATCATGGCCTGCCCGGCATGCCTTGCCGGGTTGTTTGGCCACCTTCTCTCCTGTCTGCATGACACGTCACAGGACGGGTGTCATCTGGAGGTGATTCCTGTAGCAAATGGCTGCCATGTGGCAAAAGGCAGCCACTTAGTCATCTTGGGGCTTGAGACCGCACCGATCGGTGACTTGCATCCTTGTGAGGTGGGGCAGTGAAGCCTTGGCGGGGTGTTTTACCTTCGTATGCCCCAGCAGGCCTGCCGGGGCGGTCCTGAGGCTTGCTTCCGGGGCAACCTGCCCTCGCCAGGCTCTCCTGCCCGGCAAGGGAGGTTTTCCCTTAGCGGTGTCTTGCTTCTTGGCTTGACTTGGCCTTCTCAACTTGCCCTTTGATTCCTCAAAGAGACTATCTCTTCATCTTGGTCTAGTCTTGGATGTTGCAATCTTGATCTTGGGCCTGTGCACAGTCTGGGCAACAGACCCAGGGTTTGTTGCACCGACAGGAGCCCCTGGGCCTGGCCCGAACACGATGCCGTGCGTCGTCTGGGTAGGCCCTAACTTGTGCACAGGCGAGGGGGAAATAGTTGCTTGTCCTTTGAGATCTTCTTTGCTTCTTCATTAATCTGAGCTCGGATCAGTTTCCGGTTCTTTCGCCCGTCGCGTAACGCCAACTGCAGTAATGGAGATACTGGGCCACGATGCGTGGAGTTACCCACGTCCCTTCTTCACGGGGCGGTAACTGCCACCCCACTATCCTCCCACGCTCCAGGTGCTTCTAACACGTGTATTGCATGCATTGCGCAAGGTTGGTGGTGGATGCAGAGGGTGCGGGAATGAGTGACATGGCAGAAAGCTAGGGGTCATGGATTGGCATAGGGGGTCGGCCTTGATTCTTCGAGCCATTGATGGCGAGGAGGAGCCGGACTGGCCGAGCGGGGCGGCCACCTCCACGAAGAAAATCCAGCCCCCTGCCACGCCCTCCTATAAGAAGGGGCCTTGGTGTGAGAAGTTCCTCCACACCTCCTTCCTTCTTCATTTCTGCAGTTGCCCACGTCTGTCATGGTGAGAGGTCGGAGGTCCGGTCCTCCCCATGTGGCGACGAGAACTTCTGCTCGACAGCGTCTCCCTCCTCCCTCCGAAGACGCGGGGACGGAGCCTGCGACGAGGGGAGGTGGGAGAGGCCGAGGTCGAGGCCGTCGTGGCGCACAGGGCCGAGGGGGACGGGGTGGCGCTCTGATTGCGCCCCCGCCGGCCGCCCCTTCCCCGATGGAAGGCCACGTTGGAGACCAGCCTCTGGAGTTCATCATCAGGCTGTATAAGCCTCCGCGCGGCCGCCTTCGTTTCCCCACCCCATTCGCAAGGGCGATGGAGCTCGATCAGCCGTGTGCGTTGAGACTACACATGAGGGGTTGCGGGAATGGCAGCATATGGGTGGATGTGGATTTCCCCGCCCCTCATGTTATGTATCTTCGCCGTGGCTGGAAGACCTTTGCCCGTGCCCATAGCCTGTCGGAAAGGCACGTCCACCAATTTAAGTTAATGGAGGCCGATTTCCTTTCTGTCAAGGTTTTCGGGAGCTTGGGTGCTCCTTTAGGGTGCTGCACGGAGAGCTCGACCGACGATGAAAGCTCCTCCTCGAGCGATAGCAACGAGGAGTTCAGTGACGGCGATGACGATGGCGTCGGCCGGGAGGGCGACGACTCTGACTCCGGCTGAGCACCAGCCGCACCGTCACCGTCAGGCAGTGGCACCATCATCTGCACCTACATCTCCTCCCCGGCAAGGTGATTTGCCGAGGAGTTGGATGCAGGGGTGGGGGTGGCGCTCCTGGCTCCTCCAGCAGCCTGCTAGCTGGGCCCCGGCAGGCTTCCTCGCGGGCTGCAGCTTCATTCGCCCTGCCGCGTCCTGCTGGCCCTGGTGGTGGCCGTTGACGGGTCGTCTCTGCCAATCTCTTCACCATCGCCTTCGCCCGCGCCCTCCCGCTCTCGCCAGGCTCTTCGTCAGGGGACCCGATGAGGCCGGGCTAGGCTTCCTCCCAGGCGCTCCTTTTGCCCTCTTCTCCTCCTGCCACTGTGCCTAGAAAGAGAGGGGCAAGAAAGGGCATCACGGGGCACTTATCTTTTTTCAATCTACAATATGTAGGCACTTGCCAAACTTTAGTTCAAATTATGTAATCTCTTTTATCCATGTTTGTGTTCTGTAAGGTCTGTACTTGTTGACCAGCATATTAATGAAAATGATAAACCTTGCCGGGCACTTGTGCATGTAACATGTCCATGCAGAGGGAGAATGCCTCTTTACACTCAAGTAAACAAGTTTTTCCCCGGTAGGCTATCCTGCCGGTACCCTCAAGTTGCTGCCGTGGGGCTGGGCCTGCCGGGCACAAATCATGAAGAGGGACCAGCCCCCCGCCAACTTTCTCGCCAAAGGCCACTACAACCTCCCTGACTGAAGCAATGTTCGAGTCAAGGGATGGGAGCACCTAAGTTTTGAAAGCGGCGAGGTTTTCCTATGCACAAGCTTTACTTACAGAATGCGTATGGATAAGAGAGAGAACTTATCTGTTTGGGCTTGCCGAGGATCGCGGTGTAGGCTTGTCTTCTCTTTTCCTTTTTCGGGACCGAATCCATGGTAGGAGCCTGCAGTATGATGCAGATGAAAATGATGCCTCATGCGATCTATTCTACATGAACATGCAATGCTCATGATATGCTTATGCATGCATGCAATTTGTCGGGGACCCCCAGCGCTTCATTTATTTCTCTGTTGCTCAGGGTCTGCGCCTGGCTTTGTACAAGGGGTTACATGCAACAGAGGCAAGGCCTGTACAAAAGGGTGGCTGCCGGGCAGGGCCTGACAGCCACGCCTCATGGGTAGAACTTGCGGAGATGCTCAATGTTCCATGAGTTTTGCAACTGAATGCCATCTCCGGTCTCCAGACGGACTGCGCCAGGTCTGGTGACTCATACTACCCGGTAAGGGCCTTCCCACTTCGGCGTCAACTTGTTTGCACCCTTGGCAGACTAAACGCGCCTAAGGACAAGGTCGCCTTCCTCAGAACACCGGGCACGAACCCTGCGGCTATGATAGCGATGCAGGGCTTGCTGATAGCGTGCGGCACGCATAGCAGCCCAGAGACAGTTCTCCTCGAGTAGCACAGTGTCGTCACGCCGGTGCTGATCTTGCGCTACTTCATTGTAGGCAAGCACTCGAGGTGACACATAAATGAGTTCTGTAGGGATAACTGCTTCTGCCCCATAGACTAGGGAGAAGGGAGTCTGCCCGGTAGCTCGATTTGGTGTCGTTCTGAGGGACCAAAGAACCACCGGCAGCTCATCGATCCACCGCCTGCCGCACTTCTGCAGCCTATCGAAAGTTCTCGTCTTGAATCCTCGCAACACTTCAGCATTCGCCCTCTTAGCTTTCCCGTTGCTCCTTGGATGGGCCACAGAGGCGAACGAGATTTTGCTTCCGAGGGCATGAACGTATTGCATGAAGGCACAACTCGTGAACTGGGTGCCGTTGTCAGTGATGATCCGGGCAGGAACTCCGAAGCGGCACACCAATCCTTTCAAGAACTTGATAGCTGACTGAGCAGTCACCTTTCTCACAGGCTCTACTTCTGGCCACTTTGTAAACTTGTTGATTGCAACGAACAAGAATTCAAAGCCCCCAGCAGCACGGGGGAAAGGGCCGAGGATATCAAGCCCCCAGACCGAAAACGGCCATGACAAAGGGATTGTCTGAAGAGCTTGGGCATGTAGGTGGATGTTCTTGGAATGGAACTGGTAGGCTTCACACTTGGTGACAAGCTCGACCGCATCTTGGAGGGCTGTGGGCCAATAGAATCCTTGCCGGAAAGCTTTCCCAACCAACGCCCTTGATCCAATGTGGGAGCCGCACATACCATTGTGTATCTCCGTCAGTAGTTCCTTTCCTCCTTCCCGGCAAATGCACTTCAATTTCACACCGTTGGGCCTCCTTCTGTACAACGTGTCATCAACGAACTGATACATACTGGCCCTCCGGGCTACTCTTTCAACTTCTTCTTGCTCGTCGGGAAGTTCTCCAGTTTGGAGGAAATGGACTATGTGTCGTGCCCAAGGCGGGGCCTGTGGCTCGGCAACGAGGACTAACGGCACCTCCCCATCCGTGAGAGTGCAATCCTCGACCATGGGGACCGGTGGCCTGGCGGGAGCATGCAGCTCAGCGACCAAAGGGAAGTTGTGCCCGACAAGCTTTCTGCCGAGATCCTCGAGAGGTTCTACAGGGAGAGGCCTGTCGGAGTCCAGTTTCCTCCTCTTTCTGGCCATTGTTGCCGGAGATACGGAGGGATGAGTCAGATGGAGAACAAAAGTTCCTGGTTCCACAGGGAGCTTCTGCGCAGCACACTTTGACAGATGATCAGCGATGCTGTTTTCCGCACGGGGTACATGCTTTGTTTGCAATATGTCAAAGTGCTCCTCTAACTTTCTCACTTCCTCAACGTATGCCTCCATCAATGGACTTTGGTAATCCTTGCTGACTTGTCTCACCACAAGTTGTGAATCTCTGTGGATGATCAGCTTCTTGATCCCCAGTTCTGTGGCAATTCTGAGCCCGGCAAGGAGCCCTTCATACTCTGCTATATTGTTGGTAGCTTCCTACCGGGGAAAATGCATCTGGAGGACGTACTTCAAGTGCTCTCCGGTGGGAGCAATGAAAAGCATGCCAGCCCCTGCACCTTGTATGGAGAAGGCACCAATGAAATACATGATCCATTCTTGGGGCGCTTCCTTGCCGGGGATAACTGTCTCCAATACCTCTTCATCAGGAGTTGGCATCCATTCTGCAATAAACTCTGCCAATGCTCTGCTCTGAATTGTTGATGTACTTTCAAACTTCAAACCAAAGCTGGATAACTCCAACGCCCACTCCACTATCCTGCTGGTGGCCTTAGGGTTTCGGAGTATCCGTTGCAAAGGGAAACGGGTGACAACTGTGATCTCATGGGCTTGGAAGTAGTGGCGCAGTTTCTTTGAGGCCATGACAAGGCCAAAGATCAATTTTTGCACGCCAGAGTACCTGGATCAAGCCCCCTACAATAGGGAGCTGACGAAGTATACTGGGCGCTGCACCACTTTCTTCTTTGCCGTGAACAGAGAACTGCTTCTGCTGCTTTGCTCTTCTCCACCTTGATCTGCATCTGACCATGCCGGGGTGTGTTCGCTTTCCTCCCCGGAAGGGACACCAGCTGCGTCTGCGGCTCCATCCACTTCCCTCTGCGCCACCAGTGCTGCGCTAACCACCTGGTTAGTTGCTGCCAAGTATAGCAGCAACGGCTCTTGAGGTTTTGGAGCAACCAAAGTGGGCACAGAGGAAAGGTAGGCCTTCAAATCTTGTAGTGCAGCGTTTGCCTCTAGGGTCCATTCCATGGGCCCTGCCTTTTTCAAAACCTTGAAGAACGGCAAGGCACGCTCGGCAGACTAGGAAATGAATCTGCTAAGCGCGGCAACACATCCAGTCAGACGCCTCACGTCCTTGACTGTCTTGGGTGCTTGAATCCGCTCGATAGCCTTGATCTTGTCGGGGTTGGCCTCTATCCCCCGGTGGGACACAAAGAAGCCAAGTAGCTTGCCAGAAGGAACGCCAAACACACACTTCTCCGGATTTAGCTTCAAGTTGATCTTGCACAGATTAGCAAACGTCTCTTCCAAATCCTGAATGAGGGTTGATTTGTCCTTGGTCTTGACCACAATATCATCCATGTAAGCCTCAAGGTTCCTGTGCAACTGGGACCCAAACCAATCTGGACTGCTCTTGCGAAAGTACCCGGCGCTCTTCAACCTGAAAGGCATCCGCACAAAGCAGTATGTGCCATATGGGGTGATGAACGCGGTCTTCTCTTCGTCTTCCTTGGACATGAAGATCTGATGATATCCATAGTAGGCATCCAGGAAGGAAAGCAGGTCACACCTGGAGGTGGAATCCACAATCTGGTCGATGCGCGGCAAGGGAAATGGGTCCTTCGGGCATGCCTTGTTCAGATCCGTAAAATCTATGCACAGCCTCCACTTCCCATTGGCTTTGCATACCACCACTGGATTTGCTAACCATGTTGGATGCAACACTCCTCTAACCAGACAAGCTGCCTCAAGTTTCTTGATCTCCTCGGCAATAAACTGCTGCCACTCCAAAGCTTGCTTCCGGACCTTCTGCTTGACGGGTCGGGCATGTGGGTAGATAGCAAGGTGGTGCTCGATTACCTCCATGGGAACACCGGGGATGTCAGATGGTTGCCAGGCAAACACATCGACATTCGCCCGCAGGAAGGCAACGAGCGCGCTTTCCTATTTGTCATCGAGGGTGGCATTGATAGTGAAAGTACCACCAGTGCCAGCCAGCCCTGCCGGGACCTGTTTCATAGCGGGTGCAGAAACCTTGGATCTCTTGCTATTGGATCTTTCCGGCAAGTCATCAACAGGTGTAGCATACCCCGAAGAGGTATGCTTCCCGGATTCCTTGGCGGCGGCCCTGTCAGCCTTCTTCTTTCCATTATTTTCCTTGGCAGGGATTACAGTTTCATTGACCTCTTCCGCAACTGCATCCCGGTACATCTTGTCCACGCAAATAATTGTGTCCTTCTCGTCTGATGGAATGGAAATGACGGCCACCGGCCCTGGCATCTTCAAGGTGTTGTAGGCATAGTGGGATGCCGCCATGAACTTGTCCAAAGCTGGGCGACCAAGGATTCCATTGTATGGCAGGGGGAGGTCAACCACATCAAACATGATCTTCTCAGTCCGGTAATTCAACTCTCCCCCAAATGTTACTGGTAACATGATTTTCCCCTTAGGACGACTCCTGCCGGGGTTGGTCCCTTGAAATGTACCAGTAACTTTAAGATCTTCTTCTGCTGTCTGGAGTTTGCTGATGACCTTTGAAGAAATCAGATTCAACCTGGCCCCGCCGTCAACCAGCATCTTTGTGACTTTGAGATTGCGGATTGTTGGTGATATCAACAACGGCAAGCACCCTACCGCGGTGGTGCGGTTAGGGTGGTCCTCTTCGTCGAAGATGATGGGCGTGCGGGGCCACTTGAGCGGCCTTCGAGAGTCTGTCGCTGGCTCCACGACATTGACTTCACACGCCCACCGTTTAAGTTGGCGGTGAGAGGAGTGCAAAGATGCACCCCCGTCAATGCATAGGGCGTCAGTGGCTTTCTGGAATTCCTGCTCGCTGGTTTCCTCTTCATCTCCTCCATCACTCTCATCATTGCAATCCCCCTTCTCACGGCCTCTGGCGGGTTTCCCTTGATTCTGAGGAGCCTTGCCGGGGCGGCTTGCTCCGCCACCCGGCCCTTTCCGCCAGCGCCATTCTGACCCTTCTCTTTATCTCGCTTCTCATATTCAGCCATCTACTTCTTGACAAGCTGCTCAACCTGATGACACTCCTGGAGATCGTGGCCCTTGGTCCGATGGATCTTGCAATACGGGCCATCGCCTTTCCTAGCCTTCTCGATAGCCGCGGCTTCCCAGCAGTCAGTGCACGCGGCAACCTCCTTGTCGGGTATCTCAGCCTTGGCTTTCTAGCCAGTACTAAGCAGACCCGATCCCTCAACGGTCATCGCTGCCTTATCCTTGCACCTTTTGTTGCGCTTCTTGTTCTTCTTCTTTTGACTGGTGGCCTCATCATCATCCTCTGAATCGATGTCGATGCCATCCTCTTCTCCGGGGAGCTTCCTCCCCTCCTCTATTCGAGCACACTTATCCACCAGAGTGTAAAGCTCCTTCATAGTCTTGGGCAATCGAACGTTCATCTTGGAACGTATCCGACGATTGCGCATGTTGGATGGGAACGCAACTATCACAGCTGCCGGGTGGATATCTGGAATATTCCTGTGGACTCTGCTGAATCTCTGCATGTATTTCCGCAGGCTCTTGCCTTCTTTCTGTGGAAGAAGCTGCAAGTCGCTGGGCTGCCCTGGTTCTTGATGGCCGCCCGTGAAGGTGCCAACGAACACATGGCACAGGTCAGCCCAGGTTGAAATGGAGTTCTCCGGCAGGTGCATCAGCCAAGACCTCACATTTGGCTTGAGTGCCAAAGGGAAGTAGTTGGCGAATACCTTCTCATCTCTTCCCTCGGCAGCTTGAACAGCGATGGTGTAGATGCTCAAGAACTCTGCCAGGTTCAGTCTTTCGTCATACTTCTCTGGTATCTCTGGCTTGAAAGTGCGAGTGGACGGCCAACGGACTTGCCGTAGCTCGCGGGTGAAGGCAGGTACCCGCCGTCAGCGAGTGCGGGCTCGTCGACGTCGGGGCCATCGCGCCTGTCGGACTGGCGGTGGGCGTCGCGGTGTCGCTCAGTGTTGACACGCGCGTCTTCCCTTCGCCTGTCCTCTAGGACTCGCCGTGGGCCTTGACGCGCTCGAGGGTCAGACGAAGCCATCGAGACGTCGTCAGGTTCTTGGTCGCGCGGCTCCCGCGCCGGCTACCGTGAAGGGGACTGCACCGTAGGAGTGGCCCCATCCGTACGGCCAGCAGCGTGGGCCATTGCCGCTGCCTGGGGAGGCCATGGCGGGCCAGCCCGTTGCGATCCTCCCGCTTCGGTGAGGCCAATCAGAATCTGAATGGTGGCTCTCCACTCATCCATCTGATCGGCTACCGGCGGAAATTTCAACAGTAGCTGAGCCCGCACCATGGCCTTCGAAGCGGTGCTTGGCATGGATGTCGATGAAGACCATAACATCGCCCGGCTCCTGACGATGCCGGTAGCGGTCGCGCCATCCTCTCGTCGTCGTGAGCCAGCAGCCTGGATGGCGTGTGGACGAGGTGGAGGCGCTTGAGGGCCAGCGGCTCCGTTGGGCGTAGCGGCTGGGTCGGCTCGTTCCGGTGGTGGCGCATGTTCTACGGCTGCTCCCACGGCAGGAGCGGTCGGGGAGTTGCGATTCCCCCTAGAGCGAGTACCCCCGCTGCGGCTGTGCCCCTCGGCCGAACGGGGAGGTGCAGATGGAATGATTTATCCTCTCGTACCTCGTGGGGCGTGGCCACTGGAATGTAGTTGGTGATGTCCTTCTCCCGTGCCTCCTGCTCTTGCTTCGGCCGTAGGGGAGGTGGTAACGACGCCGCCCGCGCCGACCACGTCCCCCGCAACGTCCGCACTTCCAGGCGTCCCCGTAGCCCCCGCGGCATTGGCGGGCGCGTGCGGCGGGGCCTTCGAGGTGGATGGATGAGCTGCGGTGCCGGGCTTCTTCTTGGGCGCCATGGACGATGGAACCGTCGATGAAGAAGATGGCGGTGAAGATGATGCACTTCGTACACTTCTCGGGTTCGCGCAAGCGCAGCCCCCTACCTGGCGCGCCAAAGATGTCATGGGAAACCACGGCCACCTATGGGGCCAAGGGCCCCTTTTGGTTCGGCAGGGGGACTGAGCACGTTGCACAAAGAGCGGAGGAGCGCAGCGTAGCGCGGCAGAGATCACACGGGCAGTTTTACCCAGGTTTGGGCCGCCGCGAGGCCTAAAACCCTACTCCTACTTTGGTGGATTGATGGTGGATGGTGGTGAAAATGCAGCGCTCTTTCCCGGCAGGGTTGCCTCGGGGCGAGAGCAGCTACGCGTGTATGAGTGTACAGGGGTCCGAATCCTTTCTATGGTTGCCATGGGCATCCTTTTATAGATCAAGGGGTCACCACAGTGGCAAATCAGTTATTGTGTACTGATTAGATAGCGAACAGTGCTATCATATCTACTCTGCAGACAAAGCAGTACGCATTAAATGCGCCGCTCAGTGTCACATCATGGCCTGCCCGGCACGCCTTGCCGGGCTTTTCGGCCACCTTCTCTCCTGTCTGCATGACACGTCGCAGGACGGGTGTCGTCTGGAGGTGATTCCTGTAGGAAATGGCTGCCATGTGGCAAAAGGCAGCCACTTAGTCATCTTGGGGCTTGACACCGCACCGATCAGTGACTTGCGTCACTGTGATGTGGGGCGGTGAAGCCTTGGCGGGGTGTTTTGACTTTGTATGCCCCGGCAGGCCTGCCGGGGCGGTCCTGAGGCTTGCTTCCGGGGCAACCTGCCCTCGCCAGGCTCTCCTGCCCGGCAAGGGAGGTTTTCCCTTAGCGGTGTCTTGCTTCTTGGCTTGACTTGGCCTTCTCAACTTGCCCTTTGATTCCTCAAAGAGCCTATCTTTTCATCTTGGTCTTGTCTTGGATGTTGCAATTTTTATCTTGGGCCTGTGCACGGTCTGGGCAACAGACCCAGGGTTTGTTGCATCGACATTAACTATGACTGGTTCTTTAATTTCTTCTTTAATAGGTGGATTATATTTGAACAACTTCTCCTTAGGGAGATCAACATGAGTAGCAAAAGATTCACAAAAAGAGGCTACTACCTCAGAGTCAAGTCCATATTTAGTGCTAAACTTGTGAAAAGCATCGGTATTCATAAAAGATTTAACACAATCAAACTCAAGCTTAATACCTGACTCTTTACCTTCTTGAGTTCCCAATCTTCAGAGTTGCATTTAATTCTTTCTAAAAGATCCCACCTGAATTCAATAGTCTTCTTCATAAAAGAACCAGTACAAGAACTATCGAGCATGGATTGATCATCACGAGAAAGCCGAGCATAAAAGTTTCGAATAATATCTCTAGAGAGCTCATGATTGGGGCATGAATATAACATTGACTTAAGCCTCTCCCAAGCTAGAGCGATACTTTCTCCTTCACGAGGCCAAAAATTATAAATATAATTCCGATCACGATGAACTAGATGCATAGGATAATTTTTTTGGTGAAATTCCAATTTCAATCGATTCCAGTTCGAAGATCCAATATCATCGCATAGCATATACCATGCCAATGCTTTTCCCTTCTAAGATAAAGGGAAAAAATTCTTCTTAGCTTCATCTCCGGGCAAACCTGCAAGCTTAAATAATCCACAAATTTCATCCACATAGATCAAGTGCATATCAGGATGTTCGGTTCCATCTCCTGCATAAGGATTAGCTAGCAGTTGTTCTATCATACCAGAAGGAATTTCATAACCACTATTTTCAGTAGGTGCCGTAGGTTGAGAGGCAACTAATTGTGCTTCCGGTCGAGGTGAAGATACCCCGAAAAAACCCCTCAAAGGATGGTTTTACATAGTAACAAGTGACAATAAATTTCAGCACGTAGTATAAATTTTTCCTTACCAAGAGTGCTTCACTCCCCGGCAACGGCGCCAGAAAAGAGTCTTGATGACCCAAAAGTATAGGGGATCAATCTTAGTCCTTTCTATAAGTAAGAGTGTCGAACCCAACGAGTAGCAGAAGGAAATGACAAGTGGTTTTCAGCAAGGTATTTTCTCCAAGCACTGAAATAGTCGGTAACAGGTAGTTTGATAGCAAGATAATTTGTAACGGACAAGTAACGGTAATGGTAAATAAAGTGCAGCAAGGTAGCCCAATCCTTTTGTGGCAAAGGACAGGCCAAAATGGTCTCTTATAATAAGCAAAGCGTTCTTGAGGGTACACGGGAATTTCATCTAGTCACTTTCATCATGTTGGTTTGATTCGTGTTCGCAACTTTGATAATTTGATATGTGGGTGGACCGGTGCTTGGGTGCTGTTCTTACTTGAACAAACCTCCCACTTATGATTAACCCCCTCGCAAGCATCCGTAACTATGAGAAAAGTATTAAGATAAAATCTAACCATAGCATTAAACATTTGGATCCAAATCGGTCCATTACGAAGTAGCGCATAAACCAGGGTTTAAGCTTCTGTCACTCTAGCAACCCATTATCTAATAACTACTCCACACTGCATTCCCTTAGGCCCAAATATGGTGAAGTGCCATGTAGTCGACATTCTCATGACACCACTAAGGGAATCACAACATACATATCATCAAAATATCGAACACATATCAAGTTCACATGATTACTTGCAACATGACTTCTCTCGTGACCTCAAGAACAAAAGTAACTACTCACAAATGACAATCATGCTCAAGATTAGAGGGGTATTAAATAGCATAATGGATCTGAACATATAATCTTCCACCAAATAAACCATATAGTAATCAACTACAAGATGTAATCAACACTACTAGTCACCCACAGGTACCAATCTGAGGTTCTGGTACAAAGATTGAACACAAGAGATGAACTAGGGTTTGAGAGGAGATGGTGCTGTTGAAGATGTTGATGGAGATTGGCCTCCCAAAGATGAGAGGGTTGTTGGTGATGACGATGGTTTTGATTTCCCCCTCCGGGAGGGAAATTCC
Source organism: Thinopyrum elongatum (assembly GCA_011799875.1). Classification (NCBI taxonomy): domain Eukaryota; kingdom Viridiplantae; phylum Streptophyta; class Magnoliopsida; order Poales; family Poaceae; genus Thinopyrum; species Thinopyrum elongatum. The sequence continues at coordinate 450,132,217 of CM022298.1, read as the reverse complement.
CCCAGCGGAATCGCTCGCCGGAGGGCACAAGTGCTCCTGCCCAAGTTCCGCCTCTAGACAGCGGCGCTCCATCCTGAAAGTCCTCTCCTTATTTTTTTTTCAAGGTTAAAATGACCTATATACTAGAAGATGGGCACCAGAGGTGGGCTGGGCTGAGCACAACCCACCAGGGCACGCCTAGGGGGCCTGGCGTGCCCTGGTGTCTTGTGCTCACCAGGTGGCCCCCCTCCAGCAGTTATTTTCTCCAGTATTTTTTATATATTCCAAAATAAATCTCCATAAATTTTCAGCTCATTTGGAGATGTGCTGAATAGGTAACTCTAACGTATCTTTTTCAGGTCCAGAATTCCAGCTGCCGGCATTCTCCCTCTGTCGGTGCAACAAACCCCAGGTATGTTGCCCAGACTGTACACATGCTCATGAACGAGATTGCAGCATCCAGGACAAGGCCAAGCAGAAGAGATCAGCTCTTTGAGAAATCAAAGGGTGGATCAAGAAGACCAAGGCCAACCAAAGGAGCAAGGCACCACTAAGGAAAAACCTCCCTTGCCGGGCACGCGAGCCTGGCGGGGACGAGGTTGCCCCGAAGACAAGTCTCAAGATTGCCCCGGCAGGCTTGCCGGGGACGCTGAGGGTAGATTACCCCGCCAAGGCTCCACCGCTCCACCTCACAGCAACGCAAGTCACCGATCGATGCGGTGTCGAGCCCCCAAGTGGCTAAGTGGCCGCTATTTGGCACGTGGCAGCCACTTCCGGAGGAAATCACCTCCAAACGACACTCGTCCAGTGACCTGTCATGCAGGCAGGCGAGAAGGTGGCAAAACAGCATGGCAAGGCTTGCCGGGCTAGACTACGATGTGACACTAAGCGGAGCATTTAATGCGCTCTACCCAGTCTGCAGAATTAGGTATGATGGCAATGTTTGCTATCTAATCAGTACACAATGACTGATTTGCCACTGTGGTGACCCCTTGATCTATAAAAGGAGGGCCATGGCAACCTTAGAAAGGATTCGGACCCCTGTACACTCATACGCGCGTAGCTGCTCTTGCCCCGAGGCAACCTTGCCGGGCTAGAGCGCTGCGTCTCCACCACGGTCCTCTCATCAATCCACCAAAGCAAGAGTAGGGTTTTACGCCTCACGGCGGCCCGAACTTGGGTAAAAATTGCCCGTGTGATCGCTGCCTCACTGCCCCGCGCCCTCCGCTCTTTGTGCAATGCGTCCTTCCCCCCTGCCGAACCACAAGGGGCCGATGGCGCCATAGGTGGCCGTGTTTTCCCACGACATCTTTGGTGCACCAGGTAGGGGGAAACGCTTGCGCGAATCCGAGAGCGTATGCAGCGCGTCATCTTCATCATCGTTTTCTTCATCGACGGCTTCATCATCCATGCCGCCCAAGAAGAAAACCGGTGCCGCAGCTCACCCATCCACCTCGAAGCCCCCTCCATGAGCAGCTGCCGATGCCATGGGGGCTACGGGGGCACACGGGGATGTGGACGCTGCGGGGGACGTGACCGGTGCAGGCGGCGTCATCACCACCTCCCCCGTGGCAGAAACGGGAGCAGGAGGCACCGGAGAAGGACAGTGCCAACAACATCCCGACGGCCATGTTCCGCAAGGTGCGGGAGGAGAGAACATTCCATCCGTGCCTCTCCACCCCGCCGAAGGACGCGGTCACAGCGGTGATGCTCGCCCTGGGGCGAACCGCAATCCTCCGACCGCCCCCGCTGTGGGTGTGGCCGCAGGGCATGCGTCAACCCCAGGACGGGCTGGCCAAGTTGATGTGCCTAACGGAGCCGCCGATCCCCAAGCACATCTACCTCGCCTCCACGCCGCCCTGGCGACTGGCTCACGGTGATAGGAGCACAGCGCTGCTACTACTGGCACCGTCAGAAGCCAGGCGACGCTACGGTCTATATCGTCATCCATGCCGAGCACTACTTCGGAGGCCATGGCGCGGGCCCAACTCCTATTGAGATTTCCGCCGGCGGCTGATCAGATGGATGAGTGGAGAGCCACCATTCAGAGTTCGATTGGTTTCACCGAGGCGGAAGGATCGCGGCGAGCAGGCCCGTCATAGCCTCCACAGGTGGCGGCAACGGCCTGAGCTGCTGGCCGTACCGAAGGGGCCACCCCCACGGTGCAATCCCCTCCGCGGCAGCCAGCGCGGGGGCCATGGCCAGAGCAACGCAATCAAGAACCCGATGACGTATCGATGGCATCGTCCGATCCTCGAGTACGACGAGAACAGCGGCGAGTCCTGGAAGACAGGCAGGGGGAAGACGCGCGTGTCACCATCGAACGACGCCGCGAAACCCAACGCCGGTCTGATAGGCGCTACGGTTCCGACGTCGATGAGCCTATGCCCGATGAGGGTGGGTGCCTACCTTTCGGGGTCGGGTGCCCTGCCTTCACTCGTGAGCTGCGGCAAGTCCGTTGGCCATCTGCCCACACGTTCAAGCCAGAAATACCAGAGAAGTACGATGGAAGACTGAACCCGATAGAGTTCTTGAGCATCTACACCATCGTTGTTCAAGCTGTCGGGGGAAGGGATGAGAAGGTGTTCGCCAACTACTTCCCCTTGGCACTCAAGCCAAATGTGAGGTCTTGGTTGATGCACTTGCCAGAGAATTCCATTTCGACCTGGGCTGACCTGTGCCATGAGTTTGTTGGCGCCTTCACGGGAGGCCATCAAGAACCAGGATGGCCCAGCGATTTACAGTTGCTTCCGCAAAAGGAAGGAGAGAGCCTGCGGAAGTACATGCAGAGATTCAGCCGGGTGCACAGGAACATCCCAGACATACACCCGGCCGTTGCGATAGCCGCGTTCCAGTCCAACGTGCACAACCGCTGGATACGTTCTAAAATAAATGTTCATTTGCCCAAGACTGTGAATGAGCTATACACTCTGGTGGATAAGTGTGCCCGAGTAGAAGAGGGGAGACGACTCCTAGGTGAAGAAGATGGCGTTGACATCGACTTAGAAGACGACGACGACGCCACCAGCCGGAAGAAGAGCAAGAAGTGCAACAAGAAGTGCCATGATAAAGTGGTAATGACTATTGAAGGGTCGAGTGCACCTGGTACTGGCAAGAAGGCCAAGACCGAGGTCCCCGGCAAGGAAGCTGCTGCGTGCACTGATTGCCGAGAAGCCACGGCTGCCGAGGAAGCTGGAAAGAGTGATGGGCCGTACTGCAAGATCCATCGGACCAAGGGCCACGATCTCCAGGAGTGTCATCAGGTTGAGCAGCTCGTCAAGAAACAGAGGGCTGAGTATGTGAAGCGTGATAAGGAGAAAAACCAAGATGGCGATGGCGGGAAGGGCCGAGGTGGCAGAATAGGTCACCCCGGCAAGGCTCCTCAGTATCAAGGGAAACCCGCCAAGGGCCGTGAGAAGAAGGATTGCGAGGACGGAAGTGATGAAGGAGATGAAGAGGAAACTAGCGAGCAGGAATTCCAGAAAGCCACTGACGCCCTATGCATTGACGGGGGTGCATCCCTGCACTCCTCTCACCGCCAGCTTAAAAGGTGGGCTCGTGGGGTCAATGTCGTGGAGCCGACGGCAAATTCTAGGAAGCCGCTTAAGTGGTCCCGCACGCCCATCGTCTTTGATGAGGAGGATCACCCTGACTGCACTACCGCGGTGGGGTGTTTGCCGTTGTTGGTTTCACCAACAATCCGCAACCTCAAGGTCACAAAGATGTTGAATCTGATTTCTCCAAAGGTCATCAGCAAACTCCAGATAGCAGATGAAGAGCTCAAGGTTACTGGTACGTTCCAAGGGATCAACCCCGGCAGGAGTCATCCTAAGGGGAAGATCACATTGCCGGTAACATTCGGGGGGGAGTTGAAATACCGGACTGAGAAGATCGTGTTTTATGTGGTTGACCTCCCCCTGCCGTACAACAGAATCCTTGGTCGTCCTGCCCTGGCCAAATTCATGGTGGCATCCCACTATGCCTACAACACTTTGAAGATGCGAGGACCAATGGGCGTTATTTCTATCCCATCAGACAAGAAAGACGCAATCATATGCATGGACAAGATGTACCGGGAGGCAGTTGCTGCGGAAGCCGCTGCTTCCGCCAAGGAAAGCAAGAAAAAGAAGAAAGGAAGCAAGGATGCCAATGAGGAATCCGGGAAGCGTGCCTCTCCGGAGTGCGCTGCGCCTGTTGATGACTTGCCGGAGAGTTCCAACTACAAGAGATCCAAGGCTGCCGCACCGTCTGTGAAAAAGGTCCCGGCAGGGCTGGCTGGCGCTGGTGGTACATTTACCATCAGTGCCACCCTCGATGACAAATAGGAAAGCGCGCTCGTTGCCTTCCTGCGGGCGAATATTGATGTGTTTGCTTGGAAACCATCTGACATCCCCGGTGTTCCCAGGGAGGTAATCGAGCGCCACCTTGCTGTCTGCCCACATGCCTGGCCCGTCAAGCAGAAGGTTCAGAAGCAAACTTTGGAGCGGCAGCAGTTTATTGCCGAGGAGATCAAGAAACTTGAGGCAGCTGGATTGGTCAGAGGAGTATTGCATCCAACGTGGTTAGCAAACCTAGTGGTGGTGCGCAAGGCAAATGGGAAATGGAGGCTTTGCATAGATTTCACTGATCTTAACAAAGCATGCCCAAAGGACCCATTGCCCTTGCCGCGCATCGACTAGATTGTGGATTCCACCTTCGGATGCGAGTTGCTCTCCTTCCTAGATGCCTACTCTGGATACCATCAGATCTTCATGTCCAAGGAGGACGAAGAAAAAACCGCGTTCATAACTCCATGTGGCACGTACTGTTTTGTATGGATGCCCTTCGGGTTGAAGAGCGCTGGATCCACTTTTGCAACAGCAGTACAGATTGGCTATGAGTCCCAGTTGCACAGAAATGTTGAAGCCTACATGGATGATATTGTGGTCAAAACCAAGGACAGAACGACTCTCATTCAGGATTTGAAAGAGACCTTTGTAAACCTACGCAGGCTCAATTTGAAGCTGAACCCAGAGAAGTGTGTGTTTGGCGTTCCTTCCGGCAAGCTACTTGGCTTTTTTGTGTCCCACCAGGGGATAGAGGCCAACCCCGACAAGATCAAGGCTATCGAGCAGATTCAAGCACCAAAGACAGTCAAGGACGTGAGGCATTTGACTGCATGTGTTGCCGCGCTGAGCAGGTTCATTTCCAAGTCCGCTGAACGCGCCTTGCCGTTTTTCAAAATCTTGAAAAAGGCAGGGCCTGTGGCGTGGACCCCGGAGGTAGATGCTGCGCTACAAGATTTGAAGACCTACCTTTCCTCTGTTCCCACCTTAGTCGCTCCTAAACCACAAGAGCCGTTGCTGCTATACTTAGCAGCGACCAATCAAGTGGTTAGCGCAGCACTGGTGGCACACCGGGAGGTAGATGAAGCAGCAACCGCTGCCACCGTCCCCTCTGGAGAGGAAAGTGAACCAATCCCAGCAAAATCAGATGCAGTACAAGACAAAGAAGAGCAAGGCAGCGGAGACAGTGCCAAGATCACGGCAAGGAAGGAGGTGGTGCAGTGCTCAGTGTACTTCATCAACTCCCTACTGCAGGGGGCTAGGTCGAGGTACTCTGGCGTGCAAAAGTTGATTTTTGGCCTCATCATGGCCTCAAGGAAACTGCTTCACTACTTCCAAGCCCACGAGATCACGGTTATCACCCGCTTCCCCCTTGCAACGCATACTCCGAAACCCCGAGGCTACTGGCAGCATCATGGAATGGGCTTTGGAGTTATCCAGCTTTGGTTTGAGGTTTGAAAGCACATCAACTATTCAGAGCAGAGCACTGGCAGAGTTCATTGCAGAGTGGACGCCAACCCCTGATGAGGAAGTACTAGAAACAGTTATCCCCGACAAGGAAGCGCCCCAAGAATGGATTATGTATTTTGATGGCGCCTTCTCCCTACAGGGTGCAGGATCTGGCGTGCTTCTCATTGCTCCCACTGGGGAGCACCTTAAGTACATCGTTCAAATGCATTTCCCCCGGGAGGAGGCTACCAACAATACTGCAGAGTATGAAGGGCTCCTTGCCGGGCTTAGGATTGCGACAGAGTTGGGAATCAAGAAGTTGATCATCCGTGGAGACTCACAACTGGTGGTGAGACAAATCAACAAGGACTACCAAAGCCCATTGATGGAGGCATACGTCAAGGAAGTGAGAAAGTTGGAGGAGCGCTTTGACGGATTGAAAACAGAGCACGTACCACGTGCGGAAAACAGCAATGCTGATCATCTGTCAAAGTGCGCTGTGCAAAAACTCCCTGTGGAACCAGGGACTTTTGTTCTCCATCTGACTCAACCCTCCATATCCCCGGCAACAATGGCCAGCAAAAGGAGGAAATTGAACTCCGGCAAGCCTCTCCCGGCAGAGCTTCCTGAAGCCCCCGGCAGAAGTCTTGACGGGAACAACTCCCCTTCGATCAGTGAGCTGCACCCTCCTGCCGAATTACCAGTCTTTGCGGTCAAGGCGTGCGCTCCTGACGACGAGGAGGTGCCGCTAGTCCTTTTTGCCGAGCCCTGGGCTCCAACTTGGGCACGACACATTGTTTGTTTTCTCCAAACAGGAGAACTTCCCAAAGAACAAGAAGAAGCTGAAAGAGTAGCCCAGCGGGCCAATATGTATCAGTTCGTTGATGACACACTATACAGAAGAAGGCCCAACGGTGTGAAATTGAAGTGCATTTGCCGGGAAGAAGGAAAGGAACTGCTGGCAGAAATACACAAGGGTATGTGTGGCTCCCACATCGGATCAAGGGCCTTGGTTAGGAAAGCTTTCCGGCAAGGTTTCTACTGGCCCACCGCCCTCCAAGATGCAATTGAGCTAGTTACCAAGTGTGAAGCCTGCCAGTTCCACTCCAAGAATATCCATCAGCCTGCTCAAGCTCTCCAAACAATCCCTTTGTCATGGCCATTTTCGGTCTGGGGGCTCGACATCCTGGGTTCCTTCCCCCGTGCTACCGGGGGCTTTGAATTCTTATTCGTCACAATCGACAAGTTTACAAAGTGGCCGGAGGTGGAGCCCGTGAGAAAGGTGACCGCGCAGTCAGCTATCAAGTTCTTGAAAGGATTGGTGTGCTGCTTCGGGGTACCTGCCCGAATCATCACCGACAATGACACCCAATTCACAAGCCGTGCCTTCATGCAATACGTTCATTCCCTCGGAAGCAAGACTTCATTTGCCTCTGTGGCCCATCCCAGAAGCAATGAACAAGCTGAGAGGGCGAACGCTGAAGTGCTGCGAGGTCTCAAGACAAGAACTTTTGATAGACTGCAGAAGTGCGGCAGGCGATGGATCGACGAGCTACCAGTGGTTCTTTGGTCCCTCCGCACGACACCAAATCGAGCTACCGGGCAGACTCCCTTCTCCCTAGTCTATGGGGAAGAACCAGTTATCCCCACAGAACTCATATACGGGTCTCCTCGAGTGCTTGCCTACGATGAAGTAGCGCAGGAACAGCACCAGTGTGACGACGCTGTGCTACTTGAGGAGAACCATCTCTGGGCTGCTACGCGTGCTGCACGCTACCAACAAGCCCTATGTCGCTATCACAGCTGCAGGGTTCATGCCCGGAGTTTTGAGGAAGGCGACCTTGTCCTTAGGCGCGTTCAGTCCGCCAAGGGTGCAAACAAGTTGACGCCGAAGTGGGAAGGCCCTTACTGGGTAGTACGAGTTACCAGACCTGGCGCAATCCGTCTGGAGACCGGAGATGGCATTCAATTGCAAAACTCATGGAATATTGAGCATCTCCGTAAGTTCTACCCGTAAGGCGCGGCTATCGGGCCCTGCCCGGCAGCCACCCTTTTGTACAAGCTTTGCCAAAGTTGCATGTAACCCTTGTACAAAGCCAGGCGCAGACCCTGAGCAACAAAGAAATAAATGAAGCGCTGGGGGGCCCCCGAAACTTGCATGCATGCATAAGCATAGCATGATCATATAGAAGAGGGCGCATGTGGCATTGTTTTCATCTGCATTAAGTTGCAGGATTCTTGCCGTGGACTTGGTCCTGGAGAAAAGGAATGAAGACGAGCCCACGTGACGATCCCCAGCAAGCCAAACAGATAAGTTCCTTCTTATCCATATTTGTTCTATAATTAGGAGACTTGTGCATATGAAAACCCCGCAACCTTCGAAACATAGGTGCTCCTACCCATTGACTTGAACGTTGCTTCAGTCAGGGTAGTCGTAGTGGCCTTTGACGGAAAGGGCTCGGCGGGGGGCTGGTCCCTTTTTATGGTTGTGCCTGGCAGGCCTAGCCCCGCGGCAACAAACTAAGGGTATCGGCAGGATAGCTTGCCGGAGAAACTTGTTTACTTAAATGTATAGAGGAATTACACCTTTGCATGGATATGGTACATGCACAAGTGCCCGGCAAAGCTTGTCTTTTTCATTAATATGCTGATAAGCAAGTACAGATCTTACATAACACAAACATGGATAAAGAAGTTTACATTATTTAGACTAAAGTTTGGCCGATGCCTGCACATTTTAAACTGAAAAAAGATAAGTGCCCCGTAATCCCTTTCTTGTCCTTCCCCTCCTAGGCACTACGACAGGAGGCGAAGAGGGCAAAAGGGGTGCCTGGGCAGAAGCCCAGCCCGACCCCGTCGGGCCCCATGACTGGGAGCTCAACAAGGTCGAGAAGGCCCAGACGAAGGTGATGGTGAAGAGGGCGGTGGAAGGGTCCCCCTGACCACTGCCACCAGGGCCAGCAGGACACGGCAGGGCGAACGAAGCTGCAGCCCACGAGGAAGCCTGCCGGGGTCCAGCTGGGAGACTGCTGGAGGAGCCCGGGACACCATCCCCGCCCCTACATCCAACTCCCCAGCAAATTGCCTTGCTGGGAATGAGATGCAGGTGCAGATGACGGTGCCGACGCCTGACGGTGATGGTACGGCTGGCGTTCAGCCAGAGCCGGAGCTGTCGCCCTCCCCGTCGACACCGTCGTCATCGTCGTCACTGTCCTTCTCGTTGCTATCGCTCGAGGAGGAGCTTTCGTCGTTAGTCAAGCTCTCCGTGCAGCACCCTAAGCAAGCTCCCGAGCATCCAAAGACCTTGACGGAGAGCATCTCGGCGTCCATTAATTTAAAATGAAGGACGTGCCCCTCCGACAAGCTGTGAGCACGGGCAAAAGTCTTCCAGCCGTGTTGGAAGAGCATGACATGAGGGGCGGGGTAATCCACATCCACCCGCATACTGCCATTACAGCAACCCCTCATGTGTAGTTTCAGCGCGCGCGGTTGTTCAATCTCCATCACCCTCACAAATGGAGTAGGGAGGCGAAGGCGGCCACGCGGGGGCTTATACAACCTGATGATGAACTCCAGCGGTTGATCTCCGACATGGCCTTCCATTGGGGGATGAGCGGCTGGCGGAGGTGCGACCAGAGCACCACCCCGTCCTCCTCGACCCCGGGCACCACGGCGGCCGCGACCTCACCCCCTCCCACCTCCTCTCACGACGGGCTCTGCCCCCGCATTCCCAATGGGAGGAGGGAGGCGCTGTCGAGAAGAAGCCCTCGTCGCCACCACCGGAGAGCCGCCACGACCCATGCCCCTCACCATAGTGGGCAGGAACTACTAAAGGGAAAGGAAGGAGTGAGATGTGTGGAGAAGCACCATGCCTTACGCCCCTTTTTATAGGCGAACAGGGCAGGGGGCTAGCTCCTCCCCCCCCCCGAAGGCAGCCGCCCTACTCCTCCAATCCGGCTTCCCCACGCCACCAACGGCTCATGGAATCAAGGCCGGCCCTCAGCGCCAATCCCTGGCGTCTAGGTTTCTGCCATGGCACGCATTTCCATGCCCTTTGCATCCGCTAAACAACCCCGCATGAAGCATGCGGTACACGTGGCGGAAATGCTGCAAATGGGAAAGTTAATGGAATGGCAGTTACCACCCCATGAACATGAGACGTGGGTACCCCAGGGATCGTGGCTCATAATCTCCCCACGACGTCTTGCACGTCGCGCGGGAAAACCAGAAACTGACTCAAGCCCAGATTAATGATGAAGGAAAGAAGATCTCAAGGGGTGAGCTACTACGGCCTCCCTGCCTGTGTACTAGATAGGGCCTACCCCGACGACGCTCGGCAGCGCGTTCAGGCCAGGCCCGGGGGCTCCTGTCGGTGCAACAAACCCCAGGTATGTTGCCCAGACTGTACACAGGCTCAAGAACGAGATTGCAGCATCCAGGACAAGGCCAAGTAGAAGAGATCTGCTCTTTGAGAAATCAAAGGGCGGATCAATAAGACCAAGGCCAACCAAAGGAGCAAGGCACCACTAAGGAAAAACCTCCCTTGCTAGGCACACGAGCCTGGCGGGGACGAGGTTGCCCCGAAGACAAGTCTCAAGATTGCCCCGGCAGGCTAGCCGGGGACGCTGAGGGCGGATTACCCCGCCAAGGCTCCACCGCTCCACCTCACAGCAACGCAAGTCACCGATCGGTGCGGTGTCGAGCCCCCAAGTGGCTAAGTGGCCGCTATTTGGCACGTGGCGGCCACTTCCAGAGGAAATCACCTCCAAACGACACTCGTCCAGCGACGTGTCACGCAGGCAGGCGAGAAGGTGGCAAAATAGCACGGCAAGGCTTGCCGGGCTAGACTACGATGTGACACTAAGCGGCGCATTTAATGCGCTCTACCCAGTCTGCAGAATTAGGTATGATGGCACTGTTTGCTATCTAATCAGTACACAATGACTGATTTGCCATTGTGGTGACCCCTTGATCTATAAACGGAGGGCCATGGCAACCTTAGAAAGGATTCGGATCCCTGTACACTCATACGCACGTAGCTGCTCCCGCCCCGAGGCGACCTTGCCGGGCTAGAGCGCTGCGTCTCCACCACGGTCCTCTCATCAATCCACCAAAGCAGGAGTAGGGTTTTACGCCTCACGGCGGCCGGAACTTGGGTAAAAACTGCCCGTGTGATCGCTGTCGCGCTGCCCCATGCCCTTCGCTCTTTGTGCAATGCGTCCTTCCCCCCTGCCAAACCACAAGGGGCCGATGGCCCCATAGGTGGCCGTGTTTTCCCACGACACCCTCTTTGTGTAAACCTTGCATATTATGAGAGAAAAGGCATTAGAATTACTCTATAAAGCATTATTATGCGTAAAAAAATTATAAATAACAGTAGGAAATCATGATGCAAAATGGACGTATCACCATGCTGTGTACCAGACCTGATGTGTGCCTTGCCATAAGTTTGGCAGGGAGGCACCAAAGTAATCCAGGAATGGATCACTGGACAGCGGCCAAGAACATCCTGAAGTACCTGAAAAAGACCAAGGATATGTTTCTCGTTTATGGAGGTGACAAAGAGCTCGCTGTAAAAGGTTACGTCGATGCTAGCTTCGACACAGATCCGGATGACTCTAAGTCACAAACCGGATACGTATTTATATTGAATGGTGGATTTGTCAGTTGGTGCAGTTCCAAGCAAAGCGTCGTGGCGGGATCTACATGTGAAGCGGAGTACATAGCTGCTTCGGAAGCAGCGCATGAAGGAGTCTGGATGAAGGAGTTCATATCCGATCTGGGTGTAATACCCAGTTCATCGGGTCCAATGACAATCTTTTGTGACAACACTGGAGCAATTGCCTTAGCGAAGGAATCCAGGTTTCACAAGAGAACCAAACACATCAAGAGACGCTTCAACTCCATTCGTGAAAAGGTCAAGGATGGAGACATAGAAATTTGCAAAGTACATACAGATCTGAATGTGGCAGACCCGTTGACTAAATCTCTTCCGCGGGCAAAACATGATCAGCACCAAGACTCCATGGGTGTTTGATTCATTACTATGTAATCTAGATTATTGACTCTAGTGCAAGTGGGAGACTGTTGGAAATATGCCCTAGAGGCAATAATAAAGTTGTTATTATTATATTTCCTTAATCATGATAAAGGCTTATTATTCATGCTAGAATTGTATTGATTGGAAACTTAAATACATGTGTGAATACATAAGAAAATACCAAGTCCCTAGTATGCCTCTACTAGACTAGCTCGTTGATCAAAAGATGGTTAAGGTTTCCTAACCATAGACATGTGTTGTCGCTTGATAACGGGATCACATCATTAGGAGAATGATGTGATGGACAAGACCCATCCGTTAGCTTAGCATATGATCGTTCAGTTTATTGCTACTGTTTTCTTAATGTCAAATACATATTCCTTCGACCATGAGATCATGCAACTCCCGGATACCGGAGGAATACCTTGTGTGTTATCAAACATCACAACGTAACTGGGTGATCATAAAGATACTCTACAGGTATCTTCGAAGGTGTCTGTTGAGTTGGTGTGAATCGAGATTGGGATTTGTCACTCCGTATGACGGAGAGGTATCTCTGGGCCCTTTCGGTAATACACCATCACAAGAAGCTTGCAAACAAAGTGACTAAGGAGTTAGATACGAGATGATGTATTACGGAACAAGTAAAGAGACTTACCGTAACGAGATTGAACTAGGTATGGAGATACCGACGATCGAATCTCGGGCAAGTAACATACCGACGGACAAAGGGAACTACGTATGTTGTCATAAAGGTTTGACCGATAAAGATCTTCGTAGAATATGTAGGAACCAATATAGGCATCTAGGTCCCGCTATTGGTTATTGACCAGAGAAGTGTCTCGGTCATGTCTACATCATTCTCGAACCCGTAGGCTCCGCACACTTAACGTTCATTGACGATATAGTATTATATGAGTTATGTATGTTGGTGACCGAATGTTGCTCGGAGTCCTGGATGAGATCACGGACATGACGAGGAGCTCCGGAATAGTCCGGAGGTAAAGATTAATATATGGGATAATAGTGTTTGGTCTTCGAAAGGGTTCCGAAATTCACCGGAAGGGGTTTCGGATGTTTCCTGAAATGTTCGGGTACGAGAACACTTTATTTGGGCCAAGGGGTAAAGCCCACGAGGTTTTAGGAAGGTGCAAAAGGAGTTTTGCGGAGGCCAGGGGGCCAGACGCCAGGGACCCTAACGTCTGGGGCCAAACGCCAAGGACCCTGGCGTCTGGTCCTGGAGTCCGAGAAGGACTCTTGCCTTGTGGGCTAAACCGACTTTGAGGAGGCTCTTTCTCCAAGAAACGACCCCACGGCTCAACATATAAATAGAGGGGCAGGGCTAGCACCCAAGACACATCAAGTTTCACCAAGCCGTGTGCCGGCAACCCCGCCCCCTCTAGTTTATCCTCCGTCATAGTTTTCGTTGTGCTTGGCGAAGCCCTGCGGAGATTGTTCTTCACCATCACCGTCACCACGCCGTCGTGTTGCCGGAACTCATCTACAACTTTGCCTCTCTTACTGGATCGAGAAGGCGAGGACGTCATCGGGCTGAACGTGTGCTGAACGCGGAGGTGCCGTACGTTCGGTACTTGATCGGGACGGATCGTGAAGGTGTTCGACTACATCAACCGCGTTGATAAACTCTTCCGCTTAGCGATCTTCAAGGGTATGAAGATGCTCTCCCCCTCTCGTAGCTATGCGTCTCCATGGATAGATCTTGCGTGTGCGTAGAAAAAATTTTGTTTTCCATGCAACGTTCCCAACAGTGCGATCTACACCCGACACATTCTTCTTCCGCTGCAACTCGGTGACAGTAACGATCGTGATCCCAACCCGTTATGCATCTTCTTATTGATCTTGGGTGTGCATAGGCGCGATATTTTTTGTTTTCTACCATGTTTCCCAACAAGCACATTCTTAAGGCCTAGGAAAGCTCCAGCATTTTCTTCTCAAAGTGGACCCTGCATGCAAGGGTCAGGTCGGGTCATGGCTCCCGTATGATCGTATCAGAACCGACATTCTTGCTTTGGTCAAAAATCAACCCGCTGTGTGTTGTCCCAACTAAGCTCCATATCAATAGAGGCTTAAGAAAGCTCCAATGTTTTTTGTGAAATCGGCACCCGCTTGTAATGGTCTGGTCGGGTCGTGGGTCTATAGTATGGGAACCAGCATTCTCACTTGTAAAAAATTCAATTTCGATGTGTGTTGTCTTGCCGCTATTTGGTTCTATATGGAAGGAGCTTACGATGCCCGTTGTGCTTGAGGTGACGTCTACGTTTCATCCGCGTATAATGACACGGTTGCCGATGAGCTTTTTTGCCTCTAAAAATCTTCTAGTTTTCATCACATTGTGTGGAGGACAAAGCACTGGCACTATGGATGGGAAAAGGGAGCACGGGGTGGGTGGCGGAGTGGGGGCAAAGGTGTGGTCGCTAGTAGCTTCGTTGTGGAGAAGCGGGCCCGATGGAGAAGTGGGGAGGAGGCTGGCGGCGCTTCCTATCGGACCTCGGTATGGTTAGGCATGGCTTAGGTTGATGTGGGGACTGGGGATATCTGTTATGTTTTTTATTAGAACACTTTCCAAAAATATTTCAAAAAAGTTTTTTGTGAATTTCAAAAAATATACATAATTTTTTAAAAATATTTGTAAATTTAAAAAATGTTCATCAATTTTAAATATTGTTCAAGAATATGAAAAAATAACGAATTCTAAACGTTGTTCACATATTTTTCAAGTGCCCATGAAATTTAAAAATATTCATGATTTTTTTAAAAATCACAAATTCTAAAAAGTAGTTGTGGATTTTTTTTTTATGAATTTAACAATTGTCCTAAAATTATAAGCTTCCTCGGAATGCTGGTCCTTGGCGAGTTAGAGCTTTGGGGTCGCTGGTGGGCCCACATATAAGCGGTATTTTGCATGTTCATCTTGTTTGGGCCCATTCATAGGCTGTCACGACGGTCATAGTGTATTCTTTGTCACATTTCGACATGTGTGTTGTTAACTTATGGGCTACAAAGGAGCTCAACAAAATGGCAGTGGTCGCCATCGAGAATAAAATGTGTAATAATACTACAACCAAACAATGAACATTTTCACCTCCCTCTTAAAACAAATACCGCGTGGAAAAGCAAGCCAAGCGAGTACCAACTAAAAAAACACTACCCCCGCTGAAACAACCCCCGCGTCGTCTACGCTCGAGGCGGCTCGGGTGCGACTCATCCAAACCCTAGCGCGGCGCCGCCAGATCAAATCCACCGCGCCACCGCCGGAAGACGTCGCCGGGCGAAGCCCGTGCGGGCGACGGCGGCAGCGGGGCTTCTCCTTGCGGCTCCCCTGGGTCCGTGGGCGACGTTCTCAACGGGATCCGGTAGTGCTCCGGGTGCGTGTGTGCCTCACGTTAGCCGCGCGGCGGTGGAGCTCGACAAGGGGTGGTGGGGCGCGGCTGCTGTGCTCCATGTGCGGCCATGCCAGGTGTGGCCGGCCGGACGGGCGTTGGCCAGGGTGACTGTGTGTGGCGTTTCTGATGGGCGCGTATTCTGTCCTTTGGCGGCGCTCGGGAATGGCATATGGGTCATCGAGCATTGCTCCGATGGCCTCGCCTATTCTCGCCGGCGTGCTGGACAAGACGCCTTAGGGTGTGTTTGGTAGCATGTATGGACCTAGCCTAGCTGTTCTCCTCTAATACATGCTGAGTGTAGACATGCCGAGTCCATGCATTTGCTGTTGTTTGGCAGCGATGTATGCACTGAGACATGCTGAGTTGAGACTTTGTTTGGCAGCCTGCATGTGTTTAGACATGCTGAACAATTTTGAATTCCGAATAATTTTTTTGAATGGTGAATAAAATTTTAAAAATATGATTGAAAGTTTAACCATATTTTGAAATTCTAATATTTTTTTGAAAATTTGAAATCCTAAACATTTTTTGAAAATTTAAACAAATTTTGAAATTATGAATATTTTTTGAAAATTTAAACAAATTTTGAAATTCTGAATTTTTAAAAATTTTAAACATTTTTTGAAATTCTGAACATTTTTTGAATTTTTTTTTGAAATTTTGAACATTTTTGGAAAATTTAAACATATTTTGAAATTCTGAATTTTTTTTTAAAATTTAAAAATATTTTGAAATTTTGAACTTTTTTTGAAAATTTAAACAAAATTTGATATTCTAAATATATTTTGAAAATTTAAATATATTTTGATATTCTAAATATTTTTTGAAAATTTAAACAAATTTTGAAATTCTAAACTTTTTAAAAAAATTAAACAAATTTTGAAATTTCTAACTTTTTTTGAAAATTTAAACATTTTTTGAAATTCTGAACATTTTTTGAAAATTTTGCATCAGACGAAGGTCGGGGCGAGCATGGCTTCCTCCATGCACCCTGTCTGGGGTGCATGAGATGGGCATGGCTGAGGGCCTTTTTTTGCATCAGATGAATATAGCCCAAGTGAGCTTATGCACTCTACCAAACAGCGAAAAATGGGTCGAACAGGGAACTTTCAGTCTCATGCACCCTCCATGCAGGCTACCAAACACACCCTTAGTTCATGCTGGTTGATGCGAAGGGGAGGGTGTGAGGGAAGTTGGGGAAACCCTATCTCGGCTTGGTGCCAGGAGTGGTGACGACGACGCTTCAAGGCGCCGTAATCCTTGTTGAAGGCGTCGCTACATTGCTCCCTTCCTCCCCTCGTGGTCTTTATTCCGGGGCAATCCTTGCTCCCTTCGTGGGACGGACGATGGCGGCGATTTCTTCGTCGTTGACCTCTTGGAGGCATTATCTAGGAGCTGACTTGATCGCCAGGACCCGAGGAAGCTTGTTCAGCGTTGCTCCGGTGTGAGATCTATGGACGGCGACTTGATGCAGAGGACATGGATGTGCAACAGTGGCGGTGGATTTATGGCTAGGCCGGCAGTCTCTGGTTGTGAGACATCGGTGGCCACGATCCCATCTGCAGGCGACAACGTCTGCCTGTTGCGTCATGGTATGGCGGTTCTCTGCTCGGGCGCATAGGCGAAGGTGTGGTTCTGCTACTTGGTGATTGCCGAGACAGGGCCGAAATATTGGATCTTCAAATCCGACGGCAAGGACAATTTTGTTTTGCTGCCTGGTTCTGCCGCCATGGACAAGGACGGTGAAGCATGAGGACGGTGCGAGACTGTTGGAGCGTCCCTATTTGGGATTTGACGGTGTTGGTGACTATCCTCCCTTGATCTCCGTTGCAAAGTGCGACGGCGACCTTCGTTGTTCGGAGTTTGTTGGCGGCGAGTGGCTCTTGTCGCGGCTTGAATATCTACTTGTGCGGGCATGGTTTTCACTTGCGTGGCACCTCACGTCAAGACCGTGCTATGCATGTAGTTGCTTGGGTCGTGGAAAGTGGTGGCGACATCACAACTGATGTAAGTGATGGTTAGTGCGAATATGGTTGATGTTGTAGATTGTTGATCATTATTTTGATCGCTTTGGAGATTTTTCTTTTTGCGGCACTAAGGCATAGCTTCGGTCATGTTTGACTTTGCAAGTTGCCGGTGTGATTTTTGTGTCTGTGTTGGTGTTGGCTGTATGCATCTTAACTATGCAGAGACCGGGTGTGTACTCACTATGTTTATATCACTTAATGCTCTATTTTGAGCTAATAAAATCCACCCTTTGTCGGAAAAAAAACACTACCATGCCCAACATAGTTAAATTCTAGTCGAACATAGATAAATTGAAATTGAAACAACTAACTGTAATAACCGAGTCTGACAGCTCATGTCCCGGGTGTAACACACAGGATAGCAAGCAAATGTGCACTACACCACGACCCATCTAGCACTATGGGCGCATTGCGCTGGCAATTGTCTTCTTTGTAGCTTTTGTAGCTGTTTTGTTTTGGGTCCATTTTTCTATTTAAGAGTTGTCCAATTCTTTAAAAAATATTTAGGATGGCGAGCAAACGCGTAGGGCCGCAACCAATGTAGTATTTTTGTATTGCATTGACGATTTTTCCACTTTGTTTCTCAGCCAATTTTTTTATTTGTTTGGTTTTTCTATTAAAAAATTCAATTTTTTTAGAAACTATTTCATTTTTTTTGTGATTTAAAAAAATGTTCATATATTTAAAATTTGATCATGAATATGGAAAACATATTCATGATTTCTAAAAAATATTCACGAGATTTTAAGAATGTTCACAAGTTTAAATTTGAATAAAAAAATTAAGAAATCTACACAAATTAAATAATTTAATGCATATGTAAAATTCTTCACAATTTTGAAGAAAACATTTATGTATATGAAAAGGTTGTTTACAAATTAATATTACGTTCTCAAAATTTAAAAAATATTCATTAATTTTAAAAATGTTGACGAATAAAATAAATAAAGGAAATATAAAAATGAACAGGAAAATATGAGTGAAAACTGGTAGAAAGAAAAATAAAAAAACTCTAAAAGGAACATTCCCCAAACCAGAAGGGCCTTCTTACATGGTCAACCCAATAGCACCCGCAAGGGTTCACTTTTACTTCGACCGCTTCCGCAATATGCGCGGAATATGAATTGACATATACTTTTTGTAGAAAAATAGAATTAATTCCACAACAGAAGAATGGAGCGACAAAGTGTGTGTTACCTCTAGTGTGATAGATGAGCGGATACCCAGACGGGACAAGCAACATATCCTCGTGATATACATGTCGCACACTGACCTTGGTCCTGCTCGCGTAGAATTGTTGGTAAGCGGAACTTGGAGTAGTTTCCATGGACGACGTGGATGCGTGCGCTTTTAATCAATAGAGAGTCTTGTGCCAAAATCATTGTTTTAACCCTTGATGACAACATTAGCACGCGTTTATAGATGGTGGGGTGTACGGAGTATAATGGTGATCGTAGATGTATTGAGGGGTTGAAAACCTATGAGGTGTAATGTCCCTATCGACTAGTCCGGCTCCTTATGAAGTATAGCAAGGCCTAGGGTTGCAAATTCCTAGTCGTCTAAGGAAGCTGAAGAGTCCTCCGCGTCTTAGGCTTGCCTTGTAAGCCAAGCCTTCTCCGTCATCTTGGAGGTACATAGGCGAGGTAGCGAGCCTGGGCCATAGGGTGGCCTGGTGGGCCGACTTCCGGCGCCCTTGGATATCACTAGTACTGGGCACCGTCATCAACTGTGCGACAATTCATCCGGAAACTAGAATACAACAACAACAAAGCATTTAGTCCCAACAAGTTGGGGTAGGCATCGGAAACTAGAATGATTTAAAAGAAACAAGAACTTGCAAATATTTCATTGCCAAGCTTAATTCACTTTCTGAATTCGATAAATCCTATGTCTCTAGGGAAGAAGTTCATATCTACATCTGAAACAGGAATGAAGGTAATCAACCCTTTTTCTGACACCATTGCCGGTGAAGTATTTTGCTATCCTGGTAAGGTTACTAGAGTCCTTGTTGTTCATTTTTGTTTCCATTTTTAGTTTACTTTTGTTGTTATTTTACTTTTTGCAAGTTGAGAAAACTCAAAAAAATAGTATTATGGCTACCTAGAAGCTTGGGAAGTTCACAACTCTCAGTGATGATTATATGCGTGCACCTATTGCACAATCTAATGTTGCAGCTGAGCAATATGAGATAAAACTGAACCTCGTACTATGGTTCATCTAAACCAATTTGGAGGATCTACTTCAGAAGACACGGGTATACATCTAAATACTTTTACTGAGCTTTGCGACACAACTCACATAAAAGATATTGATCTCAATGCAGTTAAATTTGTGCTTATTCATCTTTTTTCATTAAGAGAACATGCTAAACAATGTCTATTAGCATTACCTAGGATTCAAGATGGCAATGGAGCCAGAAACCCGCGTCCCCGCGGGTTTTTACTCTATTAGGGGACGGGGATGGGCGACTTTCTATCCCCGCGGGGCTGCTAGTGGGTACATTATAAAACCCGGCATATTTCGCGGGTTTAAACCCGTTTCAGTACTATCCGAACCCGAAATCCGACAATACCCGTGAAAATAAGTTTTTTTAGCATGCACTGATCTATCTTGACTCAAGCAGTCCAAAGCCACAACACCTGAGTGGTCGAGCCCCCAACGTCGAGGCCCTAGAGTAATATGCTGATTTTTGCTGCTGTAATATGCTGACTTTTGCTGCTGAAATATACTATGTTTGTTGTTTAAATATGCTAATTTTTGTTGCCGTTATATGCTCCTGTTTTTCTGTCAAATGCTACTGTTTTCATTGACTGCTCGTGGGGACGGGTTTCCCGTGGGTTTAGAAAACCCTACGGGTTACTAGCTCCGCGCAGGGTGACGGGGACGGGCTTGCGATTTTCTCATGGGGATGGGTTTGAGCAAGCAAAATCCGGTGGGTTTGGTCCCCATTACCATCTTGACCTAGGATCCATTACATCTTTGAGTAATTGTTGCCGTCTATTCATGACTAAAAATTTGCTGCTTGCAAAACCATGCTTCTACGTGCTAATATTACATGTTCCAAGCAGGAAGACCGCAAGCCCGCTTATTTGGGAATGTATGAAAGAACCTGTTAAGAACTGTCCTAACCATAGCATGGAAGAATGGTTAATTATTCGTGTATTTTATAATGCTTTAAATCACTTATCAAAGAACATGCTTAACATTGTCGTGGGTGGAACTATCATGGAAAAACAAGTTGCTGAAGCAAAGAAATTCCTAGACAATATGGAAGAAAATCATGATCAATGATATGTTGAAATCTTCAAATGATGCATGTTATCAAGCGGATGCATGTTTTATGTAGCAGCTGTAAACATAAATGAAAACTATTGCCTGATATCACAAGAAACAAGTGGGAATAACGTCTGTTGATAAATGGCTTTTGAAAATGATAACATCAATTATGACGGTGATTGTTCAAAAAAAATATCATGCTGAAATACTGTAAATTCATCTCCTTGTACTAGTACAACGTTCCGTGTTATTATAGCAAGCACAGTTAATAAAAGCGCAAATTAGTCAGGTTGTTGTTCTGACCGAAGGCCTCATTTAGTATACCGAGAAAAGCAGCAGGTACCTTCAAGGCTTCAATTGATGGGCACAAACTTGATTCCATGACTATCCTATCACAAAATCGAAAAGAACAAACAAGAAAAGGACTAGTTATCTACAGGTAGGCAGTCGGGCCCGTCGCACCGCGGCCGCCTGACGTCGGCATGAACGCCAGCACCAGGAGCATCACCAGCATTGCCACTGGCACCAGCATCAGCATCGACGGAGGCGGAGGCAGCGGTGGCAGGACGAGCGGGAGGATCACCAGCGACGCGGTGACGAACATGAGCAGGAGGAACGAGAAGTACTTGCCGAAGAAGCCATCGCCGCAGCCGGAACGACCGGGATCCTCCTCCCTGCTGTACCGTGCTTTCTGTTCGGACGGCAGGACCACCGGCGGCGATGGCGACGACGACGTGCTTCCGGCGGCTCGTGCCCCGCCTCTGCCGCTCTCCATGTCGTCGGCTGGCGTAGATGCGTTGCACTTGAGGCCACTGTTGATCAGTTCTTGGATATCCTCAGACTCCGAAGACTCATTTCTTGCGCTCAAGAACATGAGGAGCTACCATGGAATTTGATACCACTCTATGCTCTTTGCTTGACGAACGAGGCTTCTTAAAGTGCAAGATAGGGCAGTGCTAGAGCTTTGAGTCGAAGCAGATTTGGTAGCTAAGAATTTTCGCAGAATCAGATCAGATCTGGCAATCTACAAATCCTGTGGATTGTTGCGAAAAAGGATATCTTATCAGCATGTGAAGCAATCGAGCTACTCAGTAACCAGTCTTTTCCTTGCGTAAGCTTTACGTGTATACCTAGCTAGAGGTTCCGTTTGACTATACATTTCAAGAAGAAAAGGTCTGTAAAGCCATAGAAAAAGGGAGGACAACATCAATTAAGTAGACAAAATGGCATTCCTTGTTCTTTCAGAAAAGGGACCCGGCCAGCTCCTAAATTTTCCTACGGGTAAACAGGGCGAAATGATTACCCCAAAGACCAATTCCCAACAACACAACCATTACTAATTACATCTAGTATCTGGGAATGAATCCCTAAATATATAGGTAGGACAAAAATAGCAATCATATATTACTGATTCATCCGTGAGACCGCGAGTAGTACAATCCAAGCATGCAATTACTGATTACGAGCTTTCGCCCACATGTGTATATATGTAAGCAAGGTACGTACACACCGACAAAAATAGATACACGATCACATGCATAGCCTAGCCAGATGTCAACGTAAAAATCGAAGCATATGTCTACCTGGTGAAACCGATGGCACATCAGCTAGCATCTTTTCCCGGGGATCAAGCTTAGTATACACCGGCAGCTGTAATCCAGCACCGACGGAGGCGCTGGTTCATGGACCGAGAGATGCAGACAGGCAGACGGGAGAAGGAAGAAAACGAAAGAAGGCGGAGAAAGGGAGAGATGGCAGGGCAGGGCAGGGGGCTGGATGCGATGCAGTGCATCCAGCCAGAGCCAGGGGTAGCATTAGTCATCGCGTCCCATGCAAGTTGTGGCGTTGGTGGGGGAGTATTATAAGCAGGAGGGGATGGAAAGGAAGGGGGGTTCGTCTCCCCTGGCCGTCCTCGCTGCCCTCGTACGTGTTTCCTTTTCAATTTCTATGCAGCTGCCCCCACCCCGCTGGCGGCCTCGGTCGGGGAACTCGTACGATCCACTCAGGTGCCTGCGGCGCGGCATTGTTAATCGCAGCGGAAATCTAGGGCCGTCGATCGATCGGTAGTGATGCTACTGCATGTATAATGCTGCTATCTTAAAAAATGTGAGGTGGAGGAGAGAAAACTCGTAACAAAAGTCTTGTCTTCTCTTATTTAAAATAAGACAAGAGATGATTTTTTAGCTCAATATGTCTCATCATATTTTTAGGAATAGTTAGTTATTGAAAATAAAACTAAGAAATGATTCATTGTAGACATTTTTTTATCATCTCTAATTACATGCAAGACTATCTTATCTACCATTGTATATGTCCGTATGGTTGGGCGCGTCTCACTTCTCTCTTTTTTTTGTTGATCCTACGTGTCACTCTGATTTACAGCTGTAGATTTTTCTTGGGGATTTGCTATTTCTTATCTAGATAAAAATTAACAAAGTAGTATTATCTAACTCCTGTGCCATTTGATTTCATGTGAAACTTTACAGATTTTTCTTTTCTTTTTCTTTTCATGCTAATGTCACTTAGATAAGACTTAATTAATTCTTATGTACACCCTCCGTCACATAATATAAAAACACTTTTTAAGCTAATTTATGGGACGGAGGGAGTAGATGAGAGCTGGTTGCATCCAATTGTTTTCACGGTTGCATGATCGGATGGTGTGGAAGGGTGCAACAGGGCCGGTAATTGCAGGCTATGTGTCTCATATACCAGTAGTAAAGAGAGAACCGAGACGATGACTGCGCCCATTCGGCGTAGCAATCGCCATGCCTCCTTCGCTGATGGGTCATCAGCCACAGATGAGAACTCTCTCTCTCCAAAGCAATGCGGCGCCAGGCGGAGCGCAACCTTGACTCGCCGACAGGTACACCTTGCAATAAATCATTTATTTCTTTTTCCGGTTCTCATATTTCTTCTTGTTTAAATTATGTTGGAATTGCAATTGGAAAGAATGATGATGATGTGTGTGTTTGGGTTGGGGCGCTAAAACACATGGAGTGTGTTTCGGCTGGGGCGCTAAAACGCATGGAGATCGACCGGTTAAAGGTTTCTCCTAAGTGTTTGAGCACCCTACCTAACCTCGACACTGAGGAGTACGAGGAGACGGATGCCACATATAATGGTCCGCTTCTCTCCCACTTAGTTGAGGGGTTACCGAGGTAGGATTGGATGAAGCAAGACCTGGGTTAATGTGTTGTGACTTCACAGCGTCTTCGCGTAAATCAAAATCTCATTCCTCAAAAAAGAAACAAAAACCGCCCAAGAAGGCGAGTAAGTCCACCCCGACCTGAGTTTTCACATGAGAGGCATGTTTTGGAATAGCAGAGGTCTTTCAGACTTGGCTAAACATAAACACGCCAGTGATTGTGTGCGAGAACATGGGTTGGATTTCGTGGCGATTTTTTAGGCTGGTAAATGTGATTTCCGTGTGCATGTCCTAGATCACTTATCAGGTGGTTTTGACTTCACATGGCATAATCTACCAGCATGTGGAAGGTCCGGAGAAATCTTACTTGGGGTACAAACCACAACCATGGACTTGTTAGCCTTTTCGACTAGTGAATTTCACATCAAATTTCACCTTCGAAACAGAGCTGATAATTTTACATGGAGTCTGGTTGCAGTACATGGTGCTGCCCAAGATGAGCATAAATCCACTTTCCTTCGGGAATTGCTGAACCTGGCTAAGGATAACCCACATCCAATGCTTATTGGAGGAGACTTTAATATCCTCAGGTACCAGGAAGAGAAAAATAATAGCCTCTTTGACACTCACTGGCCTTTCCTATTCAATGTTGTGATTGACAGTTTGAATCTTCGGGAAGCGAGTATGTCGGAGAGGCAATTCACTTGGGCCAATAGTCATTCTGTGCCAACATACGAGAAGCTCGATAGGGTACTCATCGATATCGAATGGGAGTTAAAATTTCCTATGGTAACCGTGCGGGCCCTAGAGCGTATCGAGGCATTATCGGATCATGCACCCATCATTCTTGATTCTAAATCTACAAGCCCATCTGCTCGTCACCCTTTCAAGTTTGAACTGGGATGGCTGCACCGAGGAGGCTTTGCGGACATAATCAAGAAAGTATGGGAGAGGCCCGCCGTTGGTCGTACACCTATTCGGAGATGGAACTTTAAAATAAGGGCCATAAGGCAATACATCTCTGGATGGGAGAAACACACCAATGGGTTGTACAAAAAAGAAAAGCAACGCCTCTCAACTACTACTGACAGTCTCGATAAAATCGCAGAAACTTGCATCTTGTCTCAATAAGAGATTGAATTGAAAAATCAATCCAATGAGAAGATTGCACGTCGTCTGCGTGAAGAGGAAATCAAATATTACCAAAGATCCAAAGCTGACTTCGTCTTGAAGGGAGACAGTAATACACGATATTTCCAATTGGTCGCCAACGGTCGGCATAGGAAGAAGTGTATTTTTAGTCTCCAACAAGATGAGGGGAGGATCGAAGGTCAGGCAGAGCTCAAAAGTTATATCACTAAATACTACAATCTCTTTTCGGGGCGCCGGATGAAGGGAATTTCACCCTTGACGAGACCCGAATAGATGATATTCCACAGGTCACGACAGAAGAGAACGGTATCCTCACGGGACCTTTCTCTGAAGAGGAGGTGAGAGCTGCGGTATTCCAAATGGAACATAACAAAGCTCCTGGTCCTGATGGCTTCCCCACAGAATTCTATCAGAATTTCTGGGATGTCATCAAGACTGGCCTTTTGGAGTTGTTCAATCGTCTTCATGCTGGCCAACTTGAACTATTTAGGCTTGATTTTGGTGAGATCGTTTTGTTGCCAAAAATTAAGGAGGCTAAGCAGATTTAGCAATATAGACTCATATGTCTCCTTAATGTCAGCTTCAAGATTTTCACCAAAGTGGCTACTAATAGGTTCAACACGGTTGCTGATCATGTCGTACGGCCATCTCAAACATCTTTCATGCAAGGAAGAAATATACTCGATGGAGTAGTAATCCTACATGAGACCGTTCACGAGATGCACCAAAAAAACATGAGTGGAGTAGTTTTAAAGATTGACTTTGAAAAGGCTTAGGACAAGGTCAAATGGTCATTCCTTCAACTGGACCCGAGAATGAAAGGATTCTCCGATAAATGGCGTGAGTGGATCCAAAAAAATTCACTGGAGGTAGTGTGGCCATCAAAGTCAATGATGATGTAGGCCATTACTTTCAGACAAAAAAGGACTACGTCAGGGTGACTCCATGTCTTCAATGTTATTTAACATTGTTGCTGACATGTTGGCTATTCTGATTGATCGTGCCAAGCAGGACGGTCAGATAGCGAGAGTAGTGCCACACCTTGTGGATGGTGGCCTCTCTATTCTGCAATATGCTGATGATACAATTCTTTTTATGGAACATGAGCTAGACAAGGCTCGAAACCTGAAACTATTGCTTTCAGCGTTTGAGCAAATGTCGAGCCTTAAAATTAACTTCCATAAAGTGAACTGTACTACTTTGGAGAAGCCAGTGAGGCGGCAGCTGATTACGTTGTCCCCCGATTCAATCGTACACGCAAATGTGTACGATCAAGATCAGGGACTCACGGGAAGATATCACAACACAACTCTAGACACAAATTGAAATAATACAAGCTTTATATTACAAGTTAGGGGCCTCGAGGGCTCGAATATATAAGCTCGAAACAAACAAGTCAGCGGAAGCAACAATATCTGAGTACAGACATAAGTTAAACAAGGTTGCCTTAAGAAGGCTAGCACAAAAGTAGCATCGATCGAAAAGGCAAGGCCTCCTAACTAATCCTGGTTGTTGGGTGTCTCCACGTAGTAGTAGGCGCCATCGGGGGTAGTAGTAGTAGTAGTCGACGGGGGTGGCATCTGGCTCCTAGGATCCGCCATCTGGTCGCAGCAACCGGGTATAGGGGGAAAATAGGTAACAACGCAACCGTGAGTACTCATCCAAAGTACTCGCAAGCATTAGATCTATACTAAGTATGCATTGGTATCAAGGGAAGGGATGTATCTGTGGACTGAATTGCAAAATGCCAGAATAGAGGGAAGGCCTAGCCTATCGCAGACTAGCATATTCAAGCATCTTGCAGCATTCAAAAGAGTACAGAATAGCATTTTATAATTAACAAACATGTCGTAGCATTAACGCCCAGAGATCCTTCCTCGACTCCCTACGAGAAAGCAATCCCGGAGCCATCATATCCATCTCTTGTCTCAAGTATCCATTTCTAGTTACAATAGATCGGGATACAAGTCCGAGCGTCCGTTACCGTGGAGACGGCTATTCGAATAGATAACTTCCCGGCAGTGGTGCACCACATTACCCAACACGCTTGATTACTCTGGCCAGACACACTTTCTTGGGTCATGCCCCACCTCGGAAGATCAACACGTCGTAGTCCTACCTAGGCTCCACAGAGAGGTCCCCGCCGGTCTACATCCTAAGCGCTCCGAGGTATTGGGCCCATCGCCCTTTGCACTCTGGGTCGTTATGCGACGAGCCGAGATGAGCGCTACCTCATCCTGGATGGCACTGGCCCGACAGGTCCACAATGCTGAACTGGACGTCTGACAGACCTTTCGGAAGAAACGTACGACGCCGAGTGCCCATAATTGTTTCTGCATGGCGGTTAGTGTGTATAGGCCAGTGGACAACTCAGATCAAATACCCAAACCCTTAGTGTATTGGGAGCTCGCGGAGACGAGCAGAAAATCACGATCATGTGACCCGTCGCCCCGTCTAGAGGAAATACGGCAAGGGCCAGGCCCAACCCTCTCTCTCTAGGGTGGTCTACCTGCCCGGCCGTGCCTCATAATTATCTCGTGGGTACCCTACAGGTCAACCCGACTATCCAGAGACTGTTGGGAACTCAAGTCCACCTCTACCAGGCTGGTACCGCATGTCCCTTCAGTCCCGCAGTAACAGTTATCAGGACCCTGATCCTAAGTCACACCGATCTAGCATGTAACACATCATATCACTTTGCGGCCTCATGCACGGTATCCCCACGGGTGCCACCTTACCTGGCCCGGGACTATTTGCGCCTTTTGGCTCACGTATATGATAGTGTCGCTAGCATCCATATGATAGAGAACCCGGGCCGACATGACTAGTCGTAAACCCAAGTTGGCACTAACTTACAGGGACAGGCATACATGACCCAGCAATGCACGTGTCGGTCATCAACGTATGAACCCAAGTCGTAGCAAGCTACAAGGACTTAAAGGAACAACGCGTGACATTTCCCCGAAGGGACAGACACAGGAGCAAAGAAGGACACATGCCGATCATCCCATGTGTTCCAGAGCAATAACAAGCTACCATGGCTCAGTGGAAGCACTAGGAGACATTTCCCCATAAGAGAGGCTACCAAGAATAAACAACTAGATTCTCGGATCCCACACATACCAAGCATTTCAAAATCATACACACAATATGCTCGATATGTGCAAATACAACATGGCATCACAACAAAACTCTATGACTCCAAGTATTTATTCAGAAGGCTCTAAAGAGTCATACATAGTAAGAATTACAATCATGGGTCACATGACCCAACATACAGAGCATACAGGCAACGGAAGCATAAACATGTCTGGGTACAGACAACTATAAATGAAAAAGGCTGAGAAGCCTGACTATCTACATGACCCTCCCAAGGGTACAAGATCGTAGCTGAGATAACAAGCTAAACATCGAAGTCCACGCGGAACTACTAGTGAGACTGAAGTCTCCTCTGCAAAAACATAAATTAAGCAAACGTGAGTACAAATGTACCCAGCAAGACTTACATCAGAACTAGCTACATATGCATCAGTATCAACAAAGGGGGTGGTGGAGTTTAACTGCAGCAAGCCAGCTTTGACTCAGTGGCTATCCTGTACTACGACTGCTGGTAACTCTTTTGAGGTGGCGCACACGAGTCCACATATTCACCATATCAATACACCACTATGGATCCGCTCCCGTCTCCCTACGAGAAGGCCATCCATAGAACTCACGCTTATCTTGCGCATTTTAGAGTATCCACTTTCACTTGTCTATGAACTGCATAAGCAACCCAGTAGTCCATTACCGCGGACGCGGCTATTCGAATAGATCATATATAACCCTGCAGGGGTGTACTTCTTCACACACGCTCTCACCACTTTTCGCCGTTTACACGACATGTACTCGGCAACCTTCAAGCGGAAGCCCAGCGAGGGTGTCGGCCATGACCTGACTAATCACACAAGTCTCTAGTCCAGGTTTATCGCCTATTCAGGTTCCATCCGCAGGGAGTCCGGCCGAGGTTTCCACTACGGCCCCGAACGATGTGTGCAGGGTTCCCGAGGCACCAAACGGGCGTCTCGGTACACCGGGCCACGTACCTGCCGCATCATAGCCCACCCCTAGGGTCAGCGCTGCGCACGGCCTCCAGTATACTACAAACACCAGAAACTACTTGCAACTCCTGGACAGACGACAAGGCGATCAATAAGCCGAGAGGGTCCATGGGTTTCGGGCCCAATGCATGGTAGTAGCTGTTCTTGGATCACAAACACAGAACTCAGTTCCTGAGGACGGTTTCAATGAGACAACCCACCATGTACTCCTACATGGCCTCTCATCGCTACCTTTACCAAATCGTGTTCACACACTTAGCTCTCAACAATAGGACATGTTCACACCATTCCAATCCATCCCAGATGAATCAGACCCGACACAACTCTAAGCATAGCAGGCATAACAAGCAAGCATGAATGAGTAGGCACATCATGTCTCAAACAAATCCTACTCATGCTAGTGGGTTCCAACTAATTACTGTGGCAAAGACAGGTCATGCAGAGGAAAGGGGTTCAACTACCGCAGCATGTAACAGTTGAAACGTTGTTGCCCTAATGCATTAAAAGAGAGCAAGAGCGAGAGAGTGGGATTGTATCAGAATGTTCAATGGGGGTTGCTTGCCTGGCACTTCTGAAGATAGCATTGTGTCTTCATCAGTGTCATCGATCACATCGTCGGAACAACGTCTACTGAGAGGGGACAAACACCGGCAACAGAGAAAGAACACAACCAATGCAATGCAACAATATGATGCATGATCATGACATGGCAATATGCTATTGATTGAGCTAATGCAACTAGCAACCAGATTAAATAAAGTTGGTTTGGAACAAAGGTTCAAATTCAACTCCATATGTGATTATTCAAATGTCACTTATTTGATTTGTCCTATACAGTAGCCATAAGTTGTTCTAACATGCATGAAAATGTCATAAACAGATTCTTTGGATTTTTCTGATAATTTTTCATATATAAATTATTTTCATTGGAGTTATAGATTATTTCCTATGAATTTTAGAAGTTTAGGGCATTTTCTGAATTAAATAAATCTTTTTTGATTTATTAAATATCCAGAAAACATTTTATGACATCAGCACTGTGTCATCCCTGCGTCAGCAGGTCAACTGAGCCGTCCAGGTCAAACCTAACCTGTGGGGCCCATATGCCAGTGACTCAGTGCTGCCTTCGGTCACTAACGGGTGGGGCCGGTCAAGGGCCACGTCAGCAAGGTCAACGCTGACGCGTGGGGCCACTGTGATTAACTAAAACTAAGCAAGAATTAACAGGGTATAATTAGTGGTGTGGGACCGGTCTGTCAGCGGCACAGGTGTCTTCTAACCACGTGATTAACCTAATCTAATGACGACACGTCAGCGTCACCGGAACTACGCTGGCGGCGACCAGGACGCGGCGGAGATCTTTGGGTTTCTTACTCTGATGACCAAACGAGTGGCGGAGAGGCTCTACGCATAGCTGGTGCTCTTCCGCATCCAACGGGACCGGAGTCAGCGGCTTGGGTGGCCGGAATCGAGCGCGACGTCGACCTCGGCGGCGGCCGGAGCTCGGGTGAGACGCGAGCGACCACTAGGGGGCACGGCAAGGTGATCTGAGGCGTGCGGCGGGCTCGTGGAGAGGCAGTAGTGTGCTCGGCTGCGAGCTTCAGCAGCCGTAGCCACGGCGGTGACATGGCCGGCGGGTGGGAGCTCACGGCTCTGGTAGTTAGCACGGCAGAGGAAGAAAACG
This sequence comes from Thinopyrum elongatum, assembly GCA_011799875.1. Classification (NCBI taxonomy): domain Eukaryota; kingdom Viridiplantae; phylum Streptophyta; class Magnoliopsida; order Poales; family Poaceae; genus Thinopyrum; species Thinopyrum elongatum. Next base: position 450,101,633 of record CM022298.1, on the reverse strand, counting down.
GAGGCGGGGCTAGGGGAATAACCAGGGGCTCACAGCGGTCACGAAGAGCTTCTCGGTGTGGCCGGGGATGATCTGCAGGCGGCGAATCGAGCGGTGGTGTGCGATGGCCGTGGCGAGGGAAACGGCGATGATTGTGACGGTGTGCTGCTCCCGAGCTTGCGTGCTTCGTTGTGGGGAACCTCCACGCCATGGTGATGCTCCGGAACCAGGCGGTGGGGTGGTTTGGGGGCTCTGACCACGGTGGTTCTCGGCGGCACGCTCCGGCATTCTCGGGTCTGGGGGGAGTGATGCAGAGAGCGGGGTGGGGGCGAGTGAGAGGTCGGGCGGATCCGGACGGCAATGGGGTGGTCATCCGCGGCGTCGACGTGTGTCGGGGCAAGCAGGAGGTGGAGGCTAGTGCGCGTGCTGGCGCCACGCACCTGCCTGTCCTCCTGGCAGGAGGTTGAAGACGCCCTTGCCCCTGGTGGGCTGGGCTGTCTAGCTGGGCCGCGCAGGTAAGGAGGCCCAGGTGGGTGAGGCCAGGTGAGTTTCTTCTCTCTCTCTCTCTCTCTCTCTCTCTCTCTCTCTCTCTCTCTTCTTTCTTTTATTTCTGTTTTCTATTTCTCTGTATTTTGTTGTGATTTGATTTAAAGCATCAAATCATTTTAGAACTTTACTGTAAGTTTTTTATGTGAACTCAGGAAACTTGTCCTAGGTCACATGCAAACTTACAAAATATTTGAACTTTATTTCTTATATAACAGAAATAAATTCAACTCAAATAGGTTATAGATTTAATTCAAAGGCCCAAAATAAATATTTTATAGCCTCCAAAAATATTGGTTTGAATTTTATTCTTGCCAATATTTTTCAAGGTTAAACAGGAACATTTTCTTGGGCTCATTTGAAGAGATTTTTAATGTTGGCCATTTCTAAAAGATTTCTTAGGCTTTGAACTTCCTCATTTCAATTTTCTTGAATTTAAATATGATGCATGGCACTCACTGGTGCATCTAGTTACACATAAATTTCGGGGCTATGACAACTCACCCCCACTAAATAAGAATCTCGTCCCGAGATTCAAGGCGTGAGGTAAGAGGAAAGGGGTCACAAAACTATCACAATCTTCTCGATCCAACTGCCTTTCTCGAAGATGTTGATCCATTGCATCATATTGGTCTTGACATCTTTGCTTTCGAGATCTTCATCCAACTATTACGACAGAAAGAAACCCTACAGGAATCGATCTTCTCGAAGATCAAGCAATTCACGATCAACTCATGGAATGAGAAAGGATAACATCTCTCGAGCAGAGACACAAAACACACGTAGGGAGGGGTTGAGAGGAACAGATGACAAATGTTCAATTTTGGTAGGCAACAATTCCACACTTGAGTAAGATGGTGCATAGGTTTCAAAGTAGCGAGGAAGTAATTGCCATGATTCCATAACGGAACACCTTGGGGGAGGTGACTCGTAGAATTATTCCCTTAAGTGGCAAAATGAATTACTTTTGATACATAAATCCTTGAAACTCTCTATACCAGCCTAAGGCAATTCACAAACGATCATTTGACGGAGTTCGAAAGAATGGCATACTCAGACTAGAATGGATGATGTGGACTACCTTGTTGAAGACAACGCAATGAGTGATTTTTGCCTATCATCGGAAATGGATGGGACCCATGGTAGGACCACTTTTGTAGATGATCCTGAATAGCAATTACTGAGAAGGGCAGCCCATGGGAATTTGGCACAATGGCGGTGCAAGCTGGGAACAAAATGCAAATGTTGGGAATGTTCCAACCATCATATCTGCCTGAGATTCAGATCCGATTGGTGACAGGATATTCCAGACAGCATGTCTGTAAAAAGAAAGGTAGCAACACAAATCGACGAGATGACGGTGCGAGATTCTCGGGAAATGGACTATGGTAGTAAGCTCCAAAACATGAGCGGGTTCTGCTACACACATGTGAACACGCTGTCCCAGACAAGCATGACCACGTAGTAGTCTTATAATAAAACACTACCGAGTTCAAGTGGGGAACCATCATCGAGGATATCGAAGTCCTTGCGTAAGTCTAGCTCTTAAGAAGAAACTTCTTCTCCTTGAACAAATCAATCAGTGGCTTGGTGTGCTAGGGACACATATAGAATGAAGATGATCAGTCTATCAAACCATAGAATACTTCGCACATGCATGACTGACTTGGGATGATTCCAGAGGAAGTAAAAACAAGCTTTCTCGAATTCACGGCGACAACTTACATCAGATACACGTGAATTAGAGGAAGTCACTTCTCTCATCCAAACATATACCTCATGAACGGAACATGAAGGCATTGTTTACAAAGTTTCCAACACTAGCTTAATGTTTAACATGAATCATGGAGAAGATAAAATGCTGCTGATGAGCTCAACAACAAGTCATCAAGATTCCCATGAAGATGGAATTCCACAACTATGTGAACAAGGCGATTGTATTGGTCAGACCCAAAAGATATAATGGTGTATGCTCGAGGGACAACCGCGAGTAAGACAACATTATGAACATCGTTGGTTCTGATTTGATTTGACGATAGCCCATACACAAATCAAAGATTTGGGTAAGACAATAGGTCCAACAATTGATCACGAGGACCAATCAATGAAGATATCATCTTTCTTCAACACACACACACACAAAGATATCCCTTAATGATGAGCTAAGTCGGACAAGCTTGCATCTTCCAACTCTCCAAGTTGTTGTTTAGCTTAACCAACTAGCTCAGGGTATCCAACACAGATTCTTGGAGAAGGGGTGGTTTATAGGGAAACCATTTGATCACGAACTCAACATAACGGCCAGGGGACAACCTGGTGATACTTTCATGAAGATGTCCAAAAAATCACGAACCACCGATATGCTACTAAGCTCGAGAACAATCTTGCTTTTTAGGCAAGATGATATGATCAAAAGAGCAAGGGTTTAACAAAATCCTATCCCATCAATCGAAGAGTGCACCAGGAAAATGGACTAGGTAGCACGATCAATCTTAAAATGACGATTCAATAACCAACACACTAAGAATGGCATTATCGTACATTAACCACCAAGCAACGGGGTTGCTAGGAGTATTGATTTCACACATCACAGTTCCCTTGTCGGCATTCCGGTTACAACAACACGGGGACCAAGGAATGAAAAACGATGGCGAGAAGTATCACTGCGTCAAGAATTCATAAGAGGTGGTGCAATTCCTATTATATTCTCGACATAAAGGGGGTAATACTCCAAGGTAGAACAGACTAGAAGCTGGATTGGCATTCTTAATCTGCGGAATACAACTGCTTTGACCCAATCCTAGATATGGATGAGGTACCGGAGTTTGTTTCTCCTAGTCATTCTAAAATAGAATGACTTGACGGACCACAAGAGTAAAAGGCATCGATGAACACGGATGCACAAATACTACCGACTATCAACTGATACACGAGGGTCAGAATACAACTGAAAAGGGACAACTCAAAGGAACATATCACTTTCTGAGTTGTGGATGCATAGATTAGTATGTCGAACAAAGCTCAACATATTTCTTCCGGATAACCCATGTAGAAAGGTAGATTTGGTGGAGTCACAATATAGAATGGAGAACTCATCAAGAGCACTCTCATTGTGATCTTTTGGTTCAGGAGAACTTCTGCCATGATGGTTCATGGTATTGGAAGAATGATACACCATGGACCTTGAGGACTATCAAAAAGGTTACTAATATCCTAAAGGAACGAGCAAACACTATCAACAGGAGGTAGGCGGAGTGAATCTTGGGCTCAGGAACCCAGGAATGGAATACCTACTAACTAATAACATCATGGGATGCTTTCGAGAATGATGGCCAGAATCATCACACTCGGAACACAAAACATGGCTAGATTACTAGGTGGTTCTCTAAGATACCCTAGTGTCTTAATCATAGCTTCAACACGTATGTCGAGGCAATGGGGTACCTCAACTCAGCAATTGGTGTGGTTAATCTGGCCCAAAAGGACATCGAAAACAGAGGGAAAGGATTTTGCAAATGCATCAGATTGTTTAGAGACCTTGGATAACTTGGACAACATAACGGCTGTAAATTCTCAAAAAGATTTGAGACATCCTTCAAAATGGTGGCATAACCACTTAACATCGCAATATCAAGGTTCTGAGGCCAGCTATGAACACACGGAAGTAGTAGGAACTGAACTGAGGCTCGAATCCATCAATCCTATAAGTCTACGGATTAGTAACACGTGATCCTCATAGAAAAATGAGAAGCCTAGTTCTTAAACCCCGCAGGAAAGAAGAGGGTGACTCAGATCAGAAGGGCATAAGGTAAAGGAGTAAAAAGAGCCTTACGTTCCCTTCCACAATCAATTCCCTTATATAACTAAAGAATTTCTAGACTCGACTTCGACCAGTTTGGCTTGGTAATCCTACTGGCAGTCAGGCTCTGATACCAAAGCTGTCAGGACCCCGATCCTAAGTCATACCGATCTAGCATGTAACACATCATATGACTTTGCGGCCTCACGCACGGTATCCCCACGGGTGCCACCTTACCTGGCCCGGGACTGTTTGCGCCTTTTGGCTCACGTATATGATAGTGTCGCTAGCATCCATATGACAGAGAACCCGGGCCGACATGACTAGTCATAAACCCAAGGTGGCACTAACTTACAGGGACAGGCATACATGACCCAGCAATGCACGTGTCGGTCATCAACGTATGAACCCAAGTCGTAGCAAGCTACAAGGACTTAAAGGAACAACGCGTGACATTTCCCCGAAGGGACAGACACATGAGCAAAGAAGGACACATGCCGATCATCCCATGTGTTCCAGAGCAGTAGCAAGCTACCATGGCTCAGTGGAAGCACTAGGAGACATTTCCCCATAAGAGAGGCTACCAAGAATAAACAACTAGATTGTCGGATCCCACACATACCAAGCATTTCAAAATCATACACACAATATGCTCGATATGTGCAAATACAACATGGCATCACAACAAAACTCTACGACTCCAAGTATTTATTTAGAAGGCTCCGAAGAGTCATACATAGTAAGAATTACAATCATGGGTCACATGACCCAACATACAAAGCATACAGGCAACGGAAGCATAAACATGTATGGGTACAGACAACTATAAATTAAAAAGGCTGAGAAGCCTGGCTATCTACAAGACCCTCCCAAGGGTACAAGATCGTAGCTGAGGTAACAAGCTAAACGTCGAAGTCCACGCAGAACTACTAGTAAGACTGAAGTCTCCGCTGCAAAAACATAAATTAAGCAAACGTGAGTACAAATGTACCCAGCAAGACTTACATCAGAACTAGCTACATATGCATCAGTATCAACAAAGGGGGTGGTGGAGTTTAACTGCAGCAAGCCAGCTTTGACTCAGTGGCTATCCTGTACTACGACTGCTGGTAACTCTTTTGAGGTGGCGCACACGAGTCCACATATTCACCATATCAATACACCACTATGGATCCGCTCCCGTCTCCCTACGAGAAGGCCATCCATAGCACTCACACTTATCTTGCGCATTTTAGAGTATCCACTTTCACTTGTCTATGAACTGCATAAGCAACACAGTTGTCCGTTACCACGGACGCGGCTATTCGAATAGATCATATATAACCCTGTAGGGGTGTACTTCTTCACACACGCTCTCACCACTTATCGCCGTTTACACGACATGTACTTGGCAACCTTCAAGCGGAAGCCCAGCGAGGGTGTCGGCCACGACCTGACTAATCACACAAGTCTCTAGTCCAGGTTTATCGCCTATTCAGGTTCCATCGGCAGGGAGTCCAGCCGAGGTTTCCACTACGGCCCCGAACGATGTGTGCAAGGTTCCCGATGCACCAAACGGGCGTCTCGGTACACCGGGCCACATACCTGCCGCATCATAGCCCACCCCTAGGGTCAGCGCTACGCACGGCCTCCAATATACTACAAACACCATAAACTACTTGCAACTCCTGGACAGAGGACAAGGCGATCAATAAGCCGAGAGGGTCCATGGGTTTCGGGCCCAATGCATCGTAGTAGCTGTTCATGGATCACAAACACGGAACTCAGTTCCTGAGGATGGTTTCAATGAGACAACCTACCATGTACTCCTACATGGCCTCTCATCGCTACCTTTACCAAATCGTGTTCACACACTTAGCTCTCAACAGTAGGACATGTTCACACCATTCCAATCCATCCCAGATGAATCAGACCCGACACAACTCTAAGCATAGCAGGCATAACAAGCAAGCATGAATGAGTAGGCACATCATGGCTCAAACAAATCCTACTCATGCTAGTTGGTTCCAACTAATTACTGTGGCAAAGACAGGTCATGCAGAGGAAAGGGGTTCAACTACCGCAGCATGTAATAGTTGAAACGTTGTTGTCCTAAAGTAGTAAAAGAGAGCAAGAGCGAGAGAGTGGGATTGTATCGGAATGTTCAATGGGGGTTGCTTGCCTGGCACTTCTGAATATAGCATTGTGTCTTCATCAGTGTCATCGATCACATCGTTGGAACAACGTCTACTGAAAGGGGACAAACACCGGCAACAGAGAATGAACACAATCAATGCAATGCAACAATATGATGCATGATCATGACATGGCAATATGCTATTGATTGAGCTAATGCAACTAGCAACCAGATTAAATGAAGTTTGTTTGGACCAAAGGTTCAAATTCGACTCCATATGTGATTATTCAAATGTCACTTATTTGATTTGTCCTAGATAGTAGTCATAAGTTGTTCTAACATGCATGAAAATGTCATAAACACATTCTTTGGATTTTTCTGATAATTTTTTGTATATAAATTATTTTCATTGGAGTTATAGATTATTTCCTATGAATTCTAGAAGTTTAGGGCATTTTCTGAATTAAATAAATCTTTTCTGATTTATTAAATATCCAGAAAACATTTTATGATGTCAGCACTGTGTCATCCCTGCGTCAGTAGGTCAACTGAGTTGTCCAGGTCAAACCTGACCTGTGGGGACCATATGTCAGTGACTCAGTGCTGCCTTCGGTCACTGACGGGTGGGGCCGGTCAAGGGCCATGTCAGCAAGGTCAACGCTGACGCGTGGGGCCACTGTGATTAACTAAAACTAAGCAGGAATTAACAGTGTATAATTAGTGGTGTGGGACCGGTCTGTCAGCGACACAGGTGTCTTCTAACCATGTGATTAACCTAATCTAATGACGACACGTCAGCGTCACCGGAACTACGCCGGCGGCGACCAGGACGCGGCGGAGATCTTCGGGTTTCTTGCTCCGACGACCAAACAAGCGGCGGAGAGACTCTACGCGTAGCTGGCGCTCTTCCGCATCCAACGGGACCGGAGTCAGCGGCTGGGGTGGCCGGAATCGAGCGCGGCGTCGACCTCGGCGGCTGTCGGAGCTCGGGTGAGACACGAGCGACCACTAGGGGGCACGGGAAGGCAATCTGAGGCGTGCGGTGGGCTCGTGGAGAGGCACTGAGCGCAGTGGTGTGCTCGGCTGCGAGCTTCGGCAGCAGTAGCCATGGCAGTGACATGGCCGGAGGGTGGGAGCTCACGGCTCCGGTAGTTAGCGCGGCAGAGGAAGAAAATGGAGGTGGTGCTAGGGGGAATAACCAGGGGCTCATAGCGGTCACGGAGAGCTTCTCGGTGTGGCCGGGGATGATCTGCAGGCGGTGAATCGACCGGTGGTGTCCGGTGGCCGTGGCAAGGGAAACGGCGACGATGGCGACGGTGTGCTGCTCCCGAGCTTGCGTGCTTCATTGAGGGGAAGCTCCACGCCATGGTGATGCTCCGGAACCAGGCGGTGGGGTGGTTTGGGGGCTCTGACCACGGTGGTTCTCGGCGGCGCGCTCCAGCGTTCTCGGGTCCGGGGGGGAGCGAGGCAGAGAGCGGGGTGGGGGCGAGTGAGAGGTCGGGCGGATCCGGACGGCAACGGGGTGGTCATCCATTGTGTCGATGTGTGTCGGGGCAAGCAGGAGGTGGAGGCTAGCGCGCGTGCGGGCGCCATGCACCTGCCTGTCCTCCTGGCAGGAGGTTGAAGACGCCCTTGCCCCTGGTGGGCTGGGTTGTCTAGCTGGGCCGCGCAGGTAAGGAGGCCCAGGTGGGTGAGGCCAGGTGAGTTTCTTCTCTCTCTCTCTCTCTCTCTCTCTCTTCTATCTTTTATTTCTATTTTCTATTTCTCTGTATTTTGTTGTGATTTGATTTAAAGCATCAAATCATTTTAGAACTTTACTGTAAGTTTTTTATGTGAACTCAGGAAACTTGTCCAAGGTCACATGCAAACTTACAAAATATTTGAACTTTATTTCTTATATAATAGAAATAAATTCAACTCAAATAGGTTATAGATTTAATTCAATGGCCCAAAATAAATATTTTATTGCCTCCAAAAATATTGGTTTGAATTTTATTCTTGCCAATATTTTTCAAGGTTAAACAGGAACATTTTCTTGGGCTCATTTGAAGAGATTTTTAATGTTGGCCATTTCTAAAAGATTTCTGAGGCTTTGAACTTCCTCATTTCAATTTTCTTGAATTTAAATATGATGCATGGCACTCACTGGTGCATCTAGTTACAAACAAATTCTGGGGCTATGACAACAGTACACGGGGCCACAGGTAAAGGTAATTGTGTGTCCGTGGCATCAAGGGGGGAATCCGAGGAATCACCCTCGATGGATTCCCACTCGATGCAACCATCAAGGTGAACTTGGAGGAATCACCCACGGCAGGTTCACGCTTGAAATGTTGCACGACAGAGTCGTTATCGGGAGTGGTGAAGGAGGAATCACCCTCCGTAATCCACTACCGACTAGCTGCACTACAGAGTTATCATCAGGAGTGCGTTACGAGGTATCACCCTCGGCACTCGATAGTAGCTCTGCAGAGTCGTACAACTAGGGGTGTGAGGTGATGTGTCGGGCTCTGGCCATCGATCATGTTGATCGAGTCGCCGATGACGAAGCAGAGGCAACAGGGACAAGGTGAGGGGGTCACTGAGGGATCACTAATCAGCCTTTACTAGACAATTTAGGATAAGAAGGTAAGGTACAATAGCAGGTTACAAAAGCAGGCTATGCATCAGAATAGGAGCAATCAAGTACAGTACCAAAATCTAATGCAAGCATGACAGAGAATGGAATGGGCGATATCGGAATGATCAACGGGGGTTTGCTTGCCTGGAAGCTCTGCTGAAAAGGAAGAAGGGTCGTCAACACCGTAGTCGATCATAGGGGCAGCATCGGTCTTAGGGTCTATCGGAGAAAAGAGGGGGAAGAAACAGTAAATATAAAGCACACAGGTGTAACACAGCTGCAAGACATGACAACAGGCAGTGCTGGGTGTGACCTATCGCAGTGCTACATGATATAGGTGAAGGGGGAAAACATCCGGGAATGTTTTCCCGAAGCCTGGCATTTTCGGACAGATGAAACGGAGGGGGCGATTCGATGTTAGCTATGCTAGGGACGTGTGACAAACGAATGGAAGGCATATTCGGAATCGTCATGTTTTTCTGAGCAACTTTCATATATAAATTATTTTCATCTGACTTATAGATTATTTTATAATAATTTTCAAAGTTTTAAAACATTTTTTGATTTATTATTATGTTTATTTAAATTCAAATTAAATGGCTAAATGCTAGGTACACCCAAAAGTGTACCCAGCCAGGGGCCAGTTAGGCTGACAGTGGGGCCACTGAGCTGAGTCAGTAGGCTAGTCAGCAGTCAACTTTTGACTGGTTGACTGGTCAAAGCTGACAAGTGGGACCCACTGGTCAGTGAGACATTTTATTACAAGGCTTTATTTAATATAATTAAACTAATTAGCTAGCGGGGCCGACGTGTCAGTGTCCTAGTTAATTAACAATTTAATTTAAACTAACCTAATTGCTACAGCGGCTGGGCCCGCATGTAAGTGGCTGTACGGGGGTGGTTAGTGGTTAATCATGGTCTGACGCACGGGGCCCACCTGGCGGTGACCCACCGGCATTTGAATGCTGGAGCGTGCTTCCGGTGGCTATTTAGCGCGGCGGAGGGCATGTATGGCACTGGTGCGTCGCCGCGCATCCCGTGAGGTAAGCAGCAGGTGCGGGGGTGACCGGAGATGGCCGCTGCAACAACGACAGGCGATGGCCGGAGCACGGGATGGCGGGTTCTGGCGCTATGAGGTAAGGCAGGGCGCGTGGGGTGACGTGTTCGACTGCGCGGGCAGCGCTGCATCCGATGATGGCGGCGACAGCCACAGGGGAGGCCAGAATCGTCGCCGGCGTCGAGCTTTGCGGACACCGGAGTCCTCGCCATGTCGGGATCGAGCACAGGGGTACAGGGAGAAGCGGGCATGTGCTTGCGGGGGCCCTGAGAGCTCCAAGAGCTCGGTGGCGTGCTCGAACATGGGCTAGGGTGGTCGTGGCTGCGACGGCGATGCATAGCAGCGGTGGCGGCTCAGGCACGACAGCGCTATGGCTACAGGCGACGGAAAGGGGGCAGGGAAGAGGGGAAGGATGAGCGGAGCTCACAGTGATTGCAGAGGCATCGACAGCGGGGTCGGGGAGGCGTCGGAGACGACGTGCAGTCGCCGGCGATCTTGGCGGCCGGAGCTTGAAGACGGAGAGGAAATGGCAGCTGCGGAGCTCTTCGGCTCGAGTTCGCGGGCACAGATGAAGTAGTCCAGGCCGGCACGTCTACTGGACACGGTGGTGCGGTGCGGTGGGATCAGAGGGCATGGTTGCGGCAAGCCATGGCGGCGACGGTGCTCGGAATCAGGCGAAGCAGGTGAGGGAGAGGGCGAGGGAGGAGAGAAAGTGGATCTGGGAGGGGACGAGTGGAGAGGTGGCAGGGGAAAGCCGAGGCGTCGGGGCCTTATCCCCCGTCGTCGTCGGCGAGGCGGTCCGGGGCAACCGCGCCCTGTCGCGTCATGGGTCGGAAGAACAGAGAAGGGGGAGAAGACGACAGGGGAGGGGATGGCCAGGCTGCTGGGCCGGCCTGTGGCCAGTTGGGCCAAGGCCCAGGGGGGCAGGGGGTTGTGGCCCATTTTCCTTTTCTTTGCTTTTCCCCTTTTTTTAATGGTCTGTTTTCTTTTTAGTTTTAATTTATTTTAGTTTCATAAAATGTTAAACTAGTCCCTAAATTAGTATAACAAATTAGGCCACTGCCACAATTAGTTTAGATCAAAATAAAATACTTTGCAATTTTTATTATTTAAAAAGCATTTAAATAATTGTTTTAGCCCCTATTTTATTTATTTAAGGGAATTTAAATACTTTATAAAATATGGGTTTCAATAGGACAAATATCCAAGGATTATTTGCCACACTTTGAACATTTTATTTTGCATATTTGAGAAGTTTGAATTTTGACTTTAGTTTGAATTTGAAATGTGAACTGTGTTTGAATTCAAGTGAGGATTAGCAACTGTAAAAGTGATGACATGGCATCATCAACACGGGATTACTGTAGCTTAATTATTCGGGTGTTATAAATCTCCTCCACTACAAGAAATCTCATCCTGAGATTTAGGAGGTAGACAGAAACAAAGCTGGGTATTCATCACGAAGACGATCTGTGTGATCCCAAGTGGCTTCATCTTCAGAATGATTTGACCACTGGACTTTAAGAAACTTGCTAGCCTCTGATGGGTGTGTCATTCATCTTGATCGAGAATGCAGACCGGATGCTCTCTGTAAGTGAGATCATCTTGCAGGGGTTGAGCTTTATAAGCCATGTGGTTGTTGCAAAAAGACTTGCGACTCAGGGCATCGTCCATGACATTAGCTTTTCCAAGGGTATAAGAAATACCGTAGTCATAGTATGTGATTGTTTCCATACATCGCTGCTGACAGAGATCCAGATCTAGCTGAGTAAATAGATACTTCAGACTTTGATGATCAGTGAAGATCTCGCAATGATTACCAAAAGGAAATGTCACCATAACTTTAGTGCAAATTTAACTGCAGCAAGTTCAAGGTCATGGACTAGGTAGTTCTTCTGGAAAGACACCTTGGGATTCACAAATGACTGGAGCGTTTTCAATTCTCACAAGAGGAGAAGCGCTTAACGCAGTCAAAGAATAAATCAGTGCTTCAGCATTTCGAACAAGATGAGCATGGTAGCTTACTATCTCGCATGAAGGATGTAGTAGATGGACGCTTTTAGTGGCGCAAATGATAGAAGCGGTATGTGTTTTCAACCATTCCATTCCCAGAATGAGGTTAATATTGGAAGACTTCAAAACAATGGGGGAAACATGGAATTCCAACCCTTCAATTTTCAACAGGGACGTTGTGACTAACCATGGTGGTTCGACATTGGCCCGCAGAATGTAGCTTGGAATTCCGGCCAAGTGATGGCGGTTCCAACAGGTAAGGAATGCCTGTGGTTGTCCCACCATTGAGCAGCGGGACCTTTCAGGTAATAAGCCGTGAAGGTGACATGGTTGGCAGGGGCTACATCAGCAGACTCCAACTTGAAAGTGATGTCACGGAGCCCGTCATCAGCATCAAGGTGCTGAGTTCAGCAGCGATAGATGACAGGGTTGAGACGCGCAAAGTATTGTAGTGTTACTAGGGTCGGCTGTTGATTCATATTGGGACGCGAGAACTGAGCCATGACTCCTTCCATGAACTGGCGATTCAGCTCAACTGTTGTATCATTTCGGACATGTATTCGGGTGGTGGTGGATTATCGCCACCACGACCACGACCAGCGGGTCTAACAATCCTGCTTAAATGCAACAGAGGGGGTAGTTTAGCAAGGGGTGTAGCAAGTGTATGGAGTCATTCATGATGTAATCGGAACAACGAGCAAAGGCACAATATATACAAAGCAGTAGTCATCGAAGACATACAACTACATATTCGGACCCAATTACATGGTGTTAGTATGAGTTCGGACAAGAGAAACATCCTAAACATACTAGGTGGCACGCATGCACTCGATAGAGGGATACAATAGTGGGACATAGCAAAGGCTACATCATCGTCGAAGATAACCACTGGAGCAAGGGATTTGCAGGTGACGAGGCAGGGTGCCCTCGACGAAAGGATCCTGCGGCCCGTGAGCACTGTGAAGCAGATCATGGCCCACAATGCAAGAAAGGCGTAATACAAATCTCCGGGTAGATGTGATCACGAGGTCCTAATGATACAGTTAGCAAAATCATTTAACCCAAATAGAAGAGAGATTAGAGTCCCAGAGTATAGACGAGGAGTAAAATATCCTAATACCACCCATTGGCTGATGTCGCTTGAACTACGTCGGTATTTCCCCAAAGAGGAAGGGATGATGCAGCACAGCCACGGTAGATATTTCCCTCAGTTATGAAACCAAGGTATCAATCCAGTAGGAGAACCAAGCAACACTATGTAAATGGTACCTGCACACAAAGAACAATAACTTGCAACCCGACGCTTATGAGGGGTTGTCAATCCCTCTACGGGTAACAGCGCCAGAAATTGTCAAGTTGACGGGATAAAATTTGTGTAGATTGGATAAATAGATCTCAATAAAATGTGAAATAAAATAAATAACAAAAAATGCAGCAAGATATTTTTGGGTTTTTGGAATAATGGATTTGAAAATAAAAACGAATAAAAATAGATCTCAAAGCAAATATGATAAAGAATAGACCCGGGGGCCGTAGATTTCACTAGTGGCTTCTCTCGAGAAAATAGCACACGGTGGGTAAACAAATTACTGTTGGGCAATTGATAGAAGATCGAATAATTATGACGATATCCAAGGCAATGATCAATATATAGGCATCACATCCAAGATTAGTAGACCGACTCCTGCCTGCATCTACTACTATTACTCCACACATCGACCGCTATCCAGCATGCATCTAGTGTATTAAGTTCATGGAGAAACGGAGTAATGCAATAAGAACGATGACATGATGTAGACGAGATCTATTCATGTAGGAATATCCCCCATCTTGTTATCCTTAATAGCAACGATACATGTGTGTCTTGCAGCCCCTTCTGTCGCTGGGAAAGAACACCACACGATCGAACCCATCACAAAGCACCTCTTTCGATGGCAAGAAAAATCGATCTAGTTGGCCTAACTAAACCAAAGATTCAAAGAAGAAATACGAGGCTATAAATAATCATGCATATAAAAGATCAAAAGAAGACTCAAATAATATTCATGGATATAGATCTGATCATAAACTCAAAGTTCATCGGATCCCAACAAACACACCGCAAAAAAGAGTTACATCAAATAGATCTCCAAGAGACCATTGTATTGAGAATCAAAAGAGAGAGAGGAAGCCATCTAGCTACTGCCTACGGACCCATAGGTCTATGATGAACTACTCATGCATCATCAGAGAGGCACCAATGAGGATGATGAACCCCTCTGTGATGGTGTCTAGATTGGATCTCGTGGTTCTGGAGCTTGCGGCGGCTGGAATTGTGTTTTGTCGACTCCCCTAGGGTTTCTGGAATATTTGGGGATTTATAGGGCGAAGAGGCGGTGCGGGAGGTGATAACCCACAAGTATTGGGGATCGCAACAGTTTTTTGAGGGTAGAGTATTCAACCCAAATTTATTGATTCGACACAAGGGGAGCCAAAGAATATTCTCAAGTATTAGCAGCTGAGTTGTCAATTCAACCACACCTGAAAGACTTAATATCTGTAGCAAAGTAGTATGGAAGTAACGGTAACGGTGGCAAAAGTAACAGTAGCAGTTTTGTAGCAATTGTAACAGTGGCAACGGAAAAGTAACTTAGCAAAGATCAATATTTGAAAAGCTCATAGGCAATGGATCAATGATGGATAATTATGTCGGATGGCATTCATCATGCAATAGTTATAAGATAGGGTGACACAGAACTAGCTCCAATTCATCAATATAATGTAGGCATGTATTCCGAATATAGTCATACGTGCTTATGGAAAAGAACTTGCATGACATCTTTTGTCCTACCCTCCTGTGGCAGCGGGGTCCTATTGGAAACTAAGGGATATTAAGGCCTCCTTTTAATAGAGAACCAGACCAAAGCATTAGCACTTAGTGAATACATGAACTCCTCAAACTACGGTCATCACCGGGAAGTGTCCCGACTATTGTCACTCCGGGGTTGCCGGATTATAACACGTAGTAGGTGACTATAACTTGCAAGATAGGATCAAGAACACAAATATATTCATGGAAACATAAAGGGTTCAGATCTGAAATCATGGCACTCGGGCCCTAGTGACAAGCATTAAGCATAGCAAAGTCATAGCAACATCAATCTTAGAACATAGTGGATACTAGGGATCAAACCCTAACAAAACTAACTCGATTACATGGTAAATCTCATCCAACCCATCACCATCCAACAAGCCTACGATGGGATTACTCACACACAACGGTGAGCATCATGAAATTGGTGATGGAGGATGGTTGATGATGATGACGACGATGATTTCCCCTCTCCGGAGCCCCAAATGAACTCCAGATCTGGTCTCCCGAGGAAGAACAGGAGGTGGCGGCGGCTCCATATCGTAAAACGCGATGAATCCTTCTCTTCTAATTTTTCTCCCCAAACGTGAATATATGGAGTTGGAGTTGAGGTCGGTGGAGGTCCAAGGGGCCCACAAGGACGGCTAGCGCGCCCTAGGAGGGTGGGCGCGCCCTCCACCCTTGTGGACAGGGTGTGGGCCCCCTTCAGTTGATTCTTTTGCCAATATTTTTTATTTATTCCAAAAGAGATTTTCGTGAAGTTTCAGGTCATTCCGAGAACTTTTATTTCTGCACAAAAATAACACCATGGCAATTCTGCTAAAAACAGCGTCAGTCCGGGTTAGTTCCATTCAAATCATGCAAATTAGAGTCCAAAACAAGGGCAAAAGAGTTTGGAAAAGTAGATACGATGGAGACGTATCAGAGGCCACCGAGGGGAGCACAACCCCCCTGGGCACGCTTGGGCTCCTGGGTGCGCCCAGGTGGGTTAAGCCCACCTCGGTCCTTACCTCTGGTACTTCTTTGGCCCATGTTGTGTCTTCTGGTCCAAAAAAATTCTCCAAAAATTTTCGCTGCATTTGGACTCCGTTTGGTACTGATATTCTGCGAAGTAAAAAAACAAGCAAAAAACAGCAACTGGCACTGGGCACTATGTCAATAGTTAGTCCCAAAAAATGATATAAAGTTACTATAAAATGATTGTAAAACATCCAAGAATGATAATATAACAGCATGGAACAAGCAAAAATTATAGATACCTTGGAGACGTATCAGCATCCCCAAGCTTAATTCCTACTCGTCCTCGAGTAGGTAAATGATAAAAACAGAATTTTTGATGTGGAATGCTGCCTAACATGTTCATCACATATTCTTTTCTTTTGTAGCATAGACATTTGGACTTTTATATGGTTCAAATCAATAGTCTAGTTTTGACATGAAGATTTCAATACTCAAGCATATTAACAAGCAACCATGTCTTTCAAAATATCAACACTAAAGAAAGTTATCCCTAGCCCATCATGCTCAATCATTGATCCATTCATGAAACACACTCGCATATTAGCTACATCCAATACTCAAGTACGATCATAGTGCCCCTTAGTTGGTGCTTTATAAGAGAAGATGGAGACTCAAATAAAAATAAAAATTGCATAAAGTAAATAGATAGGCCCTTCGCAGAGGGAAGTAGGGATTTGTAGAGGTGCCAGAGCTCAAAGCTTAAATTGAGAGATAAAAAAAAATTAGAGGCATACTTTCCTGTCAACGAAAATGACCGAGTAATTTCCAACACTTTCCATGATAGATATATCATAGGCGATTC
Organism: Thinopyrum elongatum; assembly: GCA_011799875.1. Classification (NCBI taxonomy): domain Eukaryota; kingdom Viridiplantae; phylum Streptophyta; class Magnoliopsida; order Poales; family Poaceae; genus Thinopyrum; species Thinopyrum elongatum. The sequence continues at coordinate 450,084,830 of CM022298.1, read as the reverse complement.
CCAAACAGAAAATAAAGTATATTCCTTTTTCCACCATTCTTTCACAATCCATGGCTAGCCGTATCCACGGGTGCCTTCCATACCAACACTTTCCAAGGAATTTATTATTTGACAACATAAAGTAAATTTCTTTTTCATTTCGGGACTGGGCATCCCTATTACCGCCACACTCTCGTGCAATAACAAGTGAATAAACACTCATCTTGAGAATAACACATCTAGCATGGAAAATATTGGCCACCCCCTACCGCTTCATGAGCGGTACGGGCACACAAAAAGGAAGTTTGTTTTGAAAATTAAAGATGGCACATACAAATTTGCTTAGAACGGCACGGAAATACCACATATAGGTAGGTATGATGGACTCATATGGCAAAACTGGGTTCAAAGATTTTGGATGCACAAGTAGTATTTCTACTTAGTACAAGTGGCGGCTAGCAAATAGATTGATAAGCAACCAATCAAGAAACGAAAAATCACATAAGCGAGCATTAAGCATAACTAACACCGAATAATGCACCACAAGTAGGATGTAATTTCACTGCACAACTATTGACTTTCGTGCTTGCATAGGGAATCACAAACCTTAACACCAATATTCTTACTAAAGCATAATTACTCACCAACATGACTCACATATCACTATCATCATATCTCAAAACTATTACAAAGAATCAAGTTTATTTTGTCCAATGATCTTTATGAAAGTTTTTATTATATCCCTCTTGAATATCTATCACTTTGGGACTAGTTTCATATATTGCAATTGCTTTTGACAAGCTCAAACAAATCTAAGTGAAGAACATGAGCATAAAAAAAATTTCTCTCAAAATAATATAAGTGAAGCATGAGAGAATTTCTTGAAAATTTTACTAACTCTCAAATTAATCTAAGTGAAGCATGAGAGCATTTGTTCAAAAAATATTAAAGCACACCGTGCTCAAAAAGGTATAAGTGAAGCACTAGAGCAATTTCATAGCTCAAAAAAAATTAAATGAAGCATATAGAGCAATTCTAACAAATCATAGCATAATTTTGGCTCTCTCAAATAGGTGTGTCCAGCAAGGATACTTGTGAAAAAATTGAAAGCAAAACAAGCAAAGACTCATATAATACAAGACGCTCCAAGCAAAACTCATGATATGTGATGAATAAAAATATAGCTCCAAGTAAAATACCGATGGTCGTTAGAAGAAAGAGGGGATGCCTTCCGGAGCATCCCCAAGCTTAGTTGCTTGGTTCTCCTTGAATATTAACTTGGGGTGCCATGGGGCATTGATACGTCTCCAACGTATCTATAATTTTTTCTTGTTCCATGATGTTATATTATCATTCTTGGATGTTTTACAATCATTTTATAGCAACTTTATATCATTTTTTGGGACTAACCTATTGACATAGTGCCCAGTGCCAGTTGCTGTTTTTTGCTTATTTTTTACTTTGCAGAAAATGAATACCAAACGGAGTCCAAACGCAATGAAACTTGTTAGAGAATTTTTCTGGACCAGAAGACACCTGTTGGGCCAAAGAAGTACCAGAGGGGGGCTCCGAGGGGAGCACAACCCACCAGGGCGTGCCTGGGGGCCCAGGTGGGTTGTGCCCACCTCGGTGGCCTCCCGGACCGCCTCTTCGCCCTATAAATACCCAAATATTCCAAAAACCCTAGGTGAGACGACGAAACACAATTCCAGATGCCGCAAGTTCCAGAACCACGAGATCCAATCTAGACACCATCATGGAGGGGTTCATCATCCTCATTGGTGCCTCTCCAATGATGCGTGAGTAGTTCATTGTAGACCTATGGGTCCATAGGCAGTAGCTAGATGGCTTCTTCCCTCTTTTTGATTCTCAATACAATGGTCTCTTGGAGATCTATTTGATGTAACTCTTTTTTGCGATGTGTTTGTTGGGATCCGATGAACTTTGAGTTTATGATCAGATCTATATCCATGAAAGTTATTTGAGTTCTTTGATCTCTTTTATGCATGATTACTTATAGCCTCGTATTTATTCTTCGAATCTTTGGTTTAGTTAGGCCAACTAGATCGGTTTTTCTTGCCATGGGAAGAGGTGCTTTGTGATGGGTTCGATCGTGCGGTGTTCTTTCCCAGTGACAGAATGGGCAGCAAGACACGCATGTATCGTTGCTATTAAGGATAACAAGATGGGGGCTATTCCAACATGAATAGATCTCATCTACATCATGTCATCGTTCTTATTGCATTACTCCGTTTCTCCATGAGCTTAATACACTAGATGCATGCTGGATAGCGATCGATGTGTGGAGTAATAGCAGCAGATGCAGGCAGGAGTCGGTCTACTAATCTTGGACGTGATGCCTATATAATGATCATTGCCTGGATATCATCATAATTATTTGATGTTCTATCAATTGCCCAATAGTAATTTGTTTACCCACCGTATGCTATTTTCTTGAGAGAAGCCACTAGTGAAATCTACGGCCCCCGGGTCTATTCTTTATCATATTTGATTCGAGATCTATTTTTATTCGCTTTTATTTTCAGATCTATTGTACCAAAAATACCTTGCTGCACTTTTTTTGCTATTTATTTTATTTCGCGTTTTATCGAGATCTATTTATCCAATCTACACAATTTTTATCCCGTCAACTTGATAATTTCTGGCACCGTTACCCGTAGAGGGATTGACAACCCCTCCTAATCGTCGGGTTGCTAGTATTTTTTATTTGTGTGCAGGTACCACTTACATAGTGTTGCTTGGTTCTCCTACTGGATTGATACCCTGGTTTCATAACTGAGGGAAATACCTACCGTAGCTGTGTTGCATCATCCCTTCCTCTTTGGAGAAATACTGATGTAGTTCAAGCGACATCAAAAGGAATTTCTGGCGCCGTTGCCGGGGAGACATCATCAACATCTATCAGGTTCCTAATCACAAATCTCATCTCCTTGCAATTTACATTATTTGCCATTTGCCTCTCGTTTCCATCTCCCCTACTTCACAAAAATTTGCTTTTTTATTCGTCGTCTTTTTTGTTTGCCTTTTTCTCGTTCGATCTTTTGTTTGCTTGTGTTGCCATGTGTCTTCTATTTGCTTGCATCTTCGCTTGCTAAAAATCTATTGATATGGATCCTCATCCACTTGCTAATCTTTTCAAAAGATCCAATTATGATGAACCAATTGCTAGTGAATTGAGTTCACTAGATTATCTTGATGAAGTTTTGCTTGAGATTCATGAATCTGAAAATTGTGATGAAGTGTTAAACGAAGAAATTTATAAAGTGATTCATGATAGCTCCTTGAATGAAAAGCATGGTTGCAATGATGTTATTATAAATTCTATTAATGTCAATTGTGTTAGTGATATGCAAAACCCCAAGCTTGGGGATGCTTGTTTTGTTATGTCCACTACTTATTGCAATGATCGTGATTGGGGTGATAATGATTCTTATGATCTTGAAAATTTATTTAAACCTCATGATGAATATGCTTGCGATAATATTAAAAGGGGGTTTGGAAGAGTGTCAACTTTAGCTAAAAATAATCCCACATATTTGGGGAGTGTTCAATCTTATGAATTTTTTGATAAAAGTGGGCTTGGAGAGGTCATGACTTTATTTGATTATAATCCCACTACTTTGGAAGAGTGTCAACTTTGCATGCATGTGGATCGTGAAGAGAATATTTTATGTCATAGTTATATTGTTGAATTTGATTATGATCCTACATGCAATTATTATGAGAGAGGAAAATATGGTTGTAGAAATTTTCATGTTACTAAATTACCTCTCGTTATCTTGAGATCGTCAATGTTTTATTCCTCTTCTTTGCATATGTTAGATGTTTCTTGTCTTGATAATTTGTTTGCTTATAAAATTCCTATGCATAGGAAGTATGTTAGACTTAAATGTGTTTGTAATATGTTTCATGATGCTCTCTTTGTGTTTCAATTATTATCTTTCATGTGAGCATCGTTGAAATCTTATGCCTAGCTAGGGGCGTAAAACGATAGCGCTTGTTGGGAGGCAACCCAATGAATAAAATGTATTTTTGCCTTTTTCTTTCTGTTCTTGAGTGTTTGCACAATTATGCTACTGTTCTGATTGTGTTTTTTATGTTTTAATTAGTGTTTGTGCCAAGTAAAGCCTTTGGGATCATGTTGGGTGATAGTTGATTTGATCTTGTTGAAAAACAGAAACTTTTGTGTCCAGTAAAATAATTTTAAAATTCACAGAAGAGACTAAATATTGTGAATTTTTTACACAAGATTTATATAAAAATTTCCTATGTTGTCCTAATTTTTCAGAATTGTTGGAGTTACATAAGTATGAGAACAATTCGCATATTTACAGAATGTTCTATTTTTGACATATTATGTTTTCTTTGCATTGTGTGCTTATTTTCATGAATCTATGGATTGTATCGGGGGGTATAAGCCATGGTAAAGTTAGAATACAGTAGATATAATGCAATAACAAAATTTGACTGGGTTTTATACAGTACTTAAAGTAAAGATTGGTTTTCTTATACTAACGGATCTCACGAAGGTTTTGTTAAGATTTGTGTGATTGAAGTTTTCAAGTTTTGGGTGAGATCACGATGGATGAGGGAATAAGGAGTAAGAAAATCCTAAGCTTGGGGATACCCCATGGCACCCCAAGTTAATATTCAAGGAGAACCAAGCAACTAAGCTTGGGGATGCCCCGGAAGGCATCCCCTCTTTCTTCTAACGACCATCGGTATTTTACTTGGAGCTATATTTTTATTCGTCACATATCATGAGTTTTGCTTGGAGCGTCTTGTATTATATGAGTCTTTGCTTGTTTTTATTTTTATTTTTTCACAAGTATCCTTGCTGGACACACCTATCTGAGAGAGCCAAAATTATGCTATGATTTGTTAGAATTGCTCTATATGCTTCACTTAAATTTTTTGAGCTATGGAATTGCTCTAGTGCTTTACTTATATCTTTTTGAGCACGGTGTGCTTTAATATTTTGAAGAAATTCTCTCATGCTTCACTTATATTATTTTGAGAGACGGAAAATTTTGTGCTCATGTTCTTCACTTAGATTTGTATGAGGTTGTCAAAAGTAATTGCAACATATGAAACTAGTCCCAAAGTGATAGATATTCAAGAGGGATATAATAAAAACTTTCATGAAGATCATTGGACAAAATAAACTTGATTCTTTGTAATAGTTTTTAGATATGATGATAGTGATATGTGAGTCATGTTGGTGAGTAATTATGCTTTAGTAAGAATATTGGTGTTAAGGTTTGTGATTCCCTATGCAAGCACGAAAGTCAATAGTTATGCAATGAAATTACATCCTACTTGTGGTGCATTATTCGGCGTTAGTTATGCTTAATGCTCGCTTATGTGATTTTTCGTTTGTTGGTTGGTTACTTCTCAATCTTTTTGCTAGCCTCCACTTGTACTAAGTAGAAATACTACTTGTGCATCCAAAATCTTTAAACCCAGTTTTGCCATATGAGTCCACCATACCTACCTATATGCGGTATTCCCGTGCCGTTCTAAGAAAATTTGTATGTGCCATCTCTAATTTTCAAAATAAATTTCCTTTTTGTGTGCTCATACCGCTCATGAAGCGGCAGGGGGTGGCCAATATTTTCCATGCTAGATGTGTTATTCTCAAGATGAGTGTTTATTCACTTGTCATTGCATGAGAGTGCGGTGGTAATAGGGATGCCCAGTCCCGAAATGAAAAATAAATTTACTTTATGTTGTCAAATAATAAATTCCTTGGAAAGTGTTGGTATGGAGGGCACCCGTGGATACGGCTAGCCATGGAAAGTGAAAGAATGGTGGAAAAAGGAATAAAATTTATTTTCTGTTTGGGAACCGCCTATGATATATCTATCATGGAATGTGTTGGGAATTACTCGATCGTTTTCGTTGACGGGAAAAGTATGACTCTCAAAAAATTTATCTCTCAATTTAAGCTTTGAGCTCTGTCACCTCTACAAATCCCTACTTCCCTCTGCGAATGGCCTATCTATTTACTTTATGCAATTTTTATTATTATTTGAGTCTCCATCTTCTCTTATAAAGCACCAACTAAGGGGCACTATGATCGTACTTGAGCATTGGATGTAGCTAATATGTGAGTGTGTTTCATGAATGGATCAATGATTGAGCATGATGGGCTAGGGATAACTTTCTTTAGTGTTGATATTTTGAAAGACATGGTTGCTTGTTAATATGCTTGAGTATTGAAATCTTCATGTCAAAACTAGACTATTGCTTTGAACCATATAAAAGTCCAAATGTCTATGCTACAAAAGAAAAGAATATGTGATGAACATGTTAGGCAGCATTCCACATCAAAAATTCTGTTTTTATCATTTACCTACTCGAGGACGAGTAGGAATTAAACTTGGGGATGCTGATACGTCTCCAAGGTATCTATAATTTTTGCTTGTTCCATGCTGTTATATTATCATTCTTGGATGTTTTACAATCATTTTATAGCAACTTTATATCATTTTTTTGGACTAACCTATTGACATAGTGCCCAGTGCCAGCTGCTGTTTTTTGCTTGTTTTTTACTTCGCGGAAAATCAATACCAAACGGAGTCCAAACGCAGCGAAACTTTTTGGAGAATTTTTCTGGACCAGAAGACACCTGTTGGGGCAAAGATGGCTCCGAGGGGAGCACAACCCCCAAGTGGGTTTTGCCCACCTCGGTGGCCTCCCGCACCGCCTCTTCGCCCTATAAATACCCAAATATTCCAAAAACCCTAGGTGAGTCGACAAAACACAATTCGAGCCGCCGCAAGTTCTAGAACCATGAGATCCAATCTAGACACCATCACGGAGGGGTTCATCATCCTCATTGGTGCCTCTCCGATGATGCGTGAGTAGTTCATTGTAGACCTACGGGTCCGTAGGCAGTAGCTAGATGGCTTCTTCTCTCTTTTTGATTCTCAATACAATGGTCTCTTGAAGATCTATTTGATATAACTCTTTTTTGCGGTGTGTTTGTTGGGATCCGATGAACTTTGAGTTTATGATCAGATCTATATCCATGAAAGTTATTTGAGTTCTTTGATCTCTTTTATGCATGATTACTTATAGCCTCGTATTTCTTCTTCGAATCTTTGGTTTAGTTAGGCCAACTAGATCAATTTTTCTTGCCATGGGAAGAGGTGCTTTGTGATGGGTTTGATCGTGCGGTGTTCTTTCCCAGTGACAGAAGGGGCAGCAAGACACGCATGTATCATTGCTATTAAGGATAACATGGGGGCTACTCCTACATGAATAGATCTCGTCTACATCATGTTATCATTCTTATTGCATTACTCCGTTTCTCCATGAAATGTACACTAGATGCATGCTGGATAGCGATCGATGTGTGGAGTAATAGTAGTAGATGCAGGTAGGAGTCGGTCTACTAATCTTGGACGTGATGCTTATATAATGATCATTGCCTGGATATCGTCATAATTATTTGATGTTCTATCAATTGCCCAACAGTAATTTGTTTACCCACCGTATGCTATTTTTTTTAGAGAAGCCACTAGTGAAATCTACGGCCCCCGGGTCTATTCTTTATCATATTTGCTTCGATATCTATTTTTATTCTCTTTTATTTTCAGATCTATTATACCAAAAACCCAAAAATACCTTGCTGCACTTTTTTTGCTATTTATTTTATTTCGCATTTTATCGAGATCTATTTATCCAATCTACACAATTTTTATCCCGTCAACCTGATAATTTCTGGCATCGTTCCCCATGGAGGGATTGACAACCCCTCCTAATCGTCTGGTTGCAAGTATTTGTTATTTGTGTGCAGGTACCGTTTACATAGTGTTGCTTGGTTCTCCTACTGGATTGATACCTTGGTTTCATAACTGAGGGAAATACCTACCGTAGCTGTGATGCATCATCCCTTCCTCTTTGGGGAAATACTGACGTAGTTCAAGCAACATCAGGCATCCCTAAGCTTAGGATCTTTTCACTCCTTATTCCTTCACCCATCGTGGTCTCACCTAAAACTTGAAAACTTCAATCACACAAAACTAAACTAAACCTTCGTGAGATCCATTAGTATAAGAAAACCAATCTTTACTTTAAGTACTGTGGAAAACCCATTTAAATTTTGTTATTGCATTATATCTACTGTATTCTAACTTTACCATGGCTTATACCCCCCGATACAATCCATAGATTCATCAAAATAAGCACACAATGCAAAGAAAACAGAATCTGTCAAAAACATAACAGTCTGTAAAGATGTGAATTGTTCTCATACTTCTGTAACTCTAAATATTCTGAAAAATTAGGGTAAGGGAAGAAATTTGTATATCAATCTTGTTTAAAACATTCAGAATTTTTGTCACTTCTGTGAATTTAAACAATTCTGTTACTGGACGCAAAAGTTTCTTTTTTCAACAGGATCAAATCAACTATCACCAAAGCTATCCCAAAGGCTTTACTTGGCACAAACACTAATGAAAACATAAAAAACACAATAATAACATAGGCATAATTGTGTGAACACTCAAGAAAAGAAATAAAAAGGCAAAAATAAATTTTATTCATTAGGTTGCCTCCCAACAAGCGCTATCGTTTTATGCCCCTAGCTAGGCATAATGCATAGATTCAAGTATTGTCATCTTTAGTATTAGATACATAGGCTGCCCTCATGATTGATTCATATGGTGGCTTAATTATTGTTCTAGGGAAGTGTTCCATACTCTTTCTTAGTGGAAATTGAAATTTTAATATTGCCTTCTTTCATATCAATCACGACACCAATAGTACATAAAAACGGTCTACCAAGTATAATTGGACAAGACGGATTGCAATCAATATCAAGAACAATAAAATCTATGGGCACATAATTCCTATTTGCAAGAATAAGAACATCATTAATTCTTCCCAAAGGCTTTTGAATAGTAGAATCCGCCAAGTGCAAATTAAGAGAACATTCTTCAATATCGATAAGACCAAGCACATCACATAAAGATTTCAGAATTGTGGAAACACTAGCACCCAAATCACATAAAGTAAAACACTCATAATTTTTAATCTTGACATTGATGATAGGTTCCCGTTCATCATGTAATTTTCTAGGAATTGAGGTCTCTAATTCCAACTTTTCTTCTAAAGCTTTCATCATGGCATTTACGATATGTTTAGTAAAAGCTTTATTTTGTTCATAGGCTTGAGGTGAATTTATCATGGATTGCAGCAAAGAAATACAATCAATCAAAGAGCAATTATCATAATTAAAGTCTTTGTAATCCAAAAGAGTGAGCACATCACTAGTTAAAGTTTTGACCTCTCCAAACCCACTTCTATCAATTTTCTCATCAAGATTTTCACCCTCCGAATTATCGGGACGCCTTCTAACTAAAGTCGACTCTTCTTCAGTCCCTTTATCATCAATTTTAATTTTACTAAATAAGGAATCAATAGAAGAAAACCAATCACTTTAAGATCTTCATCATTATTATGAAAGCAATCACTAGAAAACGCTCTTTCTAAAAATTCTCTCTTAGCTCTAAGCATATAGGTTCTTTTCTTACTTTCATCCATAGAAAAATATAAAGCTTTAATTGATTCATCAACCTTGGGTACAAAAATTTTCAACTTGAGATTTTCTACATCGTGAGAAATTCTATCAATGCTTCTAGACATATCATCAATCTTATTCAACTTTTCTTCTATCGTAGTATTGAAATTTTTTTGAGCATTGATAAATTCTTTAATATTATTCTCAAGATCAGAGGTTTTCCTATTATTATTGTAAGAAGAATTACCATAATTATTAGAGGAATTTCTAGGGAAAGGCCTAGGATTAAAATTACCTCTATAAGCATTGTTATTAAAATTGTTTCGCGAGACAAAATTCACATCTACGGGATCACTATTTTGCTCAATCAAAGTAGACAAAGGCACATCATTAATATCAATAGGAGCACTTTTATTAGCAACCAATTTCATAAGAGCATCAACCTTTTCACTCAACGTACTAATGTCTTCAACCGAATTAACTTTTTTACTAGTAGGTTCCTTTTCAATATGCCATTGTGAATAATTTGCCATAATATTATCAAGCAATTTAGTAGCTTCACCCAAAGTAATTTCCATAAAAGTACCACATGCGGTGGAATCTAAAAGATTTCTAGAAACAAAATTCAATCCCGCATAAAAAAATTGTATGATCATCCAAAGATTTAAACCATGAGTAGGACAATTTCTTAGCATCAACTTCATTCTTTCCCAAGATTGTGCAACATGTTCATGCTCAAGTTGCATAAAATTCATGATTTGAGTTCTAAGGGAAATTATTTTCGTGGGCAGAAAATACTTAGTAATAAAAGCGTCTTTGCACTTATCCCAAGAATCGATACTATTGCGAGGCAAAGAAGAAAACCAAATTTTTGCACGATCCCTCAAAGAGAAAAGAAATAATTTCAACTTCACAATATCATTGTCCACATCTTTTTTCTTTTGCATATCGCATGATTCTACGAATGTATTTAGATGGAACGCGGCATCCTCATTAGGAGTACCAGAAAATTGATCTTTCATAACAAGATTCAACAAAGCGGCATTAATATCACAAGATTCCGCACTAGTGGCGGGAGGAGCAATCGAAGTGCTAATAAAATCATTGTTATCGGTATTGGAAAAATCACACAACTTGGTGTTTTCTTGAGTCATCGTGACTACGCAAACAAGATTGCACACAAAAACAGATTTGACGAGAAAAGGCGAACGAAAAAGAGGGCGAATAAAACGACAAATTTTTGTGAAGTGGGTGAGATGAAAACGAGAGGCAAATGGCAAATAATGTAAATTGCAAAGATATGAGATTTGTGATTAGGAACCTGATAGATGTTGATGATGTCTCCCTGGCAATGGCGCCAGAAATTCCTTTGGATGTCGCTTGAACTACGTCGGTATTTCCCCAAAGAGGAAGGGATGATGCAGCACAGCCACGGTAGGTATTTCCCTCAGTTATGAAACCAAGGTATCAATCCAGTAGGAGAACCAAGCAACACTATGTAAATGATACCTGCACACAAAGAACAAATACTTGCAACCCGACGCTTATGAGGGGTTGTCAATCCCTCTACGGGTAACGGTGCCAGAAATTGTCAAGTTGGCGGGATAAAATTTGTGTAGATTGGATAAATAGATCTCGATAAAATGCGAAATAAAATAAATAACAAAAAATGCAGCAAGGTATTTTTGGGTTTTTGGAATAATAGATCTGAAAGTAAAAGTGAATAAAAAGATCTCAAAGCAAATATGATAAAGAATAGACCCGGGGGCCGTAGATTTCACTAGTGGCTTCTCTCGAGAAAATAGCACACGGTGGGTAAACAAATTACTGTTGGGCAATTGATAGAAGATCGAATAATTATGACGATATCCAAGGCAATGATCAATATATAGGCATCACATCCAAGATTAGTAGACCGACTCCTGCCTGCATCTACTACTATTACTCCACACATCGACCGCTATCCAGCATGCATCTAGTGTATTAAGTTCATGGAGAAATGGAGTAATGCAATAAGAACGATGGCATGATGTAGACGAGATCTATTCATGTAGGAATAGCCCCCATCTTGTTATCCTTAATAGCAATGATACGTGCGTGTCTTGCAGCCCCTTCTGTCACTGGGAAAGAACACCACACGATCGAACCCATCACAAAGCACCTCTTCCTATGGCAAGAAAAATCGATCTAGTTGGCCTAACTAAACCAAAGATTCGAAGAAGAAATACGAGGCTATAAATAATCATGCATATAAAAGATCAAAAGAAGACTCAAATAATATTCATGGATATAGATCTGATCATAAACTCAAAGTTCAACGGATCCCAACAAACACACCGCAAAAAAGAGTTACATCAAATAGATCTACAAGAGACCATTGTATTGAGAATCAAAAGAGAGAGAGAGGAAGCCATCTAGCTACTGCCTACGGACCCGTAGGTCTATGATGAACTACTCACGCATCATCGGAGAGGCACCAATGAGGATGATGAAATCCTCCGTGATGGTGTCTAGATTGGATCCCGTGGTTCTGGAACTTGCGGCGGCTGGAATTGTGTTTTGTCGACTACCCTAGGGTTTCTGGAATATTTGGGGATTTATAGGGCGAAGAGGCGGTGCGGGAGGCCACCGAGGGGAGCACAACCCCCCTGGGCGTGCCTGGACTCATGGGCGCGCCCAGGTGGATTGTGCCCACCTCGGGCCTCCCCTCTCGTACTTCTTTGGCCCATGTTGTGTCTTCTGGTCCAAAAAAATTCTCCAAAAAGTTTCGCTGTGTTTGGACTCTGTTTGGTACTGATATTCTATGAAGTAAAAAAACAAGCAAAAATAGCAACTGGCACTGGGCACTATGTCAATAGGTTAGTCCCAAAAAATGATATAAAGTTGCTATAAAATGATTGTAAAACATCCAAAAATGATAATATAACAGCATGGAACAAGAAAAAATTATAGATACGTTGGAGACGTATCATTGGCGACGTGGGCCCGTAAGCCACACAGTCATGTTAGTAAAACAGTTTTTCCAAAGTCTAGACTCAACTTCGGCCAAGGAGTTGGAAAGGGGGTTCCTACAAGCAGCCGGCTCTAATACCAGCTTGTGACGCCCCGATTCAATCATACACTAATCATACACGCAAATGTGTACGATCATGATCAGGGACTCACGGGAAGATATCACAACACAAATCTAGACACAAATTGAAATAATACAAGCTTTATATTACAAGCCAGGGGCCTCGAGGGCTCGAATACATAAGCTCGAAACAAACGAGTCAGCGGAAGCAACAATATCTGAGTACAGACATAACTTAAACAAGGTTGCCTTAAGAAGGCTAGCACAAAAGTAGCGTCGATCGAAAAGGCAAGGCCTCCTGCCTGGGACCTCCTAACTACTCCTGGTCATCGGCGGTCTCCACGTAGTAGTAGGCACCCTCGGGGTAGTAGTAGTAGTCGACGGGGGTGGCACCTGGCTCCTGGGATCTGCCATCTGGTCGCAGCAACCAGGTATAGGGGGAAAAGAGGTAGCAAAGCAACCGTGAATACTCATCCAAAGTACTCGCAAGCATCAGATATATACTAAGTATGCATTGGTATCAAGGGAAGGGATGTATCTGTGGACTGAACTGCAGAATGCCAGAATAGAGGGAAGGCCTAGCCTATCGAAGAATAGCATCTTCAAGCATCTTGCAGCATTCAGAAGAGTACATAATAGCATTTTATAATTAACAAACATGTTGTAGCATTAACGCCCAGAGTCCTTCCTCGACTCCCTACGAGAAAGCAATCCCGGAGCCATCATATCCATCTCTTGTCTCAAGTATCCATTTCTAGTTGTAATAGATCATGATACAACTCCAAGCATCCGTTACCATGGACACGGCTATTCGAATAGATAACTTCCCTGCAGGGGTGCACCACATTACCCAACACGCTTGATTACTTTGGCCGGACACACTTTCTTGGGTCATGCCCGGCCTCGGAAGATCAACACGTCGTAGTCCTACCTAGGCTCCACAGAGAGGTCCCCGCCGGTCTACATCCTAAGCGCTCCGGGGTCTTGGGCCTATCGCCCTTTGCACTCTAGGTCATTATGCGACGAGCCAGGACGAGCGCCGCCTCATCCTGGATGGCACTGGCCCAACAGGCCTACAATGCTGAACTGGATGTCTGACAGAGCTTTCGGAAGAAACGTACGACGTTGAGTGCCCATAAATGTTCCTACGTGGCGGTTAGTGCATATAGGCCAGTGGCCAACTCAGATCAAATACCCAAACCCTTAGTGTATTGGGAGCTCGCGGAGACGAGTAGAGACTCATGATCATGTGACCCTGTCACCCCGTCTCAAGGAAATACGTCAAGGGTCAGGCCCAACCCTCTCTCTCTAGGGCGATCTACCTGCCCGGCTGTGCCTCGTAATTATCTCACGGGTACCCTCCAGGTCAACCCGACTATCCAGAGACTGTCGGGAACTCAGCTCCACCTCTACCAGGCGGGTACCGCCTGTCCCTTCAGTCCCGCAGTACACGGGGCTATAGGTAAAGGTAACTGTGTGTCTGTGGCATCAAGGGGGGAATCCGGGAAATCATCCTTGATGGATTCCCACTCGATGTAACCATCAAGGTGAACTTGGAGGAATCACCCTCGGCAGGTTCACGCTTGAAATGTTGCACGACAGAATCGATATCGGGAGTGGTGAAGGAGGAATCACCCTTCGTAATCCACTACCGACTAGCTACACTACAGAGCTATCATCAGGAGTGCGTTACGAGGTAACACCCTATAGTAGCTCTGCAGAGTCGTACAACTACGGGTGTGAGGTGATGTGTCGGGCTCTGGCCATCGATCACGTTGATCGAGTCGCCGATGACGAAGTAGGGGCAACAAGGACAAGGTGAGGGGGTCACTGATGGATCACTAATCAACCTATACTAGACAGTTTAGGATAAGCAGGTAAGGTACAATAGCAGGATACAAAAGCAGGCTATGCATCAGAATAGGAGTAATCAAGTACAGTAGCAAAATCTAATGCAAGCATGAGAGAGAATGGAATGGGCGATATCGGAATGATCAAATGGGGTTTGCTTGCCTGGAAGTTCTGCTGAAAAGGAAGAAGGGTCGGCGACACCGTAGTCGATCATAGGGGCAGCGTCGGTCTCGGGGTCTACCGGAGAAAAGAGGGGGAAGAAACAGTAAATATAAAGCACACAGGTGTAACACAGATGCAGGACATGACAACAGGCAGTGCTGGGTGTGACCTATCGCAGTGCTACACGATATAGGTGAAGGGGGAAAACATCCGGGAATGTTGTCTCGAAGTTTGGCATTTTTGGACAGATGAAACGGAGGGGCGGTTCCATTTTAGCTATGCTAGGGACGTGTGACAAACGAATGGAAGGCATATTCGGAATCGTTATGTTTTTCTGAGCAACTTTCATATATAAATTATTTTCATCTGACAGATTATTTTATATTAATTTTCAAAGTTTTAAACATTTTCTGATTTATTATTATGTTTATTTAAATTCGAATTAAATGGCTAAATGCTAGGTACACCTAAAAGTGTACCCAGCCAGGGGTCAGTGAGGCTGACAGTGGGGCCACTGAGCTGAGTCAGCAGCCCAGTCAACAGTCAACTTTTTACTGGTTGACTGGTCAAAGCTGACAAGTGGGCCCCACTGGTCAGTGTGACATTTTATTAACATAATATCAATTAAACTAATTAGCTAGCGGGCCCGACGTGTCAGTGGCCTAGTTAATTAACAGTTTAATTTAAACTAACCTAATTGCTACAGCGGCTGGGCCCGCATGTCAGTGGCTGTAGGGGGGCTGGTTAGTGGTTAATCATGGCCTGACGCACGGGGCCCACCTGGCGGTGACCCACCGGCATTTGAACGACGGCGCGTGCTTCCGGCGACGCAGGTCATGGCGGAGGGCGCGGGAGTGGTCCTCCGGTGGCTACTTAGCGCGGCGGAGGGCATGTATGGCACTAGTGCGTCGTCGCGCGTCCGGTGAGGTAAGCAGCAGGAACGGGGGTGACCGAAGATGGCCGCTGCAACAACGACAGGTGGCAGCTGGAGCACGGGATGGCGGGTTCTGGCGCTATGAGGTAAGGCAGGGCGCATGGGGTGACGTGTTCGACTGCGCGGGCGGCGCTGCGTCCTACGGTGGCGGCGACAGCCGCATGGGAGGCCGGAATCGTCGCTGGCGTCGAGCTTTGCGGACGCCGGAGTCCTGGCCATGTCGGGATTGAGCACAGGGGTACAGGGAGAAGCGGGCGTGTGCTTGCGGGGGCCCTGAGAGCTCCAAGAGCTCGGTGGCGTGCTCGAACGCGGGCTAGGGTGGCCATGGCTGCGACGGCGAGGCATAACAGTGGTGGCGGCTCGGGCACGACGGTGCTACGGCTACAGGCGACGGAAAGGGGGCAGGGAAGAGGGGGAGATGAGCGGAGCTCACGGTGATTGCAGAGGCGTCGACAGCAGGGTCGGGGAGGCGTCGGAGACGACGTGCAGTCACCGGCGATCTCGGCGGCCAGAGCTTGATGGCGGGGGCGAAATGGCAGTTACGGAGCTCTTCGTCTCGAGTTCGCGGGTGCAGACGAAGCAGTCGAGGTCGGCACGTCTACTGGACACGGTGGTGCGGTGCGGTGGGATCAGAGGGCGTGGCTGCGGCGAGCCATGGCGACGATGGCGCTCAGCGTCAAGCGGAGGAGGCAAGGGAGAGGGCGAGGGAGGAGAGAAAGTGGATCTGGGAGGGGGGCGAGTGGGAGAGGTGGCAGAGGAGAGGTCGAGGCGTCGGGGCCTTATCCCCCGTCGGCGCCGGTGAGGCGGTCCGGGGCGACCGCGCCCTATAGCGTCGTGGGTCGGAGGAACACAGAAGGGGGAGAAGACGACAGGGGAGGGGGTGGCCAGGCTGCTGGGCCGGCCTGTGTCCAGCTGGGCCAAGGCCCCGGGGAGCATGGGGTTGTGGCCCCTTTTCCTTTTCTTTGCTTTTCCCCTTTTTTTAATGGTCTATTTTCTTTTTAGTTTTAATTTATTTTAGTTTCATAAAATGTTAAACTAGTCCCTAAATTAGTATAACAAATTAGGCCACTGCCACAATTAGTTTAGGATCAAAATAAAATACTTTGCAATTTTTATCATTTAAAAGCATTTAAATAATTGTTTTAGCCTTTGTTTTATTTATTTAAGGGAATTTAAATACTTTATAAAATATGGGTTTCAACAGGACAAATATCAAAGGATTATTTTCCACACTTTGAACATTTTAGTTTGCATATTTGAGAAGTTTGAATTTTGACTTTAGTTTGAATTTGAAATTTGAACTATGTTTGAATTCAAGTGAGGATTAGCAACTGTAAAGGTGATGACATGGCATCATCAACATGGGATTACTGTAGCTTAATTATCCGGGTGTTACACATGTTTGGGTGTGCGCAAGGCCAATTCCCAATTAAATATTTGGGAATACCGATTCATTATCGGCGTCTCACAAATGCGGAATGGAAACATGTAGAGGAGCGCTTAGAGAAACGGTTGAGCAGTTGGAAAGGCAAGTTGCTCTCTGTTGAAGGACGACTAGTCTTGATCAATTCTGTCCTCAGAAATATGGTTCTCTATATGCTTTCTTTTTTCTAAGTCCCAAAAGGGGTCTTGCAAAGGCTGAATTATTTTAAATCCAGATTCTTTTGGCAAGGAGATAGTGAAAAGAAAAAATACAGGCTGGTCAAATGGAGCGTGGTTTGTAGGCCAAAAGACCAAGGTGGCCTTGGCATTCATGACCTACAGGTCAAGAATGATGCATTAATTAGTAAATGGTTGTTCAAACTACTTACTGAGGATGGCGTTTGGCAAACCCTCCTGTGAAATAAGTATCTAGACCAAAAGGCTGTGCCTCGAGCCTATTGAAAATCTGGTGACTCACACTTTTGGGCTGGTCTAATGGCGGTAAAGAAGCATCTTTTCCGTTTTGGATCATTTGCGATAAATGACGGGTCGGAGATTCGTTTCTGAGAGGACAACTGGCTAGGCAATGCCAGCCTTCGAGAACAATATCCTGCTTTGTACAACATTGTTCGTAGTAAGAATGATACTCTCGCACAGGTCCTCAGCTCATCCCCGCCGAATATTTCTTTCAGGCGGGATTTGGTCGGGCCCCGTCTTATGTCATGGCAAAATCTATTGTTCAGATTGGATTCGATTAACCTGACACAAGGACGGGATGTGTTCCGCTGGAACCTCACTACATCTGGGTCCTTCACGGTCGACTCTATGTACCATGCGCTCACGCATTCAGAGGTCCCAGTGGATAATAACAAGAAAATTTTGAAGTCAAAGATTCCACTAAAAGTTAAAATCTTCATGTGGTATCGTCGGAGGGGAGTTGTGCTAACCAAAGACTACCTTGCCCGTCGCAATTGGCAAGGAAGTAAGAAGTGTAGCTTTTGTACTCACGATGAAACAATCAAACACCTCTTTTTCCCGTGCAAGCTTGCGTGTTATATATGGTCAATCATCCAAATAGCGTCCAATTTATATCCGCCTACAAATGTTGCCAATATTTTTGGTCATTGGTTGGACGGTATTTCAAATAGGGTCAAAACGTTATTGAGGGTGGGAGCGTATGCCTTATTGTGGTCGCTTTGGCTATGTAGGAATAATTTGGTTTTTAATAACATAAACTCTTCTACTTTGCAGGTTATTTTTCGTTGTACGCACTCGCTTCGTATGTGGTCTATGCTACAACGAACGGAGTACCAACCGTTGTTCAAGGCAGTGTGTACGCGGTTGGAGCGGGTGGCCAAAGAGGTTTTTACCCAACATGGGTGGCAGCATAATCTCCGGATCAGCCCACCACCTTCTTCGACATAGGCATAGTGTTGGTCCTATATGACTCTACTGTTGCCGATATGTCGGTTTCCCGTTTATTTTCATTTCTTTTGTCAGACTCTTGGTGTTTGGTTGTGTGCATCTTCGTTATGCAAAGGCCGGATGTTACTCATCATGCTTTGTATCTGATTGATGCTACATTTTGAGTTAATAAAAGTGCCCTTTATCGGAAAAAAAAAAGTAAAGAGAGAACCATTATGAAGAGCGGGGAAACCGAGGGATATTGTTGTTCATATACGACAACATATTATGGCATGTATAGTGTATGAAAAGGCAGTTTTATCTTAAGCCCGCCACATAATTCAGAATAGACAATAGAAAATTGTGTATAATTGATTATCTATTAGTCTTATCTCTGATAAATGTATATTGCTAAATATGTTGTGAGAGATATTGTTGCTAAGAAATCATCTCTTAAGAGAAAGCAAGCATTTCCTTATGTTTCCTCTCATCTTCACTTCAACATTTATCCAACATGATGCTTATAAGATATGATCATTGTACACGCCCATAGGCCTCTACCCGTCAAACATAAATCTCCACGAAAAAAGAGACAAAAAACTATCCCTATCTCATGACCTACCGTAGGTCAGAGCATTTCTAGCAGCTTGTCTAAATGGTTGTCTATATGAGATATAGACAATAAGGGACAGAAAAATGCTCTCTAGCAGATTGTCTATATGATAGTTTACCATTCAGCATTATCTAAATATCAGTGAGAATTATCTAAAAGTGGACGATCGATGGACATTGCCCAAACGTGGACTATCCTATAGACAATCAGCTGAGAGCGTCTTTGCTTCATATTGTCTTTATTTTGTATACACAACCGTTTTAATAGTTATAACATAATATTAAAATATACTTCCTCTGTTTCATAAATAATTATCGCTTAAACGGATGTATGTATAATACATCCGTTTGCGCGACAGTTTTCAGACGGAGTAGGAGGTAGAATATAAACAATTTGTATCTAGACAATATTTTGGAAAACTAGTTGTGTATATGAAGGAATCTTTTTAGACCATTGTCTATACAGACATATTCTCTATAACACTAAGCTCCCTAGTTTTAAAGAGCTCACATTAAATTGAGGTCTCCAATTAAAACTGGGTCACCCAATTTTGACCAGGTCAACAAATTATCAAAGCCCTCATTCAATTCATTTATACTATACACTATATTTTCTGATTTTTAAGGCCCCACAATTAATTGGGCCTTCAAATATTGACCGGATCAATAATTTCTCAACGAGCTCTACCATTTAATTCTTTTGATTATGTACGTTCTCTAAAAAAATTAAGCTCTTTCATTTAGTTGAGGTAATCAATTTTGAATTTGGTTTACGATTTTGACCGGGCCAATGAGTTTTCAAATCAATCAGCAGCAATCGGGCTATAAAAAAATATTAATCACACGCCCTGCCACCACCTAGAAAAAAGAAAGCAACCATGTGATATTATAGCACCAATGTAGTAGCCAGCGACGCAAAAAATTTCCCATATAAATATACATTGGTTAGCGGATAACACATACCACACTATGAAAGTCCCATCAAATCACCACATTATAAATAAAAATGAACAAACTAAATATTCCATAAGTTCCAAAATATAAAGGGTATTGATTTTTTGGAAAATCGAATTTCCTTAACTTTGACCAAGTTCAGAGCAAAAAATAACGACATCCACAATATTAAACAAAAAAGTATGGAAATTCATTTCATAATGAGTCTATCATACGGATTTGATATTATGGACTTTCCAAAAAAGCTATATACCTTATATTTTAAAACATTATGTTTTTTAAAAGAAACCAACAACACCAACGGCACAGGAAAGCGCGCCCAACCCTTCTAGTACACAACCAAATACACAAGCTATGGAGACGCTCTCAGGGTACAGACACGCCCCTTGATGTCCCCACGTCCGAGTCCGAGTAGGAACGGGAGATGCAAGGGAGAAGCGATCTCACGGTTCAGAACATAAAGTTAACTAGGTGGTGTCGATATTTTCTTTTGCGGGAAAAGTTTGAATGAAGGTTATTTGTCGATAGAATGAATTGGAAATTTTAATGAAAGGGTGTTAGTCAAGTACTACCCCCGTTTCTATGCCTCCTGTAGGAGCTGCCATCGGTCCGCTTCATCCTCAATGGCCTTAGGGCCATGGAAGCGCAGTGAACCTCGACCCTTGCCGACATAAGAGTTCCTGCTACGTTTTAGGTGTTTTTTAGGCCTGTTAGGGTTTGTGTCCTTCTTGGGAAGGATGTGAGGCAGCGGCGGCTCCCTGGAGATGGAATAAAGCCCTCCTCACCTAGTCCCGTCCTGGCGGTGCATTTAGCGTCGTCGGAGGGTGTCTGGAGGAGTGTCTCCGATAAATCTCGTGGGATTTGTTGGGTGTTGTCCTTCGGTGGAGCTTGTGGATCCAGTCTTTGTTCGTGTGTCTACATGTTGGATTCTTCCAATCTACGTTTCTCTTCATCATCAGTGGTTGCTATTCTGATGTGCTAGTCCCGTGCAGGCTTAGCACGATGACTTTCCGCCTGTCTAATACAACAAGTTTTATCCGGCTCCGGTGAAAGAGGGGCAATGACGGCGGCGCACCTCCGGCTCGCTCTGCTGCTTATAGTCGTCGGTAGGTGGTCTACATGCCTGAATTATTATTTTTATTCCTGGTGTTTCCTTGTACTACATCAGGTGATGAATAGATCAGAAGTCCCCCCACCCCCAACCCCTCCACCCCAACCCCCAAAAAAAGTACTACCTCAATTTCAACATAATTGAAGTTCTAGGAGTGTCTCAAATAAAAATTATTTAAGTTTGACCAAGTATATTGAAAAATATATTAACATCTAGAATACCAAATTAGTCTTATGAGCTTTTTTGTGAAATACATTTCAGTGATATATGTATCTGTGTTGCAGATATCATCACATTTTTCTGTAGATTTGATCAAAATTAAGCAAGCTTGACTTGGGGCAAAGCTAGAACTTCAATTATTTTGGACGGAGGGAGTATAAGCAAATGCTGAATGACATTCTAACAGATCCTTATTGCATAACAACGAAACACGTAGTCCTGATGCAAGAGACAAATACCAGATACCTACTCATATCCACATGACAAGCCTCAAACTTGTTAATCTTCCACATGAATCACATGGCAAACACCGGTGATTAGTTACCCAGTGCGTATTTTACAAGTCTACAATTATTATAATTGATATAAATAACAATTCTTGCTTTGTGCGTATTTTATTATATAAAGTGATGGTGATGCACAAAAATGCATGAAGAGAGTAGGACTGAAACTTCTCTGAGTAGATGTATGTTTTGACTCCGTTTTGCTGCAGAACACACAGATGCCTAAAAGCCTGCTTTTTAATGAATGTTGACGATATTGAGATGCATAGTAGAGTCTTAAAATTAAGCAGGCCATGGTTTGCTTGGGGAAGTCAGGACAGACTGTGAAGAGAAAAAATAACGAGACAAAATTGATCTACATGTCTTCTCTGCCTGCACCAAAATTCAGATTCAAGATGGCAGCAAGGCCCTCTTCTGGACTGGTAGATGGATAAATGGTGAAGCCCCCTCTGTAGTAGCTCCAAATTTATTCAAGATGGCAACAAAGCACTAGAGGATGCCATGGACTAATGTCAACTAAGGGCATCCCCAAAGCCGTCCATCAAATCGCCCGCAAACGTCCTGACCGTGTTGTTCGGATATAGTTTGTCATTTGCCCATTTGGTGCAAAAACAGAGCACCTGCTATTTCCCACAAACAAAGCCTGTTTCAATTGTCCAATCTCCAACAAATAAGTTTGCACAGTTGTAACAGTTTTCTTTTTCTGAACACTAATAAAACTTAGATAATGACCATCAAACAGCTACCTATACAACCAACGTGAGTCCATTCATACTTTTGGGAGCTTGAGATCCTGCTCGCTGTTACACATAAGCGTCAACGAAGCTTTCTGCCTGACGAAGATGCCCTAGTCATCCAGCTCAACAAGCCGAGCTTCGTTGAAGACGAGAAAAACAAGTGTCTTACCAACAGCCGTATCTCCTAGTCATCCAGCTCAACAAGCTGAGCTCTTCTCTCGGCGGCTTTCTTCCTGACAAAGATGCCCCACCGCATGGCAGCCTTAATCTTAAGCCACCCAACAACAGCCTTGCCAGATGAGGGAGCACGATCATCCTCGAAGTTGAAGGCCGGTGCAGGAGAAGGGATGTAGGAGGGAAAGCCATCTACATTATTCATGTTTGCTGCTGCCCCGCCGCTAAGAATGCGCAGCATATGTTGCATCTCTTCTTCATTCTCCAGTATGTCGTGGCTTCTCACTCTTATCTCCTCCATCAGGAAGTCATCAACACCACCACGGTTCTCCTGCAACCGTCCAGGCCAGTCATCAAAAGGATTAGGAGCTGGGGATTGCATGGACAGACCAAGTGCTGAGAATTCGAAGTTCTTCTGCTGCTGTGGTGGAGGTCCAAATGCTAGCATGTTGGAGCTTCTTGATGCTTGAGTTTGGATGGAAGAGCCATTGAACTGGCCTTCAGGGATCAATGAACTCATGCCATATTGCATGGTAATAGTTGGTGAGATGTCCTGAGGATTGGTTGCATATATCGCTACCTGGTTCCCGTTGGATGCAATTCTTGTCTCTTCTGCTGAACAGAACAAAAGAATTATAAAGCAAGATAATAGTATTAATTAACAAAGGAAAAATAAAATGCTATCAGGGCTTAGAAGTGCGGCATGCAAATAAACTGATACAGCAATCAGCAATGCTGTAAAGAAAGCCTTTCTAAGCACATAAATCCACTAAATTGGTAAAATATACATTCTAAAACATTTTTCATTTGTTAAATTAAACAGCAGGAATAAAAATATTGTTACTTTTTAGACCCTGAAAATGCATCACATCCCATTTTGCATATTTCAGACACATTGATACAAAAGAATGTTAGCAAGAGAAATAGACCCTGGAAACAATATGTATTGTCATGTAAGGATGGTAGGTGGATAGAAACTGGAACCAATAAGTTTAGGTCATAATAGAATTTAAGTTCATTTTAAATAATCTAAATAACTGCTCAAGAAGCTTGGCTTATATGAAGGGTGCACCAAAAACATTCAGAAAACGTGTCTTCAGCTACAAGCGGCCAAAACCTACCTTTACTGGTACTACTCATGAGTGATCGCTCAATATTTGGATGTCCTCGTGCCAATTGTTTCTGAGAGTGTGCTGAATCATAAGAAGTGTAGCTTGTAGAGACATTTGCAGCATCACTTCTTGTTGTTACAGATTTCTTTTTCTGCTTAAATTTCAACAATCCCTTACCATCATACTCTACAACGTTGATCCAATCATCGTATGCTTGCTTCACCAATGTATCCGCAAACATCTGTGGCAAAGTAAAGTGATGGTGACTTTCGCGATAACAGGTTCTCTAATTCAGATATAGCCATATGAGGATCAAATCACAATTGGAGTTAGGGCAATATAGAGTGTGTCATCGGATTCCTTCAAGAATATTGTAAGAGAACCATACTGTGTTTTGTTTTATCTATTCTGCTGTATGCCACATAACATCTCATACTGAGAATGAAAGATATCTCTTTAGAAGAAAAAAATACTTTCATAAAACTAGAAATATCACAATGCTGATAATTAGCCAGGTTGAGCAAGTCATTCAATTGAGTAACTGAATTGAAGAAAAGGTGCAAATCTCCATGAGACATGCCCAAGATTACTGTAACTACAATATGGCCATTTAAATGTTTCTCAGTGGGATTTTTTTTCAATCTGATCTCCAATAAAGGAAATTTCTGAGTGTCATAGGCTCATGGCATATGGTACGCCCTCAAATCAGTTAATAGGGGAAACAGTTCCAGCAATAAAAATATAGGCAACAGTCCTACTGAAACCAAACTTTTCGGTAGTGTGAATGCCCTGACTAGGCCTGATAAGTGTAACAGACTACTCCAGGCAAGAGTAACAATGGTCAATAGACATTTGATGGTCAGGAAAGCAGGGCAACTTTCAGAATGAGAAAGACGCATGCATTTAATACTACATATTAATCAGCACTAACATTCAAGAGACCAGAGAAAAATAAATTTATAGATTATCAAGTGCAGACAAGGGTCTTCGCATTTGACTCGACGAGTGCGAAGGGTAAGGAAGCTAGCTGAGCCTAGGAGGATTCGCTTAGGTAGCTGGAACATAGGGTCTCTGACAGGGAAGCTTCGGGAGCTAGTTGATGCGGCGTGAGGAGAGATGTTGATATCCTTTGCGTCCAAGAAACCAAATAGAGGGGACAGAAGGCGAAGGAGGTGGAGGATACCGGCTTCAAGCTGTGGTACACAGGGACGGCTGCAAACAGAAATGGCATAGGCATCTTGATCAACAAAAGCCTCAAGTATGGAGTGGTAGACGTCAAGAGATGTGGGGACCGGATGATCCTGGTCAAGCTGGTAGTTGGGGACTTAGTTCTCAATGTTATCAGCGCGTATGCCCTGCAAGTAGGCCACAATGAGAACACCAAGAGGGAGTTCTGGGAAGGCCTGGAGGACATGGTTAGGAGTGTACCGATTGGCGAGAAGCTCTTCATAGGAGGAGGCCTCAATGGCCACGTGGGTACATCTAACACAGGTTTTGAAGGGGTGCGTGGGGGCTTTGGCTATGGCATCAGGAATCAAGAAGGAGAAGATGTCTTAAGCTTTGCTTTAGCCTACGACATGATTGTAGCTAACACCCTCTTTAGAAAGAGAGAATCACATCTGGTGACTTTTAGTAGTGGCCAACACTCTAGCCAGATTGATTTCATCCTCTCGAGAAGAGAAGATAGGCGTGTGTGCCTAGATTGTAAGGTGATACCTGGAGAGAGTGTTGTCCCTCAGCATAAGCTGGTGGTTGCTGACTTCCGCTTTCGGATCCGTGTCCAGCGGGATAAGAGTGCCAAAGTCGCTAGAACGAAGTGGAAGAAGCTCAAGGGGGAGGTAGCTCAGGAGTTCAAGGAGAGGATCATTAAGGAGGGCCCTTGGGAGGAAGGAGGGGATGTGGACAATGTGTGGATGAAGATGGCGACTTGCATTCATAAGGTGGCCTCGGAGGAGTTTGAAGTGTCCAGGGGAAGGAGAAGTGAAGATAAGGATACCTGGTGGTGGAATGATGATGTCCAGAAGGCGATTAAAGAGAAGAAAGATTGTTTCAGATGCCTATACCTGGATAGGAGTGCAGACAACATAGGGAAGTACAAGATGGCGAAGAAGGCCGCAAAGCGAGCTGTCAGTGAAGCAAGGGGTCGGGCGTATGAGGACCTCTACAAACGGTTAGGCATGAAGGAAGGCGAAAGGGACATCTATAAGATGGCCAAGATCCAAGAGAGGAAGACAAGGGATATTGGCCAAGTCAAATGCATCAAGGACAGAGCAAACCAACTCCTGGTGAAGGACGAGGAGATTAAGCATAGATGGCGGGAGTACTTCGACAAACCGTTCAATGGGGAGAATGAGAGTTCTACCATTGAACTGGACAACTCCTTTGATGAGATCAGCATGCGTTTTGTGCGGCGAATCCAGGAGTCTAAGGTCAAGGAGGCTTTAAAAAGGATGCAAGGAGGCAAGGCGATGGGCCCTGATTGTATCCCCATTGAGGTGTGGAAAGGCCTCGAGGACATAGCGATAGTATGGCTAACCAAGCTTTTGAACCTCATTTTTCGGGCAAACAAGATGCCAGAAGAATGGAGACGGAGTATATCAGTACCAGTCTTCAAGAACAAGGGGGGTGCTCAGAGTTGTACTAATTACCGTGGAATTAAGCTGATGAGCCATACAATGAAGCTATGGGAGAGAGTCATTGAGCACCGCTTAAGAAGAATGACAAGTGTGACCAAAAATCAGTTTGGTTTCATGCCTGGGAGGTCGACCATGGAAGCCATTTTCTTGGTATGGCAACTTACGGAGAGATACAGGGAGCAAAAGGACTTGCATATGGTGTTCATTGACTTGGAGAAGGCCTATGATAAGATACCGCGGAATGTCATGTGGTGGGCCTTGGAGAAACACAAAGCCCTAGCAAAGTACATTACCCTCATCAAGGACATGTACGATAATGTTGTGACAAGTGTTCGAGCAAGTGATGTCGACACTGATGACTTCCCGATTAAGATAGGACTGCATCAGGGGTCAGCTTTGAGCCCTTATCTTTTTGCCTTGGTGATGGATGAGGTCACAAGGGATATACAAGGAGATATCCCATGGTGTATGCTCTTTGTGGATGATGTGGTGCTAGTTGACGATAGTCGGACGGGGGTAAATAGGAAGTTAGAGTTATGGAGACAAACCTTGGAATCGAAAGGGTTTAGACTTAGTAGAACTAAAACCGAGTACATGATGTGCGGTTTCAGTACTACTAGGTGTGAGGAGGAGGAGGTTAGCCTTGATGGGCAAGTGGTGCCTCAGAAGGACACCTTTCAATATTTGGGGTCAATGATGCAGGAGGATGGGGGTATTGATGAAGATGTGAACCATCGAATCAAAGCCGGATGGATGAAGTGGCGCCAAGCTTCTGGGATTCTCTGTGACAAGAGTGCCACAAAAGCTAAAAGGCAAGTTCTAAAGGATGGCGGTTCGACCCACAATGTTGTATGGCGTTGAGTGTTGGCCGACTAAAAGGCGACATGTTCAACAGTTAGGTGTGGCGGAGCTGCGTATGTTGAGATGGATGTGTGGCCACACGAGGAAGGATCGAGTCCGGAATGATGATATACGAGATAAAGTTGGGGTAGCACCAATAGAAGAGAAGCTTGTCCAACATCGTCTTAGATGGTTTGGGCATATTTAGCGCAAGCCTCAAAGCTCCAGTGCATAGCGGACGGCTAAGGCATGCGAAGAATGTCAAGAGAGGTCGGGGTAGACCAAATTTAACATGGGAGGAGTCCGTTAAGAGAGACCTAAAGGATTGGAGTATCACCAAAGAACTAGCTATGGACAGGGGTGCGTGGAAGCTTGCTATCCATGTGCCAGAGCCATGAGTTGGTCGCGAGATCTTATGGGTAATGGGTTTCACCTCTAGCCTACCCCAACTTGTTTGGGACTAAAGGCTTTGTTGTTGTTGTTGTATTATCAAGTGCAGACAAGATATTAAAACATCTAGTTATCTGAATCAACAGGGCATGTAGAACATACTAACCCTCTGGTTTTCAGTAAGATTTTCTGTTGAAATAAACTGATCATCAGCAATCAAACCAGTGAACTCATATATGTTATTGAATATTGCACCAACACTTGCTGTATCCTTTGAGTAATATATATAATGCTTGCCACTCAGAACGCAAGTTTTCGCATGTTCAACAAGACTTTCCCACATCTTATTTGACATGCCAGTGCCAAGGATCTGCAAAAAGGCCAATAGAAGAAGCTGATATTTGGCTACGCACCAGCAAGGTTCACAACTCAAAAGTCAGGGAAATAATACGACTTACACTTCTTAACTTCTGCTGGTCTTTAACAAGAAGTTGAAGAAAATGTTCAACTGTATATATTCCGTTTGAGTTTAGTTTCCCGTGGAATGCACCGTCCTTTCCAATCTTTTCCAATCTCCAAACATCATCCTTAAGCGCAGGAGGGTAATGTTTCTTGTACACTACAAAAAAGAGGTAATACATAAGTACATTTTAGATAATTTAACAATGGCACTAGATCAGTACAAAACACCAAAACATACATTCTCCTCTGTGATCTTTCACAGTAAAAGCCTCTGTCTTCGCCTCCTTGATACGAATTCCTTCACAAAATCCTGAAGAGACCCTCATCCCAAGTCTAAATTTTCTGCTCCTTATCCAGCTGGAATTGTCAGTGAAGATAAGCTCCCCTATGGTCCCTACGCCTTCTTTAAGTGTCACATGGATATCACCGTTTAAAAGAGGCCTCTTCCCTTCACGTTCTTTCACAATGTGGCTCTCAAATTCCTCTTCAGTCCAATCCTCGTTCTTCTCTTTATTAAAATCACCCTCGAGCACAAGAACATCCAGTTTTGCAGATGACTCGGGTCCTGAAGTAACAACATGTCCAGTGTTTGCATCCAACAGCACAACATGTATTGATGCTCCCTGCTCGCCTTCCACTTTTCCTCCAGTAAAGAGTGGGAGTGCTAACCTACTCCGAAATTGAAGCTGGAGATTACTACCATTAGGGCCTTCAATTCTTTTGGGAGAGGTCCTGTTTAACATGAAGTTTGACTTAAGTGACAGATCCGAATATCACTGCAGAAATATACAGATCTACATCTCTTCATATGGCGCGTCACCAAGAACAAGCTGCATAAGCTTACCTTCCTTCAATTCTAGCAGGTGCTGCTGCAGGTCCCAATTTGGCTAGAGCACGCTCTACTTCTTCGCTGACCTACAAATGAATTAACATGTGTCGACTGATCATAAAAAGCAGCCAAATGAATATAGCAACAAGTTAATACAAGATGCCGCGTGTTCTTTAACTCACAACTCTTCGGAGAATCGGCTCCAGGGATGAACAAAGCTTCTGCAAACTGTCCAACTTGAGAGCTTCTACAATGACACTGAAAGAAAAGGAGAAGTTGCTGAGGTAAATTATCAGGGATTTATCAAAGCACGGTATAATAAACCTCAAAGTGAACGATACAAAGAAACAAAGGGTGCACACCTTCGAACCTTAGATTTACGTATACCATTTGTTGTGCAATGGTCAACCAAGATAAAATTCTTAGATGAAATTAAGCATGTGTCACATAGTTGTCATGTGGTTTCAGAAAATGGATATTCAAGTTAAAGTAGTCAATTAATGATAAAGTGAAGCAGATGAGTATGAGACAGGTGCCTATTAAGAATTCCACTCAACATTCAAGGTAGGACATAATAAATATCTTACTAAAATAGGAAAAATATGTCAATCTGAGTCCTCGTCCAGTTTTTATATATCCAGGGGCGGAGACCGGGGGGGGACGAGCGGGGGCCACCCCCCCCCCCCCCCCCCCCTCAACGATCGAGAATTGCTTTAGCACGAGCTGGTAATCAGCGATAGATTTGGCTGATTTCACGTACTTGCCCCCCCCCCCCCCCCCCCCCCCCCCGGACACAAACATAGACTCAAGAAGCAAAAGATAAAGGCCCATAAGAAGGCCGAAGACCATGAAGTCCCTTCGTAGAGTCCTACACCAGAGTCATTAAGATGCAATTAGCGCCGCCGGCTGCTGCTAGGTTATTTCCTGCTTTCCGTTCTCGTCTTCTCGATGGCTCCCATCTCTCGATCAGATCCGATTCAGAGTAAATCAGGCGATCCCGATGTCGCGAGGGGCAATCCTGTAGGCTGCACCAACCGATTCTCTTGTGCTCCAGCTAACTACCCAAGGTTAGCACTAGTGGCTACTGTCACCAATCTCTCACAACTCCCATCTTATATGTGACAAAAATCTACTTTTAATTTAATTTACTTCTTCTGATTGTAAGATCAACGATGCTAAGTTCTCTCTGACAAAATTAATAATATTTTCAATCGTTTGTTAACAAGAATTATATATGATAGGAACGCTATTGATCT
The DNA here is from genome assembly GCA_011799875.1 of Thinopyrum elongatum. Classification (NCBI taxonomy): domain Eukaryota; kingdom Viridiplantae; phylum Streptophyta; class Magnoliopsida; order Poales; family Poaceae; genus Thinopyrum; species Thinopyrum elongatum. The sequence continues at coordinate 450,054,839 of CM022298.1, read as the reverse complement.
TATTGAGAATTATAGAGTCCAATTTAGATTAATACAAAATATAACTATATTTTTAATTTTTATTCCATCGAGGCGACACCTTATTATACCACTCGCAATTTTTTTTACCGGCTTGGCCCCCCCCTATACCTAAATCCTGGCTCCACCCCTGTATATATCACAGATATAATATATATAAATTCCGGTGAATAACCCTCATCTTGTATGGCAATCTTAAAACCAAGGAACTGATTGGCTGATTATATGTGCCTATGTCTCGTTGTGGATGACAATAGGCTTTAGAGTGCATAAAAATGTTTCGAAGCAATCTTTCAACAAAAATGGCCGATGCAGGACTTGTTCTTACTTCTCACACAAAAACCTATGTTTTCAATCCCACTCTAGATTTTGTAGAAGGAAATTCTTATTCTCCATTAACTAGTCCGTTCAAGTGTAAGTAAACTTTAAATCTTTAACTGCCCGATTTTAGCTGTCTAAGCAGATACAGAGGTTTAGCACCTTTTGCTGAGAGCAAATGCACACTTTTCCGCATTAAAGAAGGTCAGTTCAGTATAAAACAGAAGCGGTATGAACACGAACTGGGCCAATCATTAATTACGATAGCATCTCTTAATGGCATCTGAGTTTAAGCTAGTACTGCAGCAAATCGCTAACCCAAACCAGGAAGCGCCACCCTCACAAACCTATAAAGTTGGGTCTCCCACACTCACCTGGCGAGGGCCGGGACGCGCGGCCGTTTAGGATCACGTTCGTCGTCGCCGCCGCCGCCGCCGCCACTGCCGCCAGGGTCTAGCGCCCGCTTGGAGCCGGACCGCTCCATGTGCCGCCCCTGCCTCTGCATCCCCGTGGCGCCACAACCTTGCCGGCGCCGTGAGTCAGATCTGCGACCACCACCACAAACTCGGGAATTAAAAACAATCGGCCCAAAACCCCGTAAAAATCAACACCTCGAATCGCAGAGACAAGGAGGCGTGGTGCCGAACCTTATCAACTAGCAACCGGCACACAAAAAATCTCCTGCGGGGGATCGCGGCACGAGGGTTGGGGAAGGAGCAGGAGCTCGAGCTCGAGCCGGAGCAGTGCGGCAGCGACTGGGCGACGACTAGAGGCAAAGCAAGAGATGGAGAGAGAGAGAGAGAGATCTATGTGTGGCGTGGGTGATGGTGGCGCCCGCCCTTTGCCTTTGCTTTGTTTACTCGTTTTGGTTCGCGTACGAGGCGTCAACAACCGCGCGCGCCCGTCTGTCGAGCAACCTGGATGACAAGTGGGACATCAACAACCGGGACCGCATGTCAGTGGGTGTGGTGGGTAGGTTGGAGACCGGAGAGTGCTCAAAGCCGTGGCGGCTATCCTGGCCATTATTTTTCTGCATGAGGATTGTGCACTGCCGTGTTCAGCCGCGCTCGTCACTGACAGTGCCTAGATGGCCCGCTAGTCGGTCGGTGTGTTGGCCTGATGACTGGTTTAATTTCGCTGACAGTGGGTCGCCAAGTGGGCACTACGCTACAACGTACTCCGTACGATAGGGTAGTCGATGATGGGGCGCAGCTGAGGTGACAGATCGCCCACCATGGTCCATGGATGTTAGTCAAGTCTGACGAGATCGTCTGTGGGCGCGCGACCGTACGTCCCCTTCTTAGAGCAAAGCAAGTACAATAAACTTACGTAAGTGGGATATTATTTTTCTGTTGACACGGAGGGAAAAGAAGAGAAGAGAGAAGAAGAGCCGGCTACAGAATAAGAGCCAGCTGCAGCACGCGCTCTTAAGCAATATGTGAGAGTGGGAGGTGGGTCATCTATTAATGAAGTAGCACATCTTTACATCTTACTATTGTACTTGCGTGCTACAAGGTTGGTTATAGATAACATGACAATATTACATAGCCATCAGCTGGCTGTGCTATTAACCATGCTCTTAGAGCGTTGGTTAGCATTACTTGTTCCTCAAGTAATGTTACCGTTGCTCTTTGAAATCCGACCGTTGAGAACGTGTCGGTTGGCCATTGGCTGGACCGCGTGTCCAAAATGGTCATTTCCCACCAGGGAAGGCTGCGACTATAAATAGCCGCCCGCACCGACTTTATCCGGTGGCTGCTCCGTTTGATTCTGAGAAGATTGTTGAGCAACCCCCTCTCCGAGTGATTTGAGTTTAAAATCCACCGAGAGAAAACCCTTAGAGCCGAAAAATTAGATAGTGGTTCAGCATCACTCGAATCTAAGTCCAGTATGCTCCGCCTATTACTGTTGAGAGCTGCAAACTCTCTAGACGATTAGGTGTCAATTTCTTCAGAGACCAAGAGTGATTGTGGTTCTCGAAGAAGTCTGTAAAGGCTCGGAGATCGCCTGAAGTATCTACCACGAGTGATCGACATTGGTTGACGAACCAATTGTCGAGGAGAATGGGACGAAGAGAGTTTATCTTTTGTGTTAAATCATAACCCCTCCAACCAGACGTAGTCCTTGTGCAGAAGGACGAACTGATCGAACAAATACCCTGTCGCCATCGAGCATCACTGGTTACATCTGTTTCCCCACTTTCCATTCGTACTATTTCAATCATGTGATTTGCTTCGATGCTTGTATCAGTTTCCATTCGGGAGTTTATATTCGCTCACTATACTTTATTTTCATTCGCTCCGCTGCTGGGTTATGAGAGCTTTGAGATTTTCGAAGAAATTTTAAAACTCTCATTCACCCCCCCTCTGGTAGACATACTTCATTCCTAAATTTGGTATCAGAGCAAGGTACTCCTTGACTCTGCTCATTTTGGTCTAACAACCTTGGAGTTTAAGTATGTCTTCAGTGAGCTATAAGTCGCATCTCAAGATTCCCATATTCGATGGGACGGACTATCCCTTCTAGAAAGAGAAGATGAAGATCCGCCTCCGAGCCATTGACGATGACATGTGGAACGTGGTGCAGCTTGGACTCACGGTTGAAATACCTCAGGCCCCCACTAACACCGAGAAGAAACTCATTCAGATGGACGCTCAAGATAAATATGAAATTGGTGGTCATCTCTCTCGTGCTCAATTTATTTGCTATCGTCAGTGTGAAACAGCGAAGGAATTGTGGGACATTCTCAAGAAGATAAATGAGGGTGTTTCAACTCTGAAGGAAGCTTGCATTGATACTCTTGGGGCAAAATTCAATTGGTTCAAGCGCATTGGAAATGAAAGCTATTAGCAAACTTTCAATCGTCTGAGTGACATCGCAAATAAGCTGCAAGGTCTCGGCGCCAAAGACATCACTAACCATGAAGTTGTGAAGAAACTGCTCCAATCACTTGACAGTTCATTCGACACACTAGTTCTGATGATCAGGGGACGAGCTGATTTCAAATTTCTCGACTCTGCTGATATCATGGAAAGGCTAAACACCCACGAGGAACAAGAAGAAGAGAAGAGAGATCTCTATGGCTCAAGTCATCGCAAAAGTCATGCTCTCAAGGCTGTGGCTGATTCTTCCTCCGAAGGAAATGCCGAAGAAGATTCTGATAACCCTGAAAGGATTAGCAAAGATCTCGCACTGATCACGAAAAGATTCCAACGCCTTCATAGGAAGAACCAGTTCGAGAAGAAAGGATCCAGCAACTCTGGCGGTTCAAAATCTTCATCAAAACCAACTGGAGATTACACCTGCTTCAAGTGCAAAAAGTCAGGACATTTCATCTCGGACTGCCCTCTCTGGGAAGCTGAAATCCGTGCCAGTGGAAGATATGATTCGGGAAACTATCGAGGCAAAAGCAAGAGTAAGAACTACGATTCTGATGATGAGAAGAAAACAAAGAAGTTCTTCAAGAAGAAGGACAGCTCCACCTCCAAGTCTTCATCAAGATCTTCCTCAAGGAACCCTTCCAAGTCCTCCTCCAACCGCACGAATACCTCTGCTACTTCTTGAGCTTGCGTTGGTTTTTTCCTTGAAGAGGAAAGGGTGATGCAGCAAAGTAGAGATAAGTATTTCCCTCAGTTTGAGAACCAAGGTATCAATCCAGTAGGAGACAACGCACAAATCACCGAATACCTGCACAAACAATCGAATAACTTGCACCCAACGCGATAAAGGGGTTGTCAATCCCTTCACGGTTACTTGCAAAAGTGAGATCTGATAGATATAGATGAAACTAAATAAAAGATAAAGTAAATATTTTTGGTATTTTTGGTTTATAGATCAGAAAGTAAAAGATTGCAAAATAGTAGATCGGAAACTTATATGATGGAAAATAGTAGATCAGAAACTTATATGATGGAAAATAGACCCGGGGGCCATAGGTTTCACTAGAGGCTTCTCTCAAGATAGCAAATAATACGGTGGGTGAACAAATTACTGCCGAGCAATTGATAGAAAAGCGCAAAGTTATGACGATATCTAAGGCAATGATCATGAATATAGGCATCACGTCCGTGTCAAGTAGACCGAAACGATTCTGCATCTACTACTATTACTCCACACATCGACCGACTCCTGCCTGCATCTAGAGTATTAAGTTCATGAAGAACAGAGTAACGCATTAAGTAAGATGACATGATGTAGAGGAATAAACTCAAGCAATATGATGTAAACCCCATCTTTTTATCCTCAATGGCAACAATACAATACGTGCCTTGCTGCCCCTACTGTTTCCCACCGCAAGATTGAACCCAAAGCTAAGCACTTCTCCCATTGCAAGAAAAACCAATCTAGTTGGCCAAACCAAACCGATAGTTCGAAGAGAATTACAAAGATATCAAATCATGCATAAAAGAATTCAGAGAAGATTCAAATAATATTCATAGATAATCTGATCATAAATCCACAATTCATCGGATCTCGGCAAACACACCGCTAAAAAGTATTACATCGAATAGATCTCCAAGAACATCGAGGAGAACATGGTATTGAGAATCAAAGAGAGAGAAGAAGCCATCTAGCTACTAGCTATGGACCCGTAGGTCTGAGATAAACTACTCACGCTTCATCGGAAGGGCAATAGGGTTGATGTAGAAGCCCTCCGTGATCGAATCCCCCTCCGGCAGGGTGCCGAAAAAGGTCCCTAGATGGGATCTCACGGGTACAGAAGGTTGCGGCGGTGGAAATGTGTTTTCGTGGATGCTTCTGGTGGTTTGGGAACATATGTGAATATATAGGCGAAAGAATTAGGTTAGGAGGGTCACGGGGGGCCCACAAGGCAGGGGCGTGCCCTCCACCCTTGTGACCGCCTCGTGGCTCCTCCGACTTCATCTTCAAGTCTCCTGGGTGTCTTCTGGTCCAAGAAAAATCATCGCGAAGATTTTATTCCGTTTGGACTCCGTTTGGTATTCCTTCTCCACGAAGCTAAAAAATAAGGAAAAAACAGAAACTGGCACTGGGCTCTAGGTTAATAGGTTAGTCCCAAAAATAATATAAAATAGCATATTAATGCATATAAAACATCCAAAACAGATAATATAATAGCATGGAACAATAAAAAATTATAGATACGTTGGAGACGTATCAAGCATCCCCAAGCTTAATTCCTGCTCGTCCTCGAGTAGGTAAATGATAAAAACAGATTTTTTGATGTGGAATGCTACCTAACATATTTATCCATGTAATTTTCTTTATTGTGGCATGAATGTTCAGATCCATAAGATTCAAAACAAAAGTTTAATATTGACATAAAAACAATAATACTTCAAGCATACTAACAAGGCAATTATGTCTTCTCAAAATAACATGGCCAAAGAAAGCTTATCCCTACAAAATCATATGGTATGGCTATGCTCCATCTTCATCACACAAAATATTCAAATCATGCACAACCCCAATGACAAGCCAAGCAATTGTTTCATACTTTTGATGTTCTCAAACCTTTTCAACTTTCACGCAATACATGAGCGTGAGCCACATGGACATAGCACTATAGGTGGAATAGAATATGGTGGTTGTGGAGAAGACAAAAAGAAGGAGATAGTCTCACATCAACTAGGCGTATCAACGGGCTATGGAGACGCCCATCAATAGATATCAATGTGAGTGAGTAGGGATTTCCATGCAACAGATGCACTAGAGCTATAAGTTTATGAAAGCTCAAAAGAAAACTAAGTGGGTGTGCATCCAACTCGCTTGCTCACGAAGACCTAGGGCAATTTGAGGAAGCCCATCATTTGAATATACAAGCCAAGTTCTATAATGAAAAAATCCCACTAGTATATGAAAGTGACAACATAGGAGACTCTCTATCATGAAGATCATGGTGCTACTTTGAAGCACAAGTGTGGTAAAAGGATAGTAACATTGTCCCTTCTCCCTTTTCTCTCATTTTTTTATCTGGGCCTTCTCATTTTTTGTGGCCTCTTTTTTTTTATTTTTCGTCCGGAGTCTCATCCCGGCTTGTGGGGGAATCATAGTCTCCATCATCCTTTCCTCACATGGGACAATGCTCTAATAATGAAGGTCATCACACTTTTATTTACTTACAACTCAAAAATTACAACTCGATACTTAGGACAAAATATGACTCTATATGAATGCCTCCGGCGGTGTACCGGGATGTGCAATGAATCAAGAGTGACATGTATGAAAGAATTATGAACAGTGGCTTTGCCACAAATACGATGTCAACTACATGATCATGCAAAGCAATATGACAATGATGAAGTGTGTCATAATAAACGGAACGGTGGAAAGTTGCATGGCAATATATCTCGGAATGGCTATGGAAATGCCATAATAGGTAGGTATGGTAACTGTTTTGAGGAAGGTATATGGTGGGTGTATGGTACCGGCGAAAGTTGCGCGGCACTAGAGAGGCTAACAATGGTGGAAGGGTGAGAGTGTGTATAATCCATGGACACAACATTAGTCATAAAGAACTCATATACTTATTGCAAAAATCTATTAGTTATCGAAACAAAGTATTACGCGCATGCTCCTAGGGGGATAGATTGGTAGGAAAAGACCATCGCTCGTCCCCGACCGCCACTCATAAGGAAGACAATCAATAAATAAATCATGCTCCGACTTCATCACATAACGGTTCACCATACGTTCATGCTATGGGAATCACAAACTTTAACACAAGTATTTCTCAAATTCACAATTACTCACTAGCATGACTCTAATATTACCATCTCTATATCTCAAAACAATCATAAGGAATCAAACTTCTCATAGTATTCAATGCACTTTATATGAAAGTTTTTATTATATCCCTCTTGGATGCCTATCATATTAGGACTAAATTTATAACCAAAGCAAATTACCATGCTGTTTAAAGACTCTCAAAATAATATAAGTGAAGCATGAGAGTTCAACAATTTCTATAAAATAAAACCACCGCCGTGCTCTAAAAAGATATAAGAGAAGCACTAGAGCAAAATTGCCTAGCTCAAAAGATATAAGTGAAGCACATAGAGTATTCTAATAAATCACGATTCATGCATGTCCCTCTCAAAAGGTGTGTACAGCAAGGATGATTGTGGCAAACTAAAAAGCAAAGACTCAAATCATACAAGACGCTCCAAGCAAAACACATATCATGTGGTGAATAAAAATATAGCCTCAAGTAAAGTTACCGATAGATGAAGACGAAAGAGGGGATGCCTTCCGGGGCATCCCCAAGCTTAGGCTCTTGGTTGTCCTTGAATATTACCTTGAGGTGCCTTGTGCATCCCCAAGCTTAGGATCTTGCCACTCCTTATTCCATAGTCCATCAAATCCTTACCCAAAACTTGAAAACTTCACAACACAAAACTCAACAGAAAATCTCATAAGCTCCGTCAGTATAAGAAAATAAATCACCACTTTTGGTACTGTTGTGAACTCATTCTTTATTTATATTGGTGTAATATCTACTATATTCCAACTTTTCCATGGTTCATACCCCCCGATACTACCCATGGATTGAAGACGAAAGAGGGGATGCCATCCGGGGCATCCCCAAGCTTAGACGCTTGATTTTCCTTGAATATTACCTTGGGGTGCCTTGGGCATCCCCAAGCTTAGGCTCTTGCCACTCCTTATTCCATAGTCCATCAAATGTTTACCCAAAACTTGAAAACTTCACAACAGAAAACTCAACAGAAAACTCATAAGATCCGTTAGTATAATAAAATAAATCACCACTTTAGGTACTATTGTGAACTCATTCTAAATTATATTGGTGTTATATCTACTGTATTCCAACTTCTCCATGGTTCATACCCCCTGATACTACCCATAGATTCATCAAAATAAGCAAACAACACATAGAAAACAGAATCTGTCAAAAATAGAACATTCTGTAGTAATCTGGAAATTTCGTATACTTCTGTAACTCCAAAAATTCTGAAAAATTAGGAAAATTTAGGCAATTTGTATATCAATCTTTTGTAAACAAATTCAGATCAAAAGCGCATTTATGTGATTTTCTAAATTTCTGGCAATGAGCGCAAAAATTTCTGTTTTTCAGCAAGATCAAATGAACTATCACCATAGACCATCCCAAAGGTCTTATTTGGCTCAAACACTAATTAAAACACCAAAACACAATTACTACAGACGTAATAATGTTTATTTTTATAAAAATAGAAAATAAAAATATTGGGTTGTCTCCCAACAAGCGCTTTTCTTTAAAGCCTTTTAGCTAGGCGTTGATAATTTTAATGATGCTCACATAAAAGACAAAAAAATTGAAGTGAAAGAGAGCATCATATAGCATGTGAAAAACAAGTTTAAGTCTAACATACTTCCTATGCATAGGCATTTTATAGGGAAAAGATTTATCAAGACAAGCAAAATCTAGCATATGCAAGGAAGAAGAAAGAAACAATAGCAATCTCAACATAACGAGAGGTAATTTAGTGACATGAAAATTTCTACAACCATATTTTCCTCTCTCATAATAATTACATGTGGGATCATATTCAAATTCAACAATATAGCTATCACGTAACATATTCTCTTCATGATCCACATGCATGCAAAGTTGACACTCTTCCAAAATAGTGGGATTAACATAAAATAAAGCCATTACTTCTCCAAGCCCATTTTTATCAAAATTTTCATAAGATTGATCATACTCCAAAGTAGTGGGATCATTATCACCTAGAGTTGACAATTTTCCAAACCCACTTTCAATATTATTGCAAACATATTTATCATAAGGCTTAAATAAATTTTCAAGATCATAAGAAAAATCACCCCAATCATGATCATTGCAATAAGTAGTGGACATATCAAAATTAGCTTCCCCAAGCTTAGGGCTTTGCATATTATTAACATGATTTACATTAATAGAATTTATAATAACATCATGGCAATCATGCTTTTCATTCAAGGAGCTATCGTGAATCACTTCATAAATTTCATCACAATTTTTAGATTCACGAATTTCAAGCAAAACTTCATAAAGATAATCTAGTGCACTCAACTCACTAGCAATTGGTTCATCATAGTTGGATCTTTAAAAAAGATTAGCAAGTGGATGAGGATCCATGAGCTTTTGTTCTTGATTTCCAATAAACACGCAATTATGCCAAGCGAACAAGCAAACAAACCAAGTAAGACATAATGGCAAACGGAAGAAGGCAAATATTTTTGTGTTTTTCTTAAAACATTTTAGAAGTGGGGGAGAGGAAAACGAGAGGCAAATGGCAAATAATGTAAGTGCAAGATATGAGAGTTCGTGATGGGTACTTGGTAGGCTTGATGTAGAACCTCCCCGGCAACGGCGCCAGAAATTCTTCCCGCTACTTATTGAGCTTGCGTTGATTTTTCCCTTGAACAGGAAAGGGTGATGCAACAAAGTAGAGATAAGTATTTCCCTCAGTCAAGAACCAAGGTATCAATCCAGTAGGAGGCACAAGCAAGTCTCCAATCTATGCACCTGCACAAACTAACAAACACTTGCACACAATGCAAAAAAGGGGTTGTCAATCCCTTCACGGTCATGAACAAGAGTGAGATCTAATAGAGATAGGTATAAAAGATAAATAAAAGAGCAAACTAAAGTAAATATAAATAAATTGTAGCAAGATATTTTTGGGTTTTTTGGTTTATAGATATGAAAATATATGATGGAAAATAGACCCGGGGGCCATAGGTTTCACTAGAGGCTTCTCTCTTGAAAGAAAACATACGGTGGGTAAACAAATTACTGTTGAGCAATTGATAGAAAAGCACATAGTTATGATGATATCTAAGGCAATGATCATGAATATAGGCATCACGTCCGTGACAAGTAGACCGAAACGATTCTGCATCTACTACTATTACTCCACACATCGACCGACTCCTGCCTGCATCTAGATTATTAAGTTCATAAGAACAGAGCAACGCTTTAAGTAAGATGACATGATGTAGAGGGATAAACTCAAGCAATATGACATAAACCCCATCTTTTTATCCTTGATGGCAACAATACAATACGTGCCTCACTACCCCTTCTTGTAGGAGATATGCCCTAGAGGCAATAATAAATGTTATTGATTATCTCCCTGTTCATAATTAGGTTTATGTTCCATGCTATAACTGCTATGGTTCTCGAGTCTACAATAACCACGAGGCTCGGAGGAAGACTCATATGCACGTGTGGAATAATAAATGGTAAAATGTATCCCTAGTCTGGCCTCTGAGACTAGCTCAAGTGTTGCATGATGGTCCTGTTTTCCTGATCATGGGCATGTCTATGCCAGCAACTTTGAGGGCACAATGTTAGAAGAACATTTGTGTTGAATCGACCCGATTGATGTTATGCTATGAGTTACTTTCGTCACAAGTTAATGGTTAATAACACAGAGATGGTTAACGTTTGCATGATTCCTTAGACCATGAGAGTATCGAGTTTCTTCATGCTTGCTTCATGAACTTTGGGGTTTGTTAAACGTCATCCGTAAATGGGTGGCTATTACGGCGGCTTACGGGTTCATGGAAAAGTATGTCAAGTAACTTGATAGCTCAAGATTGGGATTTGCTCCTCCGATGATGGAGAGATATCTCTGGGCCCTCTCGGTGTTACGGTATCCATCATCGTCTGGCCAGACACTTTGTGATTTGATCACGGGGATGCCGGAACACGGTAACGAGAAAAGAGAACAAATACCGGTAACGAGGTAACTGGCATAGTGGACAAGTTGTTGACCCACGGGGATGCCATCATGTCTCACCTTGGGTATTTGTAACATATCGCGAAGCAACAGGAATAGCACACGGCAACTGGAGGTTCACTCGAATATTCATTCGTGTGGGTATAGGGGTCAATATGGGTGTCCACGGCTCCGATGTTGATCATTGATCGGAAAGGGTTCCGTGTCATGTCTATACTTCACCGAACCTATAGGGTCACACGCTTAAGGGTCATCTATCTGCTGAATACTAGACAGGGAGTCTGAGAGAAAATCACCGAAAAAGTTTCGGACACCGAAAAAGTTTCGGACAGAGAGGTCACCGGATGAGTTCCGGTGAAACTGAAAAGTTGTTTCAGAGGATACCATAAAGTCAAATTGGTTTCGGCACATGCTTGATAATTCTTGGAGGATGCCAGAATCATTCTGGAAACTTTCTGGAATTTTCGGAGATGAAAACCGGAAATGTTCCGGAGCTGCCGGAACCGCTTCAGATGCTTTTCGCAGGTGAAATCACTAAACTAGAATTGTTCCAGAACTCGTTGAAAATTATTATGGTGGGTACTGGAAATGTTCTAAGCCCACATAAATATTTTCAGTTCTAACGGACGCTGAAAAATGTCGTCATGAATAGTGAAAGTGCTTTTTGGGTTACTTTTTGGAAAGCCACTTGTTTGGGCTTTATCCCAAAAGATCTAGGGATGACATGGATGGATTGGGAGGCCCTCTTGGGGGGCCCCCCAAGGGGTGTGGCCGGCCACACTTGGGGCTCCACCATGGAGCCCCTCTTGTTCCTTGGTTTCACTTCTATGCCCTTGGTGGAAGGACTTCATTCATGTACTTTTGGGTTTTATTGTAAAACCACCCTACCCCTTGGGATTTCCTATAAATAGAGGTGGAGGGGCAGCCCTCCACACTCATCCCTTGCTCTCATACTCATGCCATGCAATGATCTGGCTTCTCTCTCCCTCCCACGAAAAGAGTTTCGTAGAGCCGAAAGGCTGTCTGGGTTCCGGTGGGAACTAGTTCTGGACGGTGAAGCCCTGCCGGATAGATGACACCGTATGTGTGCAACTCTGTAGAGAGGTCGTAGTTTCGATCTTAGTGCCCGAGGGGCTGTTCGAGAGTGCCTCCCGAAGGGCTGTCCATGTGACGGTCCGAGTTCTGTGAGTCTTCCCGAAGGGCTGTCCGCGACACCGTCTGGGGGACTGTCCGACCGCCTCCCGGAGGGCTGTCCGAGTGGCGGATGAGGGTATACATCCTCGCGGTTGGGAGGTTGTAAATCCTAGCTGCGGGGATCTGCACCGCCGATCGTCATCGACTCTACTTCCGCTGCGCTACGAGTCGGTAACGAAAATGATCAAACCTTGTATGCAGTCTCCATAGTGGTCCTGGGCTGGTGCGTAGGTCGGAAATTTTTTGTTTTCTGCTGCGTTACCCTACAGTGGCATCAAGAGTCGTGCTATGCGTAGATGCAGGTTGCAATCTAGAATACATAGTGATGTATGGGTGTTGCACAATATAATTAGGTAGTAGATGAGTTCTATTACTGAAAATTATTTGTGCGGGTAGCAGATGAAATCTGTTACCCGATGTTCTTGTTGCTTCCCTGGAATTTGCATATTTCTGATCTTGATAACAGTATGGTGGAGTTTCAATGTTCTGGCAATCCGCGATCCTGATTGATCAACGAAGTGCTAACAGTTCATTGAATTCCACCGTAGTTAAAAAGAAAGATGAAATTTCGCAGACAAAAGGGCAATGCAGATATGATCTGCACGGGGGTCATGCGTATGACGAAGTTTAGTATGGGGTTCGAGATTTTATTATCTCGTGCTTCATACACCCCGCATTGTTAATCTAGCGACTTGAATTATCATACTTGATGATGGACGTTGGTAGCTTCGGTTTGTTTCGAAACCTTAGAAGCCACGAAAAACTAGTTTTTTGCATGAACCAATTAGAGGCGTCTAACTTGGTTTTGCAGGAGGGTTTACATGTGCATGTGATGTGGTATAGCGGTGCTCATAATAATTTGATTATGTATGAGATGACTATATAATGTAAATTGATTAACATGACTTGCGTGTCATGATTCGGCATGATGGCTGGAGCCATATGATTGCACTTTAAATGACCTGTGTGTCAACCTTGTGTAATGCATTATTTTATTAGCTATAGAGATAGCAATATTATCTGCTGCATCGACAAGGTGGTGGCAATCTTGGCGAAGGTGATCACCGACGTGAATGCCGAAGATGAAGGAATACAAGACTTCTCCGTCAGAAAGGGCTATACCATATCATGCTATTATGAATTGCCTGAGTTGTTTATCCCTTATGATGCACCCTTTTTGATTGCGCGGTAGTCGCTTTTTATTAGGGTGATCTCTCACTTCAAAATATCAAAGTAGTTAGTGTTCACCCAAGTGTAGCACCGTCTGTAATTCGTATCTTTTCGGGGTGCGCCATGTCCACATGGGTACGAACGAATCGAGAGGAATGAGGCGGGTGAGGTCAGACCTCGCAGCAAGATCACTTGGTTGTTTTTGACGTTCAGGCAGGATCGTCCTGAGCTCGGAACACACCCATCGAAAGATGAACAAGAGTCACATGGAGATGTGATCGGCAAGTTTGCCTACCAATTGAAATTCTCGTCATCAGTGATGTCCACATCAATGGCGTTGAATCGAAGTGTGGGTCTTGTATCACTCACAAATCAATTATGAGAGATATTGATTTGAGTGGGAGCGCACTGTTGAATTAACTTGTTTAATTCCCAGTGCAATTAATTATGAACTCTGTCTAAGTGTGATTTGCAAAATAGTTGTAGAATAATGGCTCGCGTTTCCACCTTCCCTGTTAAAATTGAATAGCTGTTAAATATCTGGTTAAAACTTTACGGTTGGTAACGTAATGTGAGGATTGTCCTCAAGAGTGCCGAGAAGGACTTGGTCCTATCGCATACTTTCGGTATTCTCTCGCTTATGCTGTGGATCATGTGACTCTCGTCCTTCGATCCAAAAGCTAGAATTCCATTTTTTAGTCAAGTGCAATACATTTGCTTCCATGAGACCCGAACTTCGAAAGTTTGGATAGTTATGTGATATTCATGGAATCTGAAAATCATTTTCAAAGACAGACAAAGGCTTAAAGATATGAGATATCCAAAGCAATGTTTGTTTGCAAACTATTAGTAAAGGAGTTTACTATGCATTAGACTGATAAGAGAGGGATCCAGAAGAACGCTTGTCATATGATGAAAGGTGAATAAAACAAACAACTTAAAGAGAAAGGAAGTGTCTGAAGGGTGTTAGTGAAACTTTCACGCCTAGGAAGTCCGGGGCTAACGCCACTCTTGAGTTGGATGCTTCTTTTGAGAGTAGGAGAAATACTAAAAGTTAAACTGTTAGAAGTATAATGGCAATAAGAAAGAAGACTGGAATATCCAGCTCATGTATGAATGTCATACAAGTTTTTGATGTATAGAAAGCTGGTCAAAGTTATAGTTCTTGGGAATTATAATTAAATTGTTAATCACTGATTCTTGGGTATTGTGAGTTAATCACAAAGATACCCGCTCGATTGCATTCTGTTGCAACTCGATGTAAGAACTACTATGGCCTGAAAGACTAGCCAGGGATGAGGTTTAGGTATACACAGGGAACATAGTAAATGTTACTATACCTTCCATCAGTGTATTACTGTCTGTATTTATTTTCATAATTCATTTAGAGTTTTACAAACACTAGCCCATTGCATAAGGTATGTTGCAAGAAGGTTGTTCATAAGAGAACTTTTTATGTTCGAAGTTATGAATAACATAAGGGCCATACTTTCATTGAGAATGAGATGTATGTTATGAATAATGATATTAATATATTACCTCTGGATTTACTTTCATAATTCATTTTAGAGTTTCATACACTCTAGCCCATTGCAAAATGTTTGTTGCAAAAGGGTTGTTCATAAAAGAACAATTGTTGTTCAGTATTATGAATAACATGAAGGGTCGTGCTTCCATTCTCGATGGGATGTATGTTATGAATATTGATGGTAATATGATACATCCATAACACTGACGCTAAATGTCGTAAGACTAAGAGAATACCACATAAGTGTGGCACTACATTTAGTCACATTGGAGAAACCCGCATGGATAAATTCCATTATGATGGATTTTGAAGTCGTTTGATTTTGAATCATCTGACACTTGCAAATTTCCTCCGAAAAGAGAAGTGACTGATATACCGTTCACAGGCCATAAGGAACGAGCAAAGAACTTATTGGTGATCATACATTTTGATGTATGTAGTTCAATAAATGTTATTGCAAGTAGTGGATTTATCTATCTTCAGAAATGACTCAAGTAGATATGTGGATATTTACTTGATGAGATGTAAGTCTGGATCTTTTGAAATCATTCGAAAGGTTTTCAAATATGAAGTAGAAGTTATTGTAACAAGAAAATTATGTTTCTACAATTCGATTGCAGAAAGGAATATTTGAGTTACAAGTTTAGCGAATGTCTGATGAGTTGTGAAAGGGGTTTCATAACTTGTACCTCCCGGAACACCACTGCAAGTGGAAAGTCCGTGAAGATGTAATCGAACCATTTATGACATGGTAAGATCAAAGATGACATAAACAATTTTGCCATTATCCCTTTTAAAAGGTGATGCTTTAGAGACCGCGGCTTTTACACTGAAAAGAGCTCCATCGGGTCTGTTGAAATAACACCATGGTATGGTACGCCCAACCATGTTATATCTTTTCTTAACATTTGGAATATGGGGCTTGTGTAAAAGGTTACAAACCTATTCCAAATCAGACAAGTGCTACTTTGTAGGTTATCCCAAAATGTTGGGTATTCCTCCCTCACTATGCCGAGGCAAATAGGTTTGCCACTAAGAACGGTATGCTTTTTGAAGAAAGTGGTTCTTTCAAAAAGGTGAGTGGGAGAATAGTGCAACTCGACGAGATAAACAATATCTTCGTCATCAGATCAAAGGAAAGAGACCTTGGAAGTAATTCCAGGTTTTCCTACTGCGACTGATACGGAAGTCTCTACAATAAAATGTATGGACTTCGGTCGAACTTGCAGCTGAACCACGTAGGCAAAAGCTCGTGCAAACCTCTCAGGTGCGCAAACGAGATATTGTTGTTAGACAACAATATACCTACAATACACAAGGAAGCGTTGATGGGCCCTGACTCCAGGATTGGCTAAATGCCAATACAACCCGAGTTAGTTTCCATATAAGTGATTCAAGATTAAAACCTTGATACACCTTTCGGAAGACTTAGAGTCTAACGAATATTTATGGAACTTAAAACTGATACGGATAAAAATGTTTTATCCATAAAGCTCGACTTGTTGCAATAACAAGTTCAAGGAGTTGACTACGATGAGGTTGTTTCATCGTAGCGATGCTTAAAGTCGGTTCGGGTTGAACTAGCAATTAATACATATTTCAATCATGAGATATGAAACATGGATGGCAATAGGATTTCCATCTAATGGAAATGAAACCAAGGACTTGCATGTGTTACAGTCCAAGGTATTTTGTCAATCCAGAGGATGCTAGTAAGTATGCAAACTTCAGAGTTCCAGCAATGGACAGAAGAGAGCAAAATGGAGTTGGAATCTTCGTGTTTTGATGAAATAGTCAAAGGGGTTTGACTTCATCAATGGGTAACGAAGATGCTTATGATTCAAGAAAGTAAGTGGGAGCATAATAAAATTTCTAAAAAAAACATTGTGTGCTTGACACATTGTTAATTGGAAATAAATTTCTTGACACGAATTAGGACTTCATTTGAAAATAATTTTTCGATGAAGTGCTTGGGCTAAATAGCCTTTATATTAGGCATGATGATCTATGGAGATAGATTTACCTAATGGGGCTGAGCAAAGATACATATTGACAAGATGCTAAAACCTTTTAGCATTAAAAACGTCAAGGAGTGATTCTTGCCGAAGTCACATGGAAAGAGTTTTTTGCAAGACTCGGTGTCCCAAAACACTGATGAGCAAAATACATGATGGAGATTCCACACACTCTTGTGTTTGGATTAATCATGTATTCCATGGTATGTAAAAACAACCAGATATGTCCAATACTCCCAAAGTTGTTGCGAGTATAGATACCAAAGTGATCAAAAGTTCTGATCATGGGACAATAGTGAAAAAGGGTCATTGAGTACTATAGTAGCACCGATGACATGTTTTCTCGCAAGCGGAGATCATGAAGAGTTCGTTGTAAAAGGTTACATCGATACAGTCTTCATCCATGCTCCAAGCGATTTTCAATTTAAATTGAGGGTTTTGGGTAACACACAATTTGGTGGCACGGTAGTCGGAAATTGTTCCAAACAAGTTACTGTGGCGAATTCTATAACAGAGGCGAAGTATGTTGCCGCTTTTAAAAGCGACAGACAAGATGCTGAATCATATAGTTCTTTCATGAACTTAGTATGGTTCCAAGAAGGCTTTGGTCAATGGGACACTACTGCAGGTAGTTGCTCCATAACTCAGTCTGAGGAATCCAGGTTCGACCTGTGATTCACATACATACGAAGCCAAGTCCACAAAAAATATGAATTTTGTGAAAGTGTGAAAACACGAGGATACGCAAAGATACACACGAAGCTGAAGTTGTCAGATCCGTTGGACATCAGGCTATACCACATGCGAAGCATATTTACACCGGTGTGCCACAGGTGAAAAGTGCATTAGCATTAACTAAATTATTGACTCTAGTGCAAGTGGGAGTCTGTAGGAGATATGCCCTAGAGGCAATAATAAATGTTATTGATTATCTCCCTGTTCATAATTAGGTTTATGTTCCATGCTATAACTGCTATGGTTCTCGAGTCTACAATAACCACGAGGCTCGGAGGAAGGCTCATATGCACGTGTGGAATAATAAATGGTAAAATGTATTCCTAGTCTGGCCTCTGAGACTAGCTCAAGTGTTGCATGATGGTCCTGTTTTCCTGATCATGGGCATGTCTATGCCAGCAACTTTGAGGGCACAATGTTAGAAGAACATTTGTGTTGAATCGACCCGATTGATGTTATGCTATGAGTTACTTTCGTCACAAGTTAATGGTTAATAACACAGAGATGGTTAACGTTTGCATGATTCCTTAGACCATGAGAGTATCGAGTTTCTTCATGCTTGCTTCATGAACTTTGGGGTTTGTTAAACGTCATCCGTAAATGGGTGGCTATTACGGCGGCTTACGGGTTCATGGAAAAGTATGTCAAGTAACTTGATAGCTCAAGATTGGGATTTGCTCCTCCGATGATGGAGAGATATCTCTGGGCCCTCTCAGTGTTACGGTATCCATCATCGTCTGGCCAGACACTTTGTGATTTGATCACGGGGATGCCGGAACACGGTAACGAGAAAAGAGAACAAATACCGGTAACGAGGTAACTGGCATAGTGGACAAGTTGTTGACCCACGGGGATGCCATCATGTCTCACCTTGGGTATTTGTAACATATCGCGAAGCAACAGGAATAGCACACGGCAACTGGAGGTTCACTCGAATATTCATTCGTGTGGGTATAGGGGTCAATATGGGTGTCCACGGCTCCGATGTTGATCATTGATCGGAAAGGGTTCCATGTCATGTCTATACTTCACCGAACCTATAGGGTCACACGCTTAAGGGTCATCTATCTGCTGAATACTAGACAGGGAGTCTGAGAGAAAATCACCGAAAAAGTTTCGGACACCGAAAAAGTTTCGGACAGCGGAAAAGTTCCTCAGAGAGAGGTCACCAGATGAGTTCCGGTGAAACTGAAAAGTTGTTTCAGAGGATACCATAAAGTCAAATTGGTTTCGGCACATGCTTGATAATTCTTGGAGGATGCCAGAATCATTCTGGAATTTTCGGAGATGAAAACCGGAAATGTTCCGGAGCTGCCGGAACCGCTTCAGATGCTTTTCACAGATGAAATCACTAAACTGGAATTGTTCCAGAACGCGTTGAAAATTATTATGGTGGGTACTGGAAATGTTCTAAGCCCACATAAATATTTTCAGTTCGAACGGACGCTGAAAAATGTCGTCGTGAATAGTGAAAGTGCTTTTTGGGTTACTTTTTGGAAAGCCACTTGTTTGGGCTTTATCCCAAAAGATCTAGGGATGACATGGATGGATTGGGAGGCCCTCTTGGGGGGCCCCCCAAGGGGTGTGGCCGGCCACACTTGGGGCTCCACCATGGAGCCCCTCTTGTTCCTTGGTTTCACTTCTATGCCCTTGGTGGAAGGACTTCATTCATGTACTTTTGGGTTTTATTGTAAAACCACCCTACCCCTTGGGATTTCCTATAAATAGAGGTGGAGGGGCAGCCCTCCACACTCATCCCTTGCTCTCATACTCATGCCATGCAATGATCTGGCTTCTCTCTCCCTCCCACGAAAAGAGTTTCGTAGAGCCGAAAGGCTGTCTGGGTTCCGGTGGGAACTAGTTCTGGACGGCGAAGCCCTGCCGGATAGATGACACCGTATGTGTGCAACTCTGTAGAGAGGTCGTAGTTTCGATCTTAGTGCCCGAGGGGCTGTTCGAGAGTGCCTCCCGAAGGGCTGTCCATGTGACGGTCCGAGTTCTGTGAGTCCTCCCGAAGGGCTGTCCGCGACACCGTCCGGGGGACTGTCCGACCGCCTCCCGGAGGGCTGTCCGAGTGGCGGATGAGGGTATACATCCTCGCAGTTGGGAGGTTGTAAATCCTAGCTACGGGGATCTGCACCACCGATCGTCATCGACTCTACTTCCGCTGCGCTACGAGTCGATAACGAAAATGATCAAACCTTGTATGCAGTCTCCATAGTGGTCCTGGGCTGGTGCGTAGGTCGATTTTTTTTTGTTTTCTGCTGCGTTACCCTACACTTCTGTCACTGGTTGAGGACACCACAAGATTGAACCCAAAACGAAGCACCTCTCCCATTGCAAGAAAAACCAATCTAGTTGGCCAAACCAAACCGATAGTTCGAAGAGAAATACAAAGATATCTTAATCATGCATAAAAGAGTTCAGATAAGACTCAAATAATATTCATAGATAATCTGATCATAAATCCACAATTCATTGGATCTCAACAAACACACCGCAATAGAAGATTACATCGGATAGAACTCCAAGAACATCGAGGAGAACATGGTATTGAAGATCAAAGAGAGAGAAGAAGCCATATAGCTACTAGCTATGGACCCTTAGGTCTGTGGTAAACTACTCATGCTTCATCGGAAGGGCAGCAACACTACTAGGAAAAAGCTTATACAGAGAGACTTATGAGTAGCGCTTGTTAAAACAACGCGCTACTGCTACATAAATAGCAGTAGCGCGTCCCACGTAGAAAGCGCTACTACTATAACTGTTACACCGTTGCCGCCATGCTTGGTATAGTTGTAGCGCCTTTCTACGGACCACGCTACTGCTAACAAAATAGTAGCAGCGCGTTTTAAGGCGACAGTGCTGCAACTCAGAAAAGGGAAAGAAAAGAAAAAAAGGAAAGAAAAAAATGAAAGGAAAATTAAAGAAAAATAAAAAATGAAAGCAATAGCAGTAGCGCGTTTTCACGAGAGCGCTATAGCTACTTTAGCTATAACGCTTTTTCATAATAGGCGCTATAGCTAACTTATCTGTAGCTGTAGCGCGTTCCGCCAAAAAGCGCTGTAGCTAAGTAGCTATAGCGCTTGTTGGGCAAAAGCGCTACCACTAAGTTTGACTTGCCCCTGCGCGGGCGTCCCTCCTTCCCCCAATTCCCCATTCTTCTCGTGTCTCCTACCTCTCCCTCGCCGCCCCTGCTCCCTCGCCACCCCTGCCTTCGTCGCCGTCACCGGAGCCGCGCGCCATCGCCACCATCGGAGCCACGCGCCATCGACGCCCCTGGAGCCACCCTCATCCGCTCCTTGCCACCCCTGCCTCCCTCGACGTCCCTGCCTCCCTCGCCGTCACCGGAGCCACCATAGACGCCACCGGAGCCACCCTCGATGCCCTCCCCGCCACCGTCTCCCCCGAGCACCTCCCCACAACCGTTCCCCCGAGCACCCTCTTTGTAAGCCCCCACCCCTCCTCTCTAGGTTAATTTACTTAGGTGAATTTAGTTATGAACCCTAGGAATTAGCTAGGTTAAGTAGGTTAACTAGCTAGGTTAAGTAACTAAGTTAACTAGCTAGGTTAATTTGGTTCATTAGGTTAACTTGCTAGGTAAACTAGGTTGGCTAGGTTAGAGCAAAAATTTAGTTAGGGTAGTAGGGTTTAGAGCAAAAATTTAGTTAGGGCAGTAGGGTTTAATTATGGTTTTTGTTTTCATAGATGTTTTTTAAAGAACAAAATAAAGAAAATGTTGCAGCAGTGCTGCTAGTAGTATATATAGTGGTACTAGTAGATGTTAATTAGGTTAGGGCAGTAGTGGTACTAGTAGATATTAATTAGATGTTTTTTAGTTAGGGCAGTAGGGTTTACTAGGTTAATTAGGTTAGTAGTGTTGCTAGTAGTAGTGGTACAGTAGGTTAATTAGGTGAAGTTAAATGAATGACCTAAATGAGTGAAATTAGTAGTTAACTGATTTTTTTTCATTTCATCATTATAGAGCACTAAAGTTAACTGAATTTTGTTCTACTAGTAGTTAACTGAATTTTCTTCTAACTTAGTTTTTGAATTAGGTGTTAATTAGGGCAGTAGGGTTTAGTTTAGAGAAAAAATTTAGTATAAAAATATAAATTTCTATTAGTGCTGCAAGTCCAGTAGGTTCTTAATTTTTACTGATTTTTTATTATGACAGAAATTTATGACATAATTTGAATTGAGTTCTAGGGTTCATAATTTGAAATTTAGGACATAAATTGAGTTCTAGGGTTTATAATTTTTATTAGTTGCTCATGTACAGGTTCTTAAGTGGTCCTGTTATATGCAACATTGAAGTGGTTCGATTGTGCCCAAGTGGCCTTTTGTTGTTTGCAGGGAATGATTTCGAGTGGCCTATGTTTTGCCGGAATGTTGATTCATTTCCGTTCTGGCAAATTTCAGGTGCTCAATTTGTCCACTTTGTAGCAAAGGTCATGCGGAAAATTTCCGTGAATTTTGGCACGACTTGTGCTACAAACTAGGACATATCGAGTGCCCGGGATTTGCCGCAACGGGAATGAATCAACATTCCTACAAAACATAGGCCTTTTTTATGTCATTATTCATTTTATTAGGTCTAGAATTAATTGACTAGATTTAATCGTAGGAAACATGGCTAGCAACAACGATGAAGGACAGGGTTCTGGTGATTGCAACGTCTACGAGGCGGCAGGCACCTATTTGAACTATCTCGAGCTCCAACAGTTGTTGCAGTGCCCACCTGTCACATCCGAGACTGAGACCGACATCGAGACCGGCGCCGAGACCGGCGCTGAGACCGAGACCGGCGCCGAGACCGGCGAAGCTGGTATAGAACCAAAATTGAAGAGGATACGACGCCCAAACCAGCTCAACACTACTAGATTGGTGGTCACGGAAGTGGACTCCATCAATTTTGAGCCAAAAGAGCCTGAGGAAGCACGCACGTGCTACGACAATCAAATAGGCTGCATCCTACGGACAACCGCCACCATCAACAATGAGAAATTAAAGAAGATACCAAATATGGAGCACTCCCTCCTAAGGAAGCTGCACCAGATATTGTTGTTCCCGGGCCAGGATGAAATCAAATATACTCGACCGTGGCAAGACCCGGCAATAAAGAAGATAAACAGACACGCCATGGGCAAGTTTAGCGGCGCGTTGTCCGCCTGGAAAGTAAGGGTGAAACATTGGATCATCATCAAAGAGGAACCCTACTCTGAGATTGTAAAGGATAATCCAACAATTACAGAAGAGCTGTTTGAAATATTCAAGAAGGCTTGCGTTGCCGAAGCTGCCAAAGAAAAGTCGGAGTACATGAAGGGGCTTCAAGAGAGGAACATGGGGTGCCACCACCTCGGTAGCCGTGGTTACTCGGGGAAGAGGCCCATATGGGCCAAGGAGGACGCGGAACACGAAAGTCTGGGGATCCCAGACCCCTTGGCGGAGTTCACCGTCCCGCAGGAGCGTGACGTCATCAGGGCCCGGTACTGTTGGGACCGAGTCAAGAAGGTTTTCGATACACACACGGTCACGAAGGAGTTCATGAGACTGCTGGTAATTATTAATTTACCCCTAATTTTAGCTTCTGATCAATTCGACTGCACGTTTAGTCACATTTTAAATGATCCATGTTCCTTTTGCAGAAAGAGCAGCACAGGATTGCGGCCAAAGGCGACTCGCCATTTGAGGCGTTGGCGAGGCCCAAGTGGGACACCCCATTCAACCGGGCCTTGAACATATTGAAAGGACTCCCGGTGGACACTCGGCTGTCGTATGGACGCGTGCACGGCATCGGACATGGCACCACGTGGAAGAAGTACTACCGTGAGACCACCGAGGAGAGAAAGGAAAGACGGAGGTTAAACAAAGAAAACATCGCCAAGAAGGTTGAGATTGCGGTTGATAAGAAATCAGCTGAGACAATCAAAGCAGCGGTAGCTGCCGCAAGAGAGGAAATGGCAGCTTCGTATAGTGTCTTGATTCCGGCTATCGTCAATTGGAGCAAGCAAAATCCAGATAAAGAGGCAGCGGACTTTCCCCTTTCCAACTTCTTTAGGAGTAGCTCATTTAGCGTTGCACCAGCACCTGCTCACGCAACCGCACCTGCTCCCGCACCTGCTCATAGCAGCCCGTCCTCCGTCTCTGGCGTGCTTGGCGGGGCTTCGTCTTTGGTTGAGCTCGACGCCCTCACGGTACCTGTCACACCGGCCCTCTTCAATATATGTATAATCTTCTGTTTTCGTTGCCTTTTGTATGTCTCACGTCGCAGACATGTCTTTGCAGGCCAATGTAACCCCGTGCACCATACTGTACACCATCGGCGGCCAGAAGGTGGACGTGGGAAAGGCAACGATAGTGAAGCCGAAGGATCAATTGTTCCACACTCGGCCAATGCCCCCTGGCGTCTTCAAGGTTTTCATGGCCAGTATCAAACCGGGCCATGAGAATTTGGCTCCTCCAGTACTAGGGGGAGATGACGACGAGACCCCGCGGCAGCTTGGCGATTGCAATAGTTGGGTCCTGTTGTGGCCGAAGAGTCTGCTTCATCTGGAGGCGGCCGGGAGCACACCCACGATCAAGCAGCCTCAACAAGGTATGAACACCAACACCCCAGCTACCTAATTAGCGTCGCCTGTCGTGCCGGGTAGTGATAGCGGACGGCGTGAGGAAGAGGCTCCATTAGTGGCTGATGACGTAGCCGCCTTCGAAGAAACAATGCATGATGCCATGGACGACGAGGATGATGACCCTCTACAGTATCTCAATACCGGCGCCTATGACGATGGAGGATTGATGGATCAGCAATATGAGTACTCAGGGTTTGAGCGTGATGAGTTGGTGCCTAAATTGTTGGAGGATGAACGTATGATAGGCTCACTTCCGGTAGCAAAGAAGCATAGGAAGAGACCGAAGAAAGGCAAAGCTGCTTCTATGAGCCAGCCGCCTCCGCAGCCTCAGGTTGAAGACCGTATACCTATCATAGGTGCAGCGAAATACCATATACCCGGTGATCCGATCCTACCTAAGGTAGCGGTAGAGGCCATATACGGCGATCTAAGGAGACTTCATGACGATGTGTTGCGGAGAGAGAAAAGCCTGATCACCTCGACAAATCCAGGATACCCGCTTTACGTGGTTAACGTGCCGCGGCAAAGGTTGTACGTCGACACATTCCCCACGGAAAAGTTCTTCCTTCGATTCGATTACATCTTTGACATGTTTCACTTGAAGAAGCTGGATTTTATGTTTGTCCGCCTTTTTGCCTTGTACATGAACTACATCATCAGGATTGAGCAAATACCTTATATCTGTGTTGCTGACCCGTACTTCATGCACGAGGGCTTCTTGGCAGTCTGCCAAGAGCACCATGAATACGCGAGGGATTACATCGCCGATTTCATGGTTGGCAATAAGGACAAGGAGACGATTCTCCTGCCTTATCATCCCATGTAAGTCATCCGCGGATATCCTTCCTTCGATTTCAATCATTCATTTGCACGCGTGGAGGCTAATTTGAGGTGTACTTTTTTTGCACAGCGACGGGCGCGCCGTCCTCATCATCCTTTACCCCCGATTCTCCCACGCTCTTTACTTGGACACGTCGAAGAACATGAAGAAAAAGGAATACACCCACATTAAGTATGTTCTCGACAGTGCTATCTTAAGCTACGGCCACCGGGGTGGAGAGATCACGATCAAGAAGACAAGGAACCGCGCGCCCTGCTTTGGCCATAAGACCGACTTCTGCTGCATCCAGCAACCGAGAGGTACTCTCAGTGATGGATTCTATGTCCTCCACCACATGCTAGAGTACATACGGGATCACCAGAACCTTCACATGTCACCTAGATCCGGCGATGCTGATATTCTGCAATGGGCAAAGAATCTAGGAAATGTCCCGGATCATCGACTCTGAGCTGAGTTCTATCACATCCAGCGTGAACTTGCTCAAATCATCATGAAGGAGGTCCTCGAAAAAACATGGATGTTCTACGAAGAAGGGGAAATGTCGCGGGAAGACGTCCGAACACGCGTAGCCACTCAGCGTCTCGACCTGAAGCCTTTCACTTCACTCGGGGACTTCCTCCCTGATTTGGATGGTTGGCACGACATGTTGGAGTGATTGACGACGACAATTTGTCCGTTTAGTCACTACTTTCTCTATGACGAAACTTTCAATTTATGCATGATGAAACTTTGTGATGTAATTAAACCATCCTCCTCAACTAGCGTAGATCACTCTAGTAATTAGGGCAGTATGGGTATGATGAACTTTGTGTACGATACGTTGCTTCTATTTTTGCTAGCTCTGTCTCTTTCTGTTGCTCAACTATATATTATGTTGCATATTATCGAATCATGTGACGATGCAGGTACATAGATCATCGATGGCGAAGAAGTGCTATGCCAGGAGTATACGACGAGTGGCCTGAGTGTCAGGCCCAGGTGTACCGGTTTCCGAGCGACAGCCAGAGAGGGTTCGATAGCAGAGCCAAAGCGGAAAATAGTTAGTTTAGGTTCACGCTAGTGCGAGAGAGAGATCCGAACCGGCGCCTCAAGAAGTACTACATTATGTATGATGAGACATGTTAGTTAACTTGTATCGCTATATCGTGATTATGATGTGACGACATGATTTGTGTTGGATGATATGATGAGACTATTATGTGTATGATGAGCATATTGCATGTTTATGATATGATTAGAATACTGTATAAAACCTGTACAAAAACATCACAAATACGTACCAAAAAAATATGTGAAAATATAGTAGTAGCGCTCTTTAGCGCTGGACAGGAAAATGCTACTGCTAAGCAACTTAGCAGTAGTGCTGGTGCGGACAGCGCTACTGCTAAGTAGGTATAGCAGTAGCGCGGGTCAAACCACGCTACTGCTAAACGTTAGCTGTAGCGCCGTATCAGTAGCGCGGGGCCCCGCGCTACTGATAGCCCTTAGACCCGCGCTACTGCTAGGCTTTTCCCTAGTAGTGCAAGGTTGATGTAGAGGCCCTCCGTGATTGAATCCCCCTTCGGCAGGGTGCCGGAAAAGGCCCCAAGATGGGATCTCATGGGAACAGAGGCTTGCGGCAGCAGATAAGTATTTTGGTGGATGCTTCTGATGTTTAGGGAATATTTGAGAATTTATAGAGGTGGAACTAGGGTTAGGGGACTCCCGAGGGGCCACAAGCCAGGGGGCGCCCCCCTGGGGCGTGCCTTGAGGGCTTGTGGCCTCCTCAGGACTCTTCTGGCCCTCTCTCCAAGTCACATAGGTGTCTTCTGGTCCAATAAAAATCATCGTAAAGTTTTATTCCGTTTGGACTCCGTTTGGTATTCCTTTTTTGTAAAAGTCAAAAACAAGGAAAAAACAGAAACTGGCACTGGGCTCTAGGTTAATAGGTTAGTCCCAAAAATAATATAAAATAGCATATTAATGCATATAAAACATCAAAACAGATTATATAATAGTATGGAACAATCAAAAATTATAGATACGTTGGAGACATATCAGTTGACAGGAAATCTACTTCGGGGACATGCCATTTCCTCGGTAGATCTTTGGTATGTTGGTCATCAAGGAAGCAAAATTGTGTATCTTTCTCTACGGCTGAGGCCGAATATATTGCTGCTGGCGCTTGTTGCACTCAGTTATTATGGATGAAGCAGACTCTGAAGGATTATGGCATCAAGGTCAAGAATATTCCTCTATATTGCGACAATGAAAGTGCGATCAAAATTGCACACAATCCAGTGCTGCATTCTTGCGCCAAGCATATTGCCATCAGACATCATTTCATTCGCGATCATGTTGCTCAAGGAGATATTGTTATTGATCACGTCAGCACCGAAGACAATCTCGCTGATATCTTCACCAAGCCTCTCGATGAGAAAAGATTCTGTGCGTTATGGTGTGAGCTAAATATCCTAGATTTCGCAAACGTGCAGTAAGCTAGACTCAGCACTCGTGCCAACACTTCCACATCTTAGAAGGAAGGGTGCATAACACTCGAAGAGTTTGAAATTTTTGACAAAGTGAGATTTTCTTTCTGAGTGTGAATACATTAACGAAGAACTAGACTAACCGGGTGCCACGATAATTGTGCGATGCTCGGGGTCATACAGTTCTTATACGGTGGGTCACGCCACCACAATTTTCTTTCATTGAGTTGACTTTCGGTTGAAGGATTTTCTGTTAGTCCGAATGTATTTCACTCATAGTTTTCCATTCGGGTGTTTGTGTTTCTGTGTCTGAGTGAAATGCCTAGGACCCTGTTTTCCCTCTGTTCTATCTCTTCCAGTCTATGCTGTTCCATTGTGCATGCTCAAGTTCATCTGGTAACGAAACTTTATCTGGTGTCCTTGACCACGTTAAAGGTTCGTGCCAAACTTAAATCATTTTGGTGAAAGCCGTCCAAAATTTGGGGTTTCCCGCCCAAGTCAGGACCACGATCTTTTATGATGGTTGCCACGTGCTATCCATCAACTGCCACCTTATCCTGTCCGTTGAATCGCAATAGTCATTCGACTGTGGCCATTCGATCAGATTCACTCGATGCGGTTATTTCCCCTCGCATATAAATACCGCATCGCCACCACTCCCTCATTCACTTCCTCTCCTCTTCGCCACCGTCTCCTCCGAAGCCCTATCGCACTCCTCCTCCTAGAGCTCGATGCCGATGATCCCTTCGCTGCTTTGCTGCCCGAAAGTGGTCGCCGGAGTCCTTCCTCGCCGGCGCGGATCATCTCTGTCCCCGCGCCGCCGTAGCTGCTGCACATCACCAAGCTAGGGTATGTGTAGTGCGAACTTGGTCTTCCGTTCTTGCCGTTCGAGTTCGTCTGTGGTTGAAATTTCCAGTTTTTATCACATTTCTTAGATCTTTACTGCTTAGGTAACTTGTGCTGATGTTGTTTGTAGTTTTCCCTTGCATCCGAAAAATTTCAGATCTAGGGTTTGTGTTATGTCTCGTATGAATGGGATGCTTAGCACGCTGACTAGTATTTTCTTCGACTCTACTAGTTCGTTCTACTTAATTCTTTCATTCGAAACATTTCTCAAAGTCTACATCTAATTCTTCTTCAAAATGTTTTTATCAAAAATCTTTGCTGTGAGCATTCATAACCCTGTCCCCATTTTCCCTCGTATCCATTCTTATTCACAGGTGTATGTAGTATGTTCAGGATTCTGCTCGACCAGTGAGCATGGCCGATGGAGAAGATGTTATCTTGGGTACAACAGATGAGTCTAAAGCACCGAATGCAAAGGGCCCAATGGTAGGCCTATCAACCAGCAAAAGAAAAAGAACCAAGCAAAATGCTGATGAGCAAGAAGAAGATGCTCCGAAGAACAAGAAGGGTGGCAGACAACCATATACAAATACAACTGAGTACATCTCTCATGATCGATACAATATCGTTCCAGGAGAAACCAAGCATGACAGAGATAAGCGTCTGCAATGGATTCGACGTCACTAGGTGCGCAAGTGGTTCAACTATGAAATGATTCATCCTCGGTTTGTGCAGAACTTTGCTTTTCATCCTCCATGGGGTGAATGTCGTGAAATTGGTCTCATCAAATCAGGTGATCCCCAGGAGAGACCGCCGCCTCCACCAAATGCTCATGATTCATCCCTTCGTATCCTGATGAGCTGGCTAAGAGCCAACGCAATGCCATCAAGCGAGCAAACAAGGCTGAAAAGGAAAGGGCTCGTGAAGAAGAAAATCATCGTCTGCTCAAAGATGACATAGAAAAGAAAAAGGCCAAAGGAAAATCTGAAGGTTGTTCTAAGCGCAAGCATGATCCCAGTATTGCTGCATCGAAGAAGAAGAGTGCATCGAAGAAGAGAAAGGCTGAATCTACTGATGAATCTTCCGATAAAGATGATTCTCCGCTTACAAAGGAAGAAATTGCTGCCACTCTCAGCGAGCAAGTGAACATCACCACTTCAACGGTGCTTCCTGATCTTCGAGTCCCTATTGTTCCAAAAGCACCACCGAAGAAGATCATTGCGAGGAAAACTCCACCTACCACTGTCACCATGAAACAACATGTGGATACAACTCCTCATCCAGAAGCTATCAATCTGAAGGATTTGGTTATTGATGCTCCTGTGAGCTCAGCCAAGCCTGGTGAACAAATTCCCAAGCCTGATGTGAAGAAAATCAAGGCCCCTACTGCTGAGCCAAGTGCTCCTCAAGATAAAGCTCCGAAGGAAAAGGCTGCTAGATTTGCCCCTACATTGATGCAGCCGTTGGCTTCTATGCCTCCACCCGAGCAAGTTCCTGTGCAACCTGCTCCAACTGCCTGATACGTCTCCAATGTATCTATAATTTTTGATTGTTCCATGCTATTATATTATCTATTTTGGATGTTTTATATGCATTAATATGCTATTTTATATTATTTTTGGGACTAACTTATTAACCTAGAGCCCAGTGCCAGTTTCTGTTTTTCCCTTGTTTTTGAGTTTTACAGAAAAGGAATACCAAATGGAGTCCAAACAGAATAAAACTTTCGCGATGATTTTTCTTGGACCAGACACACGTAGGACTTGGAGAGGAAGGCAGAAGAGCCCCGAGGGCTCCACAAGCCCTCAGGGTGCGCCCTAGGGGGGCGCCCCCTGGCTTGTGGGCCCCACGGGAGTCCTCCAACCAGAATCTTTGTCCTATAAATTCAAAAAAATTCCCAAACCACCAGAAGCGTCCACCAAAATACTTTTCCGCCGCCGTAACCTTCTGTTCCCATGAGATCCCATCTTGGGGCCTTTTCTGGCATCCTGCCGGAGGGGGATTTGATCATGGAGGGCTTCTACACCAACTCTATTGCCCTTCCAATGAAGCGTGAGTAGTTTACCTCAGACCTACGGGTCCATAGCTAGTAGCTAGATGGCTTCTTATCTCTCTTTGATCCTCAATACCATGTTCTCCTTGTTATTCTTGGAGATCTATCCGATGTAACATTCTTTTGCGGTGTGTTTGTCGAGATCCAATGAATTGTGGATTAATGATCAGTTTATCTATGAATATTATTTGGATCTTCTCTGAATTCTTATATGCATGATTTGATATCTTTGTATTTCTCTTCGAATTATCGGTTTGGTTTAGCCAACTAGATTGGTTCTTCTTGCAATGGGAGAGGTGCTTAGTTTTGGGTTCAATCTTGCGATGTCCTCACCCTGTGACAAAGTAGGGGTAGCAAGGCACGTATTGTATTGTTGCCATCAAGGGTAAAAAGATGGGGCTTTCATCATATTGCTTAAGTTTATCCCTCTACATCATGTCATCTTACTTAAGGCGTTACTCCGTTCTTATGAACTTAATACTCTAGATGCATGCTGGATAGCGGTCGATGTGTGGAGTAATAGTAGTAGATGCAGAATCGTTTCGGTCTACTTGACACGGACGTGATGCCTATATGCATAATCATTGCCTTGGATATCGTCATAACTTTGCGCTTTTCTATCAATTGCTCAACAGTAATTTGTTCACCCACCGTATTATTTGCCTTCAAGAGAGAATCCTCTAGTGAAACCTATGGCCCCTGGGTCTATTTTTCATCATATATTTTCAGATCTATAAACAAAAAAGACAAAAAAATACCTTTCTGCAATTTATTTACTTTTATTTTGTTTTATGTTTTAGTAAGCTTTTATATCTATCTCTATCAGATCTCACCTTTGCAAGTGACCGTGAAGGGATTGACAACCCCTTTATCGCGTTGGGTGCAAGTGTTTGATTGTTTGTGCAGGTGCATAGATTGGAGACTTGCGTGTATCTCCTACTGGATTGATACCTTGGTTCTTAACTGAGGGAAATACTTATCTCTACTTTGCTGCATCACCCTTTCCTCTTCAAGGGAAAAGCCAACTCAAGCTCAAGAAACAGCAGGAAGAATTTCTGGCGCTGTTGCCAGGGAGATCTACATCAAGCCTACCAAGTACCCACCATAAACTCTCATCTCTTGCATTAAATTATTTGCCATTTGCCTCTCGTTTTCCTCTCCCCCACTTCTAAAATGTTTTCAGAAAAACACAAAAATATTTGCCTTTTTTATTTGCCTTCTTTCCGGTTGCCTTTTATGTCTTCCTCGGTTTGTTTGCCTATTTGCTTGGAATAATTATGTATTTATTGAAAATCAGAAAGCAAAAAGTTTATGGATCTTCATCCACTTGCTAATCTTTTTAAGAGATCCAACTATGATGAACCAATTGCTAGTGAGTTGCATGCACTAGATTATCTTTATGAAGTTTTGCTTGAAATTCATGAATCTGAAAATTGTGAAGAAATTTATGAAGTGATTCACGATAGCTCCTTGAATGAAAAGCATGATTGCAATGGTGTTACTATAAATTCTATTAATATCAATTGTGCTAATAATATGCAAAACCCTAAGCTTGGGGATGCTAATTTTGCTATGTCCACTACTTGTTGCAATGATCATGATTGGGGTGATAATGCTTCTTATGATCTTGAAAATTTATTTAAGCCTCATGATAATAATGTTTGCAATAATATTGAAAGTGGTTTGGAAGAGTGTCAACTCTAGGTAATAATGATCCCACTACTTTGGAGTATGATCAATCTTATGAATTTTTTGATCAAAGTGGGCTTGGAGAAGTCATGACTTTATTTTATGTTAATCCCACTATTTTGGAAGAGTGTCAATTTTGCATGCATGTGGATCATGAAGAGAAAATTCTATGGGATAGCTATATTGTTGAATTTGATTATGATCCTACATGTAATTATTATGAGAGAGGGAAATATGGTTGTACAAATTTTCATATTACTAAATTACCTCTCGTTACGTTGAGATTGCTATTGTTTCTTTCTTCTTCCTTGCATATGCTAGTTTTTGCTTGTCTTGATAATTTGTTTGCTTATAAAATGCCTATTCATAGGAATTATGTTATACTTAAACTTGTTTTTCACATGCTACATGATGCTCTCTTCGTGTTCCAATTGCTATCTTTCATGTGAGCATCATTAAAATTATCAACGCCTAGATAAAAGCCTCTAAAGAAAAGCGCTTGTTGGGAGACAACCTAATATTTTTCTTTTCTATTTTTATGAAAATACACATTATTACCTCTGTAGTAATTATGTTTTGGTGTTTTAATTAGTGTTTGAGCCAAGTAGGACCTTTGGGATGGCATACGGTGATAGTTGATTTGATCTTGCCGAAAAACAGAAACTTTTGTGTCCAGTAACCGAATTGTTTAAATTCACTGGAGCTTGTAAAAACCCAGATTTTTTTTACACAAGATCGATATACAAATTGCCTCTGTTTTCCTAATTTTTCAGAATTTTTGGAGTTACAGAAGTATGAGAACAGTTCAGATCTTCGCAGAGTGTTCTGTTTTTGACAGATTCTGTTTTCTATGTGTTGTTTGCTTATTTTGATGAATCTATGGGTAGTACCGAGGGGTATGAACCATTGAGAAGTTGGAATACAGTAGATATTACACCAATATAAATAAAGAATGAGTTCACAACAGTACCAAAAAGTGGTGATTTATTTTCTTATACTAACGGATCTCATGAGTTTTCTGTTGAGTTTTGTGTTGTGAAGTTTTCAAGTTTTGGGTAAAGATTTGATGGACTATGGAATAAGGAGTGGCAAGAACCTAAGCTTGGGGATGCCCAAGGCACCCCAAGGTAATATTCAAGGATAACCAAGCATCTAAGCTTGGTGTCGCGGGAAACCACGGCCACCTATGGGGCCAAGGGGCCCCTTGCTGGTTCGGCAGGGGGGATGTTGCGTTGCACAAAGAGTAGAAGAACGTGAGGCAGCACGACAGAGATCACACAGGCAATTTTACCCAGGTTTGGGCCACTGCGAGGCGTAAAACCCTACTCCTGCTTTGGTGGATTGATGGTGGAAAAGTGGTGGTGGAGCGTAGTACACTCGCCCGGCAGGCTCGCCCTGGGGAGGCAGTGACTACGCGCGTACGAGCGTGGGGGTGTTCAACTTTCCAACCCTTGTTACGGTTGCCATGGGCCTCCTTTTATAGGTTAAGGGGTCACCACAGTGGCAAAACAGTCATTATGCACTGATAAGATAGCAAACAGTGCTATCATACCTAATTCTGTAGGCTGACAGAGTGCATTAAATGCACCGCTCAACATCACATCGTTGCTTGCCCGGCAAGCCTTGCCGGGCTCGTCTTGCCAGCTCCATGCCTGCTTGCTTGACATGTCACAGGACGGGTGTCATCTATAGGTATTTCCTATAGAAAGAGGCCGCCATGTGGCGAATGGCTGCCACTTAGTCACTTTGCGGCTTAACACCGCATTGATCAATGACGTGGGTCGTGGTGAGATGGCTTGGTGAGGTGTCTTTGCCCTCGTGAGTCCCGGCAGGCCCTGCTGGGACATCTTGAATGCTTTCTTCCGGGGGAGCCCTTGTCCTTGCCAGGTCCGTCTGCCCGGCAAGGGAGGCTTTTCTCCTGGTGGTGTCTCGCTTCTCTGTCTTGGTCTTGGCCTTCTTAATCTGCCTGCTGGTTCTTCGAAGATCTTGGTCTCTTGTATCTTGACATGGCCTTGGTGTTGTAATCTTGTTCTCGTGCCTGTGCACAGTCAGGGCAACAGACCCAGGGTTTGTTGCACCGACAGAAGCCCCCGGACCTGCCCCGATCGCGTTGCCGGGCGTCGTCAGGGTAGGTCCTAATAAGTGCACAGGCTTCCACCGCAGTGCCTGGTGGAGGGAAAACGAAAAGAGGATATTACAGGGCACTTATCTTTTTTTCAATCTTAAACTTGCCGGCATTTGCCAAATTTTAGTTCAAATAATGTAATCTCTCGAGTCCATGTCTGTGTTCTGTAAGTTTTGTACTTGTATGGCCAGCATATTAATGAAAAAGATGAACCTTGCCAGGAACTTGTGCATGTATATGTCCACGCAGAGGTGAAATGCCTCTTTATTTTAAATAAATGAGTTTTCCCCGGCAGGCTATCCTGCCGGTACCCTTTCTTCATTGCCGGGGAACTGAGCCTACCGGCAAGAAATAGAGGGACCAGCCCCCCGCCAACTTCTTTTCATCAAAGGCCACTACGACCATCCAGGCCGAAGCAACGTTCGAGCCAGGGATGGGAGCACCTAAGTTTCGAAGAGTGGCGGGGTTTTCTTATGCACAAGTTTTAGCTTACAGAACATTTATGGACAAGAGGTAGAACTTATCTGTTTGGTTCACCGATGATCGCAGCGTTGGTTCATCTCCCCATCTTCTTGCAGAAACCGAGTTCTCGGCAGGAACCTGCAGCTTTATGCAGATGAGAATGATGCAGGATGCGATCCTATCTATATGCATATGCAAATGGATGCGATCCTATCTATATGCATATGCAAATGCTCATGAAATGCTTATGCAAATGCTCTTGGAATGCTTATGCATGCATGCAACTTGGTCGGGCTCCCCCAGCGCTTCGTTTATTTCTCTGGTGCTCAGGGTCATCGCCTGGCTTTGTACAAGGGGTTACATGCAACTGAGGCAAGGCCTGTACAAAAGGGTGGCTGCCGGGCAGGGCCCGACGGCCGTGCCTTACGGGTAGAACTTGCGGAGATGCTCAATATTCCATGAGTTTTGCAATTGAATGCCATCTCCGGTCTTCAGACAGACTGCGCCAGGTCTGGTGACTCGTACTACCCGGTAAGGGCCTTCCCACTTCGGCGTCAACTTGTTTGTACCCTTGGCGGACTGAACGCACCTAAGGACAAGGTCGCCTTCCTCAAAACACCGGGCATGAACCCTGCGGCTATGATAGCGACGCAGGGCTTGCTGATAGCGTGCAGCACGCATAGCAGCCCGGAGACGGTTCTCCTCGAGTAGCACAGCATCGTCACGCCGGTGCTGATCTTGCGCTACTTCGTCGTAGGCAAGCACTCAAGGCGACCCATAAATGAGTTCCGTGGGGATAACTGCTTCCGCCCCATAGACAAGGGAAAAAGGAGTCTGCCCGGTAGCTCGATTTGGTGTCGTTCTGAGGGACCATAGAACTACCGGCAGCTCATCGATCCACCGCCTGCCGTGCTTCTACAGCGTATCAAAGGTTCTTGTTTTGAGTCCCCGCAGCACTTCAGCATTCGCCCTCTCAGCTTGCCCGTTGCTTCTGGGATGTGCGACAGAAGCCAACGAGATCTTGCTTCCGAGGGCATGAACATATTGCATGAAGGCGCGGCTCGTGAATTGGGTGCCGTTGTCAGTAATGATCCTTGCCGGGATTCCAAAACGACACACCAAATCTTTCAAGAACTTGATAGCTGATTGAACAGTCACCTTTCTCACGGCAGCAACTTACGGCCACTTTGTAAACTTGTCGATAGCAACGAACAAGAATTCAAAGCCCCCGATCGCTCGGGGGAAAGGGCCGAGGATATCGAGCCCCCAGACCAAAAATGGCCATGATAAAGGGATTGTCTGAAGAGCTTGGGCAGGTAGGTGGATTTTCTTGGAATGGAACTGACAGGCTTCACATTTGGTGACTAGCTCAACCGCATCTTGGAGGGCTGTGGGCCAATAGAATCCTTGCCGGAATGCTTTCCCAACCAGCGCCCTTGATCCAATGTGGGAGCCGCACATGCCTTTGTGTATCTTAGCCAGCAGTTCCTTTCCTTTTTCCCAGCAGATGCACTTCAATTTCACACCGTTGGGCCTCCTTCTGTACAGAGTGTCATCGACAAACTGGTACGTACTGGCCCTCCGGGCTACTCTTTCAGCCTCATCTTGGTCATTGGGGAGTTCTCTGGTTTGGAGGAAGTGGACTATGTGCCTTGCCCAAGTTGGAGCCTGGGGCTCGGCAACAAGGACTAGCGGCACCTCCTCAACTGCGGGGGCACATTCCTCATTCGCAGGGACCATGGGTCCGGCAGGTTGTGAGGAGTTGTTTCTGGCAGGGTCCCTGCCAGGAGCGGATAGCTCTACCGGGAGAGGCTTACCGGAGTCCAGCTTTCTCCTTTTCCGGGCCATTGTTGCTGGGGATACGGAGGGCTGAGTAAGATGGAGAACAAAAGTTCCTGGTTCCACAAGAAGCTTTTGGGCAGCACACTTTGACAGGTGATCAGCTATGCTGTTTTCCGCACGAGGTATGTGCTCTGTTTGCAACCCGTCAAAGCGCTCCTCCAATCTTCTCACTTCCTCTGCTGTATTGTTGGTTGCCTCTTCCCGGGCAAAATGCATCTGGACGACGTACTTCAAGTGTTCCCCGGAGGGAGCGACGAGAAGCACGTCAGCCCCTGCACCTTGTAGGGAAAAAGCACCATCAAAATACATGATCCATTCTTGGGGGCCTCCTTGCCGGAGATAACTGTTTCTGGCACTTCCTCGTCAGGGGTTGGCATCCATTCTGCAATAAACTCTGCCAATGCCCTGCTCTGGATTGTTGATGTGCTCTCAAACTTCAAACCAAAACTGGATAACTCCAAAGACCACTCCACTATTTTGCCAGTAGCCTCAGGGTTCCGGAGTATCCTTTGCAACGGGAAGCGAGTGACAACCGTGATCTCATGGGCTTGGAAGTAGTGGCGCAGTTTCCTTGAGGCCATGATGAGGCCAAAGATCAACTTTTGCATGCCAGAGTACCTCGATCTAGCCCCCTGTAGCAGGGGACTGACGAAGTATACTGGGCGCTGCACCACTTTCTTCCTTGTCGTGTCCTTGGGGTTGTCTTTGCTACCGTGCTTATCTCTGTCCTGATCCCTATCTGACTCTGCCGATCTTTGCTCACTCTCTGTTTCATCCACTTCCCCCTGCGCCACCAAGGCTGCACTAACCACTTGATTGGTTGCTGCCAAGTATAGCAACAACGACTCTTGCGGTTTAGGAGCAACCAAGGTGGGCACAGAAGATAGGTAGGCCTTCAACTCTTGCAAAGCCGCATCTGGTTCTGGAGTCCACTTCATGGGCCCTGCCTTCTTCAAGATTTTGAAGAACGGCAGGGCACGCTCGGCAGACTTGGAAATGAATCTGCTTAGAGCGGCAACGCACCCTGTCAGACACCTTACATCTTTGACCGTCTTTGGTGCTTGGATCTGTTCGATGGCTTGGATCTTATCGAGGTTGGCTTCGATCCCCCGATGGGATACAAAGTACTCGAGCAGCTTGCCAGAGGGAACACCAAATACACACTTCTCCGGGTTGAGCTTCAAGTTGATCTTGCGCAAATTGGCAAATGTCTCCTCCAAATCCTGGATAAGGGTTGATCTGTCCTTGGTTTTGACCACAATATCATCCATATAAGCCTCAATGTTTCTGTGCAGCTGTGGCCCAAAACCAATCTGGACTGCCCTTGCAAAAGTAGACCCGGCACTCTTTAATCCGAAAGGCATGCGGATAAAATAGTACATACCACACGGGGTGATGAACGAGGTCTTCTCTTCGTCTTCCTTGGACATGAAGATTTGATGATACCCAGAATATGCATCCAAAAAGGAGAGCAAATCGCAGCCTGAAGTGGAGTCCATGATCTGGTCGATGCGCGGCAAGGGAAATGGGTCTTTTGGGCAAGCCTTGTTGAGATCTGTGAAGTCTATGCAAAGTCTCCATTTCCCATTGGCCTTCCGGACAACCACTGGATTTGCTAACCACGTTGGATGCAGCACTCCTCTGACCAAACCAGCTGCCTCAAGTTTCTTGATCTCCTCTGTAATGAACTGCTGCCTCTCCAAAGCCTGCTTCCGGACTTTCTGCTTGACAGGTCGGGCATGTGGGCAGACAGCAAGGTGGTGCTCAATTACCTCCCTGGGAACACCGGGGATATTAGATGGTTGCCAGGCAAACACATCGATATTCGCCCGTAGGAAGGCAACGAGCGCGCTTTCCTATTTGTCATCGAGGGTGGCGCTGATGGTGAAAGTACCATCAACGCCAGCGAGCCCTACCGGGACCTTCTTCACTTGTGGAGCAGCAACCTTGGATCTCTTGCTGTTGGAACTCTCCGGCAATTCATCAACAGGCGCAGCGCACTCCGGAGAGGCGCGCTTCCCGAATTCCTTGCCGGAGCCCTTACTATCCTTCTTCTTCCCTTTGTTCTCCTTGGCGGGAACTGCCGCTGCCGCTGCCGCGACTGCATCCCGGTACATCTTGTCCACACAAATGATTGCGTCTTTCTCATCTAATGGGACAGAAATGACTCCAACTGGCCCTGGCATCTTCAAGACGTTGTAGGCATAGTGGGATGCCGCCATGAACTTAGCCAGGGCTGGGCATCCAAGGATTCCATTGTACGGCAAGGGGAGGTCAACCACATCAAACACAATCTTTTCAGTCCGGTAGTTCAGCTCTCCCCCAAACGTCACAGGCAACGTGATCTTTCCCTTAGGATGACTCCTGCCGGGATTAACTCCTTGAAATGTGCCGGTGACTTTTAACTCATCCTCTGCTATCTGAAGCTTGTTGATAACCTTTGGGGAAATCAGATTCAACCCGGCCCCGCCATCCACCAACATCTTCGTGACCTTGAGGTTGCGGATTGTTGGAGAGACCAACAACGGCAAACATCCTACCGCGGTGGTGCGGTCAGGATGATCCTCTTTGCCAAAAATGATGGGCATGCGTGACCATTTGAGTGGTTTCCGGGCCCCTGGCGCTGGTTCCATGGCATTAACCTCACGCGCCCACCGCTTGAGTTGGCGGTGAGAGGCGTGTAGGGACGCACCCCCGTCAATGCACAGGGCGTCAGTGGCCTTCTGGAACTCCTGCTCACTGATTTCCTCTTCATCCCCTTCATCACTCTCATCACCGCAGGCTTCCTTCTCTCGATCCCTGCCGGGTTTTCCTTTGTTCCGAAGAGGTTTGCCGGGGCGATTTACTTCACCGCCACGACCCTTACCGCCAGCAACATCCTGTCCCTTTTCCTTGTCACGCTTCTCATATTCTGCTTTCTGTCTCTTGACAAGCTGCTCAACCTGATAACACTCTTGAAGGTCGTGGCCCTTGGTCTGATGGATCTTGCAGTACGGTCCATCACCTTTCCTGGCCTTTTCGGCGGCCGCGGCCTCCCGGCAGTCAGAGCACACGTCAGCTTCCTTGCCGGGGGTTTCGGCCTTAACTTTCTTGCCGGTACTAGGGATACCCGACCCTTCAACAGACATTACCGTCTTATCCTTGCGCTTCTTATTGCGCTTCTTACTCTTCTTCTGACTGGTGGACTCATCATCATCCTCTGAATCAACATTAATGCAATCCTCCTCTCCGGGTAATTTTCTTCCCTCCTCCATCCGAGCACACTTATCCACCAAGGTGTAAAGTTCCTTCACAGTCTTGGGCAACCGTACATTCATCTTGGAATGAATCTTCCGGTTGTGCACATTGGACTGGAAGGCGGCTATCACAGCTGCTAGATGGATATTTGGGATGTTCCTGTGGACTTTGCTAAATCTCTGCAAATACTTCCAGAGAGTCTCTCCTTCTTTCTACTGAAGAAGCTGCAGATCGCTGGGCCGACCTGGTTCTTGATGGCCGCCAGTGAAGGCGCCAATGAACTCATGGCACAAATCAGCCCATGACGAAATGGAGTTCTCTGGCAGGTGCATCAGCCAAGACCTCACATTAGACTTGAGAGACAAAGGGAAGTAGTTGGCGAATACCTTCTCATCTCTTCCCCCGGCAGCTTGAACAGCGATGGTGTAGATGCTCAGAAACTCTGCCGAGTTCAGCCTCCCATCGTACTTCTCGGGTATCTCTGGCTTGAACATGCGGACGGACGGCCAACGGACTTGCCACAGCTCACGAGTAAAGGCAGGGCACCCAACCTCGAAAGGTAGGTACCCGCCAGTATCGAGTGCAGGCTCGTCACACCCATCGGCCCGGCGGTGGGCGTCGCGGCGTTTCTCAACGACAACGCACGCGTCTCCCCTCCGCCTATCCTCTGGGGCACGCTGCCGGCCTGGACGCGCTCAAGGGTCAGAAGAGGCCGTCGAGACGCCATCAGGTTCTTGATTCCGCTGCGCCCGCGCTAGCTGCCGTGGTGGGGATTGTATCGTGGGGGTGGCCCCTTCCGTACGACCAGCAGCACGGGCCATTGTCGTCGCTTGGGTAGGCCGAGGCGGGCTAGCTCACTGTGAGCCCCCAGCCTCGGCGAAGCCGAGTAGGCTCTGGATGGTGGCACGCCATTCATCCATCTGCTCAGCCGCGGGCAGAAACCTCAGCAGCAATTGAGCCCGCGCCATGGCCTCCATAGCAGTACTTGGTATGGGCGATGATGACGCATATCGCGCCGTCGCTCGGCTCTTGACGGGGCCAGCAACGACCGTATCACGTCCCCGCTGTTGCGGGGCGGCCACCTGGATGGCATGGTGGCGCGGTGATGGCGCTTGAGGGTCAGCAGCTCCACTAGGCGCAGCAGCCTGGTCGACTCGTCCCGGGGGAGGTGCACGTGCTGCGGCCGCCCCTGTGGTGGGGGCGGCCGAAGGGCGGCGATTCGCCCCGGACCGAGCGCCATTGCTGCGGCTGTGCCCGTCGGCAAGGGGAAGGAGTGTGGATGGAGTAGCCCCTTCACCTGTACCTCGCGGAGCGTGGCCATCGGGGTGTTGCTGATGTTGCTCTCCTCCGGCGTCTCCTGCTCTTGCTTCGATCGCAGGGGAAGTGGTGACGGTGCCTCCTGCCCCGACCACAGCCCCAGCGGCGTCCACACTCTCGTGCGCCTCCGCGTCGCCCGCAGCATCGGTGGCTGCGGGCGGCGGTGCCTTCGAGGTGGATGGGTGAGCAGCAGGACCGGGCTTCTTCTTGGGCGCCATTGCCGACGGCGCCGTCGAAGATGAAGATGGTGATGAAGATGACGCGCTGCACACGCTTTCAGGTTCGCGCAAGCGATCCCCCTACTTGGCGCGCCAAAGATGTCCCGGGAAACCACGGCCACCTATGGGGCCAAGGCCCCTTGCTGGTTCGGCAGGGGGGATGTCGCATTGCACAAAGAGCAGAAGAACATGGGGCAGCATGACAGAGATCACACGGGCAATTTTACCCAGGTTCGGGCCGCCGCGAGGTGTAAAACCCTACTCCTGCTTTGGTGGATTGATGGTGGAAAAGTGGTGGTGGAGCATAGTACACTCGCCCGGCAGGCTCGCCCTGGGGAGGCAGTGACTACGCGCGTACGAGCGTGGGGGTGTTCAACTTTCCAACCCTTTCTACGGTTGCCATGGGCCTCCTTTTATAGGTTAAGGGGTCACCACAGTGGCAAAACAGTCATTATGCACTGATAAGATAGCAAACAGTGCTATCATACCTAATTCTGCAGGCTTACAGAGTGCATTAAATGCACCGCTCAACGTCACATCGTTGCTTGCCTGGCAAGCCTTGCCTGGTTCGTCTTGCCAGCTCCATGCCTACTTGCTTGACACGTCGCAGGACGGGTGTCATCTGTAGGTATTTCCTATAGAAAGAGGCCGCCATGTGGCGAATGGCTGCCACTTAGTCACTTTGCAGCTTGACACCGCATTGATCAACGATGTGGGTCATGGTGAGATGGCTTGGTGAGGTGTCTTTGCCCTCATGAGTCCCGACAGGCCCTGCCGGGACGTCTTGAATGCTTTCTTCCGGGGGAGCCCTTGTCCTTGCCAGGTCCATCTGCCCGGCAAGGGAGGCTTTTCTCCTGGTGGTGTCTCACTTCTCTGTCTTGGTCTTGGCCTTCTTAATCTGCCTGCTGGTTCTTCGAAGATCTTGGTCTCTTGTATCTTGACACGGCCTTGGTGTTGTAATCTTGTTCTCGTGCCTATGCACAGTCAGGGCAACAGACCCAGGGTTTGTTGCACCGACACTTGGGGATGCCCCGGATGGCATCCCCTCTTTCGTCTTCATCTATCGGTAAATTTACTTGAGGCTATATTTTTATTCACCAGATGATATGTGTTTTGCTTGGAGCGTCTTGTATGATATGAGTCTTTGCTTTTTAGTTTGCCACAATCATCCTTGCTATACACACCTTTTGAGAGGGACACGCATGAATCGTGAATTTATTAGAATACTCTATGTGCTCCACTTATATCTTTTGAGCTAGGCAATTTTGCTCTAGTGCTTCACTTATATCTTTTTAGAGCACGGCGGTGGCTTTATTTTATAGAAATTGTTGAGCTCTCATGCTTCACCTATATTATTTTGAGAGTCTCTCTAAATAGCATGGTAATTTGCTTAGGTTATGAATTTAGTCCTAGTATGATGGGCATCCAAGAGGGATATAATAAAAACTTTCATATAAAGAGCATTGAATACTATGAGAAGTTTGATTCCTTATGATTGTTTTGAGATATAAAGATGGTGATATTAGAGTCATGCTAGTGAGTAATTGTGGATTGATAGAAATACTTGT
Organism: Thinopyrum elongatum; assembly: GCA_011799875.1. Lineage (NCBI taxonomy): Eukaryota > Viridiplantae > Streptophyta > Magnoliopsida > Poales > Poaceae > Thinopyrum > Thinopyrum elongatum. The sequence continues at coordinate 450,011,854 of CM022298.1, read as the reverse complement.
GTTAAAGTTTGTGATTCCCGTAGCATGCACATATGGTGAACCATTATGTGATGAAGTCGGAGCATGATTTATTTATTGATTGTCTTCCTTATGAGTGGCGGTCGGGGACGAGCGATGGTCTTTTCCTACCAATCTATCCCCCTAAGAGCATGCGTGTAGTACTTTGTTTTGATAGCTAATAGACTTTTGCAATAAGTATGTGAGTTCTTTATGACTAATGTTGAGTCCATGGATTATACGCACTCTCACCCTTCCACCATCGCTAGCCTCTCTAGTACCGCGCAACTTTCGCTGGTGCACTACACCCACCATATACCCTTCCTCAAAACAACCACCATACTTACCTATTATGGCATTTCCATAGCCATTCCAAGATATATTTCCATGCAACTTCCACCATTTCGTTTATTATGATACGCTCCATCATTGTCATATTGCTTTGCATGATCATGTAGTTGACATAGTATTTGTGGCAAGGCCACCGTTCATATTTTTATACATGTCTCTCTTGATCATTACACATCCCGGTACACCGCCGGAGGCATTCATATAGAGTCATTGTCGGCGCAAACCCTTGAGAGGTTCGAACTCTGGGGTGCGTGCAAAGAACTCGTCCTCCCCAGTCTGCCTACTCGCTAATCTCACAGCCTAGCTCGACGAACTGTAAGGAAAAGAGACACAGCAGTTTACCCAGGTTCGGGCCACCTTGCGGTGTAAAACCCTACTCCTGCTTTGTGGTGGATTGGCCTCGAGGGGCTGAGGATGAACTAGTACAGTGGCGAACGGCCTCCGGAGGAGAGGTGTTCTTGAGCTCGAGTGAGCTGGTGGAGTGAGGGTGATCTGAATGATCCATCCCCTGAACTTGTCTCGGTCCCTCTCTACGGTGGTGGCTAAGTCCTATTTATAGTGGCCTTGGTCCTCTTCCCAAATGAAAGGCGGGAAGGGATCCCACAATGGCCAAATTCGAAGGGAGACAACTAGTACATGCTATCCTAACAAAAGTAGTCTTCGCCTGCGAAAGCCTCTGGTAGTGACGCCGTGGTGGGCTCGGTGATGACCTTCATCCTGCCGTCCTGGCGGTCTTGGTCTTGTTGCACGGGAATGGAAACCTTTGGCTGATTCCTCGGGACTCCGCGCCTACGCTTGCCTCTTTAGCACCGAAGAGGAAACTGGTACACCGCGCCTGCTGGCACCCACCTGGCCTTGGTCGTCATGGCTCACGTCATCCAGACCTCATGAGGTGAGGCTTGCATAGAGATCTCTGCTCCTCGGGAGCCAGCCTGAGGAGGCCGCTCCTCGTGGAGGTCTTGGTGTCGTCCGCCTCGCGAGGCTTGGCCCCTCGCGACGGTCTTGAGTTGTTGTTGCTGGAGCTGGGCCGTACCAGGCCATCGATGGAGCCACGCCGTGGGCCGCAGGCAGGCAAGTCTGGGTACCCCCGTTCCCAGAACGCCGACAGGAGCCCCCGGGCCCAAGGCGCGCTCGAACTTGGCTTCGAGGCGAAGCCAAGGGGCAAGTGCGGAGTGCCGCGGGCCCTAACCGCCTGCGGCCTTGGTCGACGTGTGGCGATTGATGGGACGTGGGCGCCTCCTCTTCCCCACGCCGCCTCAGCAACTGTCCCTGGCTGACAAAAAGGCTGGCGCTTGCCGCTGAGCCTTCATTGCCTTTCTTCCATCTTGCTCCAGATCCCCTTCTCCTTCTGCTTAGCACGCCTCCAGATCTGCTGAATCCTTTCCTCGGACTCGCCACCGATGGCCACCGACAAGGCGAAGTCATCGGCCTCCGCCGCGCGCTCGGCTCCCTGGTTTGAGCCAGCCTTGAACGCGTCCTCCATCGCCGAGGAGAAGCACCTTGCCGCTGTGCTCCCGCTGACGGCGGGCATCGACAATGAGGGAGGGGAGACGGCGCTCCGGGTCGGCTCCGCCCAGCCGGAAGCCTTGGGTGACACCTTCTACCCCTTCTTCCTGCACAGCGTCTTCGCTGGGCTGGTTCCCCCTTTCTCCCGTTTCTTCTATGCCGTCCTCAACCACTATGGTCTCCACGCCCTCCATCTTCATCCCAACTCCATCCTCCTCCTATCGATCTTTGCCTTCTACTGCGAAGCGTTTGTGGGGGTGACGCCCTCCGTCGCGCTGTTCCACCACTTCTTCTACCTCCGGATAAGCAGTGGCCAGTGCTCTGGGTGCGCCAGCTTCATCGCGGCCAACGGCAGCAACGCGATCTCGCGGGCCGGGAAGAAGGTGGAGGACTTTCGGAACAAGTGGATCTTCATGGACGCCAAGCGCTCCCACGCTCGGCTGGAGCTGCCGACCGCGCTGCCGAGGCCCCTGGATCGATGGGCTCACGAGAAGCTCACCGACCCCAGGGCGAAGCAGTTGCTGGAGAGGATGACGACCGACCTGAAGGCGGAGGACCCAAAGGCGGAGAAGCTGACAGGGGCTATGATTGTCATGGAGTTCCTCACGCAGCGCCTGGCTCCGCTCCAAGCGCACTCGCGCCCCCTGTGGAGCTTCAAGGGCGCGGAAGATGACCTTCAGTTGCGCCCAGACAACTTGTCTGACGAGGAGCTGAGCAAGGTCATGAGTACCTTGCTCGGGAAGGACCAGGGTGGCCCCTCGGACGCCCATCTCCCGTTGTACCGTCGCGTCGACGGGGAGAAGATAGCCGCCGCCATGCCTGTCTTCAACGAGTGGGGGCTTGTGCCGCTGGAGCCTTCCCTGCTCGCGGGCTCCCCTGTGCCGGTGTCCTCCGGCGATCCCTCCGGGGAGGAGGGGAACGAGAGCTCGGAGGCGACCTTGGAGGAGGTGGGGGAGACTTCTCCCCCACGGCGGAGCGAGCTCCTCCGCGCCTTCTCTGACAACGACGCCAACGAGCACCCAGTCAGGGAGTCGCCGCGCTCCGCCGAGGTCACCACGAGGTACAGGGGCACCCCTCCGAAGAAGCTGAAGCAGGGTGTCCCGAAGAAGGACAGGTCGTCGTTGCTTCCTCGAGGTGGCGCCTCAGCCCCGCCGTCGGCCGCCGCTGCCGCAGATCCGGCCGCCGCACGCTCATACGCTCCCGAGAGCGCGGCGGGGCTCGCGCCCACAAAGCCTGTGGGCATTGCGCTCCTGAAGAGGACGAGGGACTACGTCGCCACGGATCAGTAAGCGCACCATCTTGTCTTTGCTTCCTGCTCTTGACGTAGTGCTTTGACATTTTCCTCTTTGCGGCCAGGCCAATGCTGGCAGCGAAAAGGAAGAAGGAGGAGGCGAGGGCTCCTGAGGCCAAGCGGCCCGCCTCGGCCCCGGAGGTTCTGGGGCAGACGGACGAGGCTAACTCGCGTCCTCCTGCCGCAGGGTTGCCCTCGCGAGGCTCAAGGGCCCAGCCTCAGGAGAAGGATGCCTGTGCGGCCACGCCGGCTTCAGGGACGCTTGCCTTCAGCGCGCCTGCTGATGACCCGAGGGCTCCGGAGCCCCCGACCATCCTTGCTGCTGCTGCTTCGGCAGTCTTGATGCCGTCGCCGTCTCCTCTTCCAGCCATCACGCTGGCGGGCTGCGGCTCTTCTACCGTGCCCGGTGCTCTAGAGCAGGCCTTCTCTGCGTTGGATCAACTCCAGAACGATCTTCGGGGCCCCGACCGGCGCCGGGCGTCGGGGCACCTGGAGCTAGTCTCGTGGTGGCTCCAGGCTGACTCGTCCGTCAGGGCGGCCTGGGACCAGGCCGACGCTGCTGAAGAGGAGGGCCAGAAGGTGGCTGGCGTGGTTGCCGCCGCTCGTGACTTAGCGTTGAAGGACGCGAAGGACACTGAGGAGCGCTGCCGTGCGGCGGAGGCCGAGCCGGAAGCCCTCCGCGACGAACAGGCCACCCATGCCCGCCAACTCGAGGAGCAGGAGGAAAAGCTGAAGGAGCGGGAGTCTGCGGTTGCCGGTCGTGACGCCGAGCTGGAGCAGGCACCTCGGGAGCAGGCCACGGAGCGCGGCCGCGTGGAGAAGCTGAAGGAGGAGGTGGAGGCGGCCCAGGCGTCCCACGCCCAGCTTGTCTCCGATGAGAAGGCTCGGCTGGAGGCCAGGGAGAAACTCCTTGCCAAGGCTGAGGAGGCGGCCTCCGCCGGGCGTGCCGCCTTCGACTCCCTCGAGCAGAGGTCCCGCAAGGCACTGCAGGATCTCTACGAGAGCGGGTACAAGGAGCCGCTGGTGACTCCGAAGGAAGGCCCCGCCGGGCTGCTCCCCAAGCTCGTCGCGACGCTCGAGGGCATCGTCGTCGGAGTGGGCCCCATGGTGGAGGGAGAAGCCCGCGCGCTTTCGGCCTCGGCCGCAATGCGCATCTTCAGCCACCTCCATCTTCGGGACTCCAGCTTCGACTTTGGTGCCCTGCTCGAGCCCGTGGACCCTGAGCTCCAAGACGCTGCTGCCGAGGCCGTGAAGGGTCAAGTGGAGGCCCTGCTGCGGAAGTTCCTCGCCGTCGACCCCGTGCCTACGGCTGACGGCAAGGACGGCGGCGACGTCGTCGGTGACGGGACTCCCGATGCGGGCAACGGTGGCGTCCAAGGCTGAAGGAGATGGCGGCGCTTTCCCCTTGTTTTATTCCTGCAACATGTATCGTGCCTCGTGGAGGCGTAAGAACTTATGCTTTGGGATTTTAAGAGACTGTATGTTTTGTAATAATTTGCTAAGGTTCTACGGTTTCCTTTTCATTTGCTTTGATGTTCTGTGTCAGCAGGGCCCGGCCCTGCGCATACCTTAGCCGCCGTTGGGTCGTCCGGATCACCAGGACGAGACCAAGGGGTGAGGGGCTACGTGGCCAGTTAGGCTCCTGAGTTGCGATGCTCAGGAGTCCCCCTTGACGTACGAACAACCCTCGGGAAGGAGACGCAAGAGTGGGTCTTGGCGTTCGCGCGCCACCGCTGCAGGCGGCGTGCAGTCTTGACGTGGCGGCGCTGGGAGTGCACGAGCGTCTTCTTGCGGCCGCTACACCACCTGGCAGCTTTCTTCTTCACGCGCCGGCGCCCTGCGCGGCGGGTCGCGCCGCAGGGCCTTGCGCCTTGGCCCGAGGGCGATGTCTTGACGGGGAGGTGGAGGAGGTGCTCTGTGGGCCACATCACCCGCAGCAGGCGGCGGGTGAGGCAGCAAGCGAGACGGTGCAGGAGAGTCCTCGGCGGCGCTGACGAGCTCGGCAATGCGGTCCAACCAGTCTTTGTAGAGGTCGTCGACGGGGCGGTAGCACAGGAGCTCGCGCGCCATGAGCAACGCAGCCTGCACGTTCACCGGCCCGCGACGAGCATGAGACGACGAACCCGCCGGAGTTAGCGACGGGGTGGCGGTGCGCCCATCCCGCCGCACAGAAGGGTGCAGCGATGAAGCTTGCTGCTCGTGCCCCGCGGGGCCGATGGCGGCGTTCGCCACTGGAGACGGGGGGTGGCGAGGGCAGCCGTCACCCGCAGGCGCTGTCTGAGCGACGCGGGCGGCGAAGGCGGCCCGACGCTCAGCACGAGCTCGACGAGCGTCAGCCATGGAAGCGGTGGAGCGGCGGTGGATCGACCGGCGGAAGAAAGGCTCCGACGCACCCCTACCTGGCGCGCCAAATGTCGGTTTTCGGGTTCTGCAAACCCTTGAGATGTTCAAACTCTGGGGTGCGTGCGAAGAACTCGTCCTCCCCAGTCTGCCTACTCGCTAATCTCACAGCCTAGCTCGATGAATTGTAAGGAAAAGAGACACAGCAATTTACCCAGGTTCGGGCCACCTTGCGGTGTAAAACCCTACTCCTGCTTTGTGGTGGATTGGCCTCGAGGGGCTGAGGATGAACTAGTACAGTGGCGAACGGCCTCCGGAGGAGAGGTGTTCTTGAGCTCGAGTGAGCTGGTGGAGTGAGGGTGATCTGAATGATCCATCCCCTGAACTTGTCTCGGTCCCTCTCTACGGTGGTGGCTAAGTCCTATTTATAGTGGCCTTGGTCCTCTTCCCAAATGAAAGGCGGGAAGGGATCCCACAACGGCCAAATTCAAAGGAAGACAGCTAGTACATGCTATCCTGACAAAAGTAGTCATCGCTTGCGAAAGCCTCTGGTAGTGACGCCGTGGTGGGCTCGGTGATGACCTCCGTCCTGCTGTCCTGGCGGTCTTGGTCTTGTTGCACGGGAATGGAAACCTTTGGCTGATTCCTCGGGACTCCGCGCCTGCGCTTGCCTCTTTAGCACCAAAGAGGAAACTGGTACACCGCGCCCGCTGGCACCCGCCTGGCCTTGGTCGTCATGGCTCATGTCAACTGGACCTCACGAGGTGAGGCTTGCATAGAGATCTCCGCTCCTAGGGAGCCAGCCTGAGGAGGCCGCTCCTCATGGAGGTCTTGGTGTCGTCCGCCTCGCGAGGCTTGGCCCCTCGCGAGGGTCTTGAGTTGTTGTTGCTGGAGCTGGGCCGTACCAGGCCGTCGATGGAGCCACGCCGTGGGCCGCAGGCAGGCAAGTCTGGGTACCCTCGTTCCCAGAACGCCGACAGTCATATTTTTGTTCTAGTATTGAGTTGTAATTCTTGAGTTGTAAGTAAATAAAAGTGTGATGATCATCATTATTAGAGCATTGTCCCATGTGAGGAAATGATGATGGAAGCTATGATTCCCTCACAAGTTGGTATGAGTCTCCAGACTTTACAAAAAATAAAAGAGGCCAAAAGAAGCCCAAACAAAAAAAAAGAGAAAAGGAAAAAAATGAGAGAAAAGAGAGAAGGGGCAATGCTACTATCCTTTTACCACACTTGTGCTTCAAAGTAGCACCATGATCTCCATGATAGAGAGTCTCCTATGTTGTCACTTTCATATACTAGTGGGAATTTTTCATTATAGAACTTGGCTTGTATATTCCAATGATGGGCTTCCTCAAATTGCCCTAGGTCTTCGTGAGCAAGCGAGTTGGATGCACACCACTTAGTTTCTTTTTGAGCTTTCATAAACTTATAGCTCTAGTGCATCCGTTGCATGGCAATCCCTACTCACTCACATTGATATCTATCGATGGGCATCTCCATAGCCCGTTGATACACCTAGTTGATGTGAGACTATCTCCTTCTTTTTGTCTTCTCCACAACCACCATATTCTATTCCACCTATAGTGCTATATCCATGGCTCACGCTAATGTATTGCGTGAAAGTTGAAAAAGTTTGAGAGCATAAAAAGTATGGAACAATTGCTTGGCTTGTCATCGGGGTTGTGCATGATTTAATACTTTGTGTGATGAAGATGGAGCATAGCCAGACTATATGATTTTGTAGTGATAACTTTCTTTGGCCATGTTATTTTGAGAAGACATGATTGCTTTATTAGTATGATTGAAGTATTATTGTTTTTATGTCAATATTAAACTTTTGTTTTGAATCTTATGGATCTGAATATTCATGCCACAATAAAGAAAATTACATGGATAAATATGTTAGGTAGCATTCCACATCAAAAATTCTGTTTTTATCATTTACCTACTCGAGGACGAGTAGGAATTAAGCTTGGGATGCTTGATACGTCTCCAACATATCTATAATTTTTTTATTGTTCCATGCTATTATATTATCTGTTTTGGATGTTTTATACGCATTAATATGCTATTTTATATTATTTTTGGGACTAACTTATTAACCTAGAATCCAGTGCCAGTTTCTGTTTTTTCCTTGTTTTTGAGTTTTACAGAAAAGGAATACCAAACGAGTCCAAACGGAATAAAACTTTCACGATGCTTTTTCTTGGATCAGAAGACACACGTAGGACTTGGAGAGGAAGGCAGAAGAGTCTCGAGGGCTCCACAAGCCCTCAGGGCGCGCCCTAGGGGGGCCCCTGGCTTGTGGGCCCCATGGGAGTCCTCCAACCCTAATCTTTGGCCTATAAATTTAGAAATATTCCCAAACCACCAGAAGCATCCACCAAAATACTTTTCCACCGCCGTAACCTTGTGTTCCCATGAGATCCCATCTTGGGGCCTTTTCTGGCATCCTGCAGGAGGGGGATTCGATCACGGATGGCTTCTATGTCAACTCTATTGCCCTTCCAATGAAGCGTGAGTAGTTTACCTCAGACCTACGGGTCCATAGCTAGTAGCTAGATGGCTTCTTCTCTGTCTTTGATCCTCAATACCATGTTCTCCTCATTATTCTTGGAGATCTATCCGATGTAATATTCTTTTGCGGTGTGTTTGTCGAGATCCGATGAATTGTGGATTTATGATCAGATTATCTATGAATATTATTTGAATCTTCTCTGAATTCTTATATGCATGATTTGATATCTTTGTATTTCTCTTTGAATTATCGGTTTGGTTTGGCCAACTAGATTGGTTCTTCTTGCAATGGGAGAGGTGCTTAGTTTTGGGTTCAATCTTGCGGTGTCCTCACCCAGTGACAAAGTAGGGGTAGCGAGGCACGTATTGTATTGTTGCCATGAAGGGTAAAAAGATGGGGTTTTGATCATATTGCTTGAGCTTATCCCTCTACATCATGTCATCTTACTGAAGGCGTTACTCCGTTCTTATGAACTTAATACTCTAGATGCATGCTGGATAGCGGTCGATGTGTGGAGTAATAGTAGTAGATGTAGAATCGTTTTGGTCTACTTGACACGGACGTGATGCCTATATGCATAATCATTGCCTTGGATATCGTCATAACTTTGCGCTTTTCTATCAATTGCTCGACAGTAATTTGTTCACCCACCGTATTATTTGCCTTCAAGAGAGAAGCCTTGAGTGAAACCTATGGCCCCCCAGTCTATTTTCCATCATATATTTTCAGATCTTTAAACCAAAAAAAACCGAAAAATACCTTGCTGCAATTTATTACTTTTATTTTGTTTTACGTTTTAGTAAGCTTTTATATCTATCTCTATCAGATCTCACCTTTGCAAGTGACCGTGAAGGGATTGACAACCCCTTTATCGCGTTGGGTGCAAGTGTTTGATTGTTTGTCCAGGTGCATAGATTGGAGACTTGCGTGTATCTCCTACTGGATTGATACCTTGGTTCTTAACTGAGGGAAATACTTATCTCTACTTTACTGCGTCACCCTTTCCTCTTCAAGCGAAAAACCAATGCAAGCTCAAGAAGTAGCACTGCCAACCTACTCCAACCGATGCTCCTCACTGCTATAATCATGTGTTCATCATGAAGCAGCTTGATAAGTTTGTGCAAAATCTATTCGATGGTGAAGTGGCCTCGTGCCAATCCCTCCTGAAGTTATTTCACATGCCACAACTGTTGTGCAAGACATGAGAGAAGATTCTGTTGAAATCTATACCCTCACTGCCGAACTTAATGACCTGGATGGTCGAATGAAAACTACTTCTTCCAAGTTTTTCATTAGACAACTTGACGACTCCTACAAGGATTTCAATCGAGCTTTAACTCTTCGTTGCAATATAAGGTTGCATTTTCACACGGATCTAGATGATATAGTTTGCAAGATCTGTCTTGAGCATCAATCGAAGGTTACTGGCTATGATGATCTTATCAAGGGCCATATTGATCAATCTGCACAGCAAAAGAAGAGGCAAAAGAAAATTGCGGAGAAGAATGTTCCTCCTTCTCCGACAGAAAATTCCCCTGATCACTCAGAAGTTCAGCCTCGGAAAGAAAAATCTCCTGAGCCAGCTATTCCTTCGCAACCCACTGCTCAAGTCACAAATGCTCCTCCCTCACCAAGGCCAACTGAACCAGTGCCTATGGCCTCCCCTGTTAGAGATGATATTCCATCTCAGCATATTGTGTTTGAAGAAGGTGAAATCCCTCACTCCGAACCTCAAGCTTCTCCCGCTAGTGAAACATCAAATGTTTTGGCTCCTCCCTCTGCTCAGCAACAACAGATTCCCGAAGAAAAATCTCAACTACCTCTAGTGCCTGATTCGACTTCAGTGCCATCTGTAAAAGAGTCTTCTCCTTTGCCTACTGCCTCTGCAGCTCCCACTGTTGTGCCTCCGGCTAAATCACCACTCAAGTTATCCATCAACACAGCGATCAGAATCCAGATGCTGGTCTGTCCAAACATAAATCTGTCTCTGCTCGCCATACTGACTCGGTTGTATATGGTGATGAAGTTATCTCCATGGAAGACGAACTCAAATATCCATATCCTCGTGAAGCACTGCCTTTGTTCTCACTAGGTGCTGGGGCCAAAGGTCCGCTTTTCAATCGGAATACGCATCCAAATTTCTTTCAAGAAAGTCTGTATGATATGTCGCGCACATCTGAATCGCCTCATTTCTGGACCAAGGAATAGGCTATCTATTACTCTCGGGGCCTCTATGACAGCAAGAAGATATTCCCTCATGAATATCCGGACATCCCAGCTATGAAGAGCATTGGCTATTTCAATCAGTTGCTGCAAGATCTGGAGGATTTCTGCCTCACCAATGTATTTGCTTTCGAACATCCTTGGAACAGACAGATTATTCCTCAGTTCTATGCCACTTTGTACATCTCTGGTGATGAATCTGATAGTTCAAAATGGATCATGGAGTGGATGACCGAAGGCAAACACATCAAGTGCACCTCCACCAATTTTGTCTCGCATTTTCATTTCCCTTGCTTTAAGCATGGAAACATGAAATTCGAGTGCACAACATTGATGTCATTTCTGATGAAACCTTTCGGTGCACCATGGATGAAGAAAAGATTCGTGACTATACTGGTCCTCCCCTGCCTGAGCACTTAACTTTCGAGAATCAGACTTTATATCACATGCTCACTTACACCATTTGTCCTCTGGCCAGGATGAATACAGACAATACCATCTCAGATGTTCTTTGAAATGCTATCTATGCAATCTCTGAGCGATATGTCTTTGATGTTGAAGATATGTTTCTGCGCATCTTGAAGGATTCTGCTTAGTTTCCGAAATGCCTCAAAGTGTATGCACCATGGATCCAGAAAGTGGTTGATCATGCCATGCGCACAGAGTATTTGGCGAAAGTTAGTCATAAAAGCTTCATTCCTCCTGTTCATGATACCTTGCAAGTCATGGAAGATATCTCTTCTGGTAAATCGCCAGCGTCAAGCCCTCAAGATTATCACAAGACATTGGATGGGCCACGTCTGCCTCAGTGCGATCAAAAGATATCTCATTAACCTCCATCGTAGTTTGAAGTCAGTTTGCGCACACAACAACTGTTGCTGCAACATATTGCTGAGGATCAAAGAGAAAAAGAACACCTTGCAGCTGAGCTGAATGCAATCAACAATAGAACAAAAATAGTGCATATGATTGCGGATGAAAAAAGAAGCGGTCTAGAAATTACTTCGCAAGTTCTTCATCGAGAAACAACTCCTGAATGTCCATCTCAAAGAGCTTTATGATTACATTGACAACGGCTTCTCTATTGAAGATTTTCAGGATCGCCGTACTCCTTCGCTACCTACTCGAGAGCCCACTACTGATCTTCTGCATCTTAAGCTTCGCAAGCTGATCGAAGAATCTGAAGCCACCTCACCGATAGAAAAACCTGCTGAAGGAAATGTGCTTTCACGTGTTACTCCAGTGGCTGACCCCAATATGCCTTCGTCTTCTCAGCATCAAGTTGTCATTCCCACAGGAAAATCCACTGCTGCTGAAGCCGAAGATGATCCCGTCACTTCCGAAGTAGAACTCTCATCAGACAGTTCTTCGGGAGATGCCGCCGAATGAACCAAGTTATATGCTTTTGCACTCATGTTATTCGTCACCTTTTTGACACTAGTTGACAAAAGGGAGGGAGAATTACACCGAGTTTCGATAGATTTACTTTCTGTGTTCCTTTGTTTTGGTTTCGTGTGAGTTTGAAACTTATGCCTTAAAGACTATCTGCTCTATGATGTAAAACTTCCATGCTGTAATGTTAATAACCCCGCCTGCTACACTATTCCTCTCAAAGCATTTGTTTTGCAGGTGGAATTATTATCGGAAGTTATGAATGATTACACTGCAATCTCGATGGATTATATATCATCAGTGTGAATCATTGTCTTGAATGAATGAAATTTCCTCTAGTTACTTCTATACGTGCAGGAGAATAATCCTCATATCTTTATCCCTGCATACATTTAGGGGGAGTCTATTTCATCATCGAGCAAAGTAACACTCATTCACTCTTGTTCGAATTACTTTTCACTTATCTATCTTCACTTCGATGATTATCTATTTTGTCAACAATCGTCCAAAAAGGGGGAGATTATTGGTGCAATAATTTGCCTCCTTATGTTTTGGAGCTTGTTGACATAGACAGTATGGGACTTATGTGTTTGCTAGTGCACAAAGAGTAACAGGTCCCTGGAATCACGAGGAGTTTGATTCAAACGACGAAGATAATCCCCTGCATAGCAGTGAAGGTTATCACTGAAGATTATGTTGACAAGAGTGACCCCTTAAAAATTGCTGACGTGAAGCAATTGGTTCGGTGCCTGTCCAAAGGGAGTGACTGCGTCCGAGAAGAATGGAGACGAAGTGAAGACGTAGCATTTATTTCGTTGTTTCTCTTCTCCTTGTTGAGTCATAGGACCACTGTACTATTAAGAGGGGTGCAACGTTCAAAACTTTGATTCTCTGATGCTAAACCCAAATCCTATGAAAGTTGCGAGAGAAATCTCTTTGTGTTCCGAGCAAATACTTGCCAGCAAGAGACTGTGATCTTCTTCGCTGCGAGAGATTTGTCTTAGACCGAGGAGTTAGCATTACTTGTTCCTCAAGTAACGTTACCGTTGATCTTTGAAATCCGACCATTGAGAACGTGTCGGTTGGCCATTGGGTGGACCGCGCGTCCAAAATGGTCATTTCCCACCAGGGAAGGCTGCGACTATAAATAGCCACCCCGCACCGGCTTTGTCCGGTGGCTGCTCCATTTGATTCTGAGAAGATTGTTGAGCAACCCCCTCTTTGAGTGATTTGAGTTTAAAATCCACCGAGAGAAAACCCCTAGAGCCAAAAAATTAGATAGTGGTCCAACATCACTCGAATCTAAGTCCAGTACGCTCCGCCTATTACTCTTGAGAGCTGCAAACTCTCTAGACGGTTAGGTGTCAATTTCTTCAGAGACCAAGAGTGATTGTGGTTCTCGAAGAAGAAGTCTGTAAAGGCTCGGAGATCGCCTCAAGTATCTACCACGAGTGATCGGCATTGGTTGATGAACCAATTATCAAGGAGAATAGGGCGAAGAGAGTTTATCTTCTATGTTAAATCACAACCCCTCCAACCAGACATAGTCCTTGTGCAGAAGGACGAACTGGTCGAACAAATACCCTATTGCCATCGAGCATCACTAGTTACGTCTATTTCCCCACTTTCCATTCGTACTATTTCAATCATGTGATTTGCTTTGATGCTTGTATCAGTTTCCATTCGGTAGTTTATATTCGCTCACTGTACTTTGTTTTCATTCGCTTCGCTGCTGGGTTACGAGAGTTTGAGATTTTCGAATTTTTTTAAAACTCCCATTCACCCCCTCTGGTAGACATACTTTGTTCCTACACCTTTGTTGACATTGCCAGCCTTCTTATCTGCCAAGTACTTGGGGCAGTTCCGCTTCCAGTGGCCCTTCCCCTTGCGATAGAAGCAATCAGTCTCGGGTTTGGGTCTAGCCTTGGTTTTTTTCACGGGAGCGGCAACTATCTTGCCATTCTTCTTGAAGTTCCCTTTCTTTCCATTGCCCTTCTTGAAACTGGTGGTCTTATTGACCATCAACACTTGATGTTCTTTCTTGATTTCTACCTCCGCGGCCTTAAGCATCGCGAAGAGCTCAGGGATTGTCTTTTCCATCCCTTGCATGTTATAGTTCATCACGAAGCCTTTGTATCTTGGTGGCAGTGACTGAAGAACTCTGTCAATCTCTACTTCATCCGAAAGATTAACTCCCAACTGATTCAAGCGGTTGTAGTACCCAGACATTCTGAGTACATGCTCACTAACGAAGCTGTTATCCTCCATCTTGCAGCTAAAGAACTTGTCGGAGGTGTCATACCTCTCAACTCAGGCATGAGCCTAAAATACCAATTTCAGCTCCTGGAACATCTCATATGCTCCGTGGTGCTCAAAACGTCTTTGGAGCCCCGGTTCTAAGCTGTAAAGCATGGCACACTAAACTATCATGTAGTCATCACTTCTAGTCTGCCAGACGTTCATAGCTCCACATTTGCGGGAGCAGGTGGCAAACCTAGCGGTGCTTCAAGGACATAAGCCTTCTGGGCAGCAGTGAGGATAATCCTCAAATTACGGACCTACTCCGCATAGTTGCTTCCATCATCTTTCAACTTAGCTTTCTCTAGGAACGCATTAAAATTCAGGGGAGCTACAATGCAAGCCATTTATCTACAACATTAATTTGCAAAGACAATTAGACTATGTTCATGATAATTGGTTCTGTTAATCAAATTACTAAAGAACTCCCACTTAAATCAACATCCCTCAAGTTGTCTAAGGGCCTGTTCGGAGTCTCGCCACTCCACGGACTCCGCTCCCGGAGCGGGTGGAGTTTCAGTCGAAAACAACGGAGCGGAGAAACAGATGCTCCCCAGATTCTCGTATTTCTTGGAGCGGTGGATTCCTGAACAGGCACTAAGTGTTTACATGATCCATAGCAACCAACCCATGTCCGATCATCATGTGAGATGGGGTGGTCATCAATAGTGAACATCTCCATGTTGATCATATCTACTATATGACTCATGTTCGACCTTTCGGTCTTTCGTGTTCTGAGGCCATGTTTGTACATGCTAGGCTCTTCAAGTTTAACCCAAGTATTCCGCATGTGTAAAATTGGCTTACACCCGTTGTATGCAAACGTAGAGTCTATCACACCCGATCATCACAAGGTGCTTTGAAACGACAAACTTTCGCAAAGGTGCATACTTAGGGAGAACACATTTATATTGAAATTAAATGAAGGGGTCATCTTATAATGGTACCATCGTTCTAAGCAAAATAAGATGCATAAAAGATAAACATCACATGCAATCAAAATATGTGACATGATATGGCCATTATCATCTTGTTCTTTTGATCTCCATCTCCAAAGCACCGGCATGATCTCCATCGTCACCATCATGACACCATGATCTCCATCATCGTGTCGTCACGTGGTTGTCTCGCCAACTATTGCTAATGCATAGTGATAAAGTAAAGCAATTACATGGCGTTATTTGTTGACATGCAGGTCATACAATAAATTAAAGACAACCCTATGGCTCCTGCCGGTTGCCGTACTCATCGACATGCAAGTCGTGAACCTATTACAAAACATGATCATCTCATACGTCAACATATATCACATCATGTTTTGGCCATACCACATCACAACATGCCCTGCAAAAACAAGTTATACGTCCTCTACTTTGTTGTTGCAATTTTTACGTGGCTGCTAGGGCAAACTATAAGAACCATTCTTATCTACCGCAAAACCACAACAGTGATATACAAGTTGCCTTTTAACCTTCTACAAGGACCGCCCTCGTCAAATCATATTGAACTAAAGTGGGAGAGACAGACACCCGCAAAGCCACTTTTATGCAGTACAAGTTGCATGTCAAACAGTGGAACCGGTCTCATGTGCGAGGACATGTAAGGTTGGTCCGAGCTGCTTCATCCCACAATATCGCCGAATCCAAATAAGTCAAGGGAAGTAAGCAATCTGAACATCAACGCCCACAACAACTTTGTGTTCTACTCATGCATATACATCTACGCATAGACCTAGCTCATGATGCCACTGATGGGGAACGAAGCATGAAAATAAAAAAATTCCTACGAAAAACCCAAGATCTAATCTAGGAGATGCATAGCTATGAGAGGGGAGTGTGTCTACATACCCTTGTAGACCAAAAGCGGAAGCGTATATAACGCGGTTGATGTAGTCGTACTTGTCGCGATCCAATCACGATCCAATCCGATCTAGCGCCAAACGGACGGCACCTCCGCGTTCAGCACACGTGTGTCTCAGTGACGTCTCCTCCTTCTTGATCCAGCAAGCAAGAGAGGAGAAGTGGATGGGATCTCAACCAGCACAACGGCGTGGTGGAGATGGTGGTGGTGCAATCCCGGCAGAGCTTCGCCAAACACTGCCGGAACCAATCTGAGGAGAAAACGGAGTTTTGGGAGAGGTAGGGTTGCTGCCGCGGCATGGGAATTTGTGTGTCCAGCCCCTCCCTATCCCCCACTATTTATAGGAGGTGATACGTCTCCTTCGTATCTACTTTTCCTAACACTTTTGCTCTTGTTTTGGACTCTAGTTTGCATGATTTGAATGAAACTAACCCGGACTGACGCTGTTTTCAGCAGAACTACCATGGTGTTGTTTTTGTGCAGAAATAAAAGTTCTCGGAATGGAATGAAACTTTTTGGAGATTTCTTTTACAATAAAAGAAAAATATTATAGCCAAGAACCACCGGAGGGGGGGGGGGCCCTGGGTGAGCACAACCACCAGGGCGCGCCCCCCCTCCAGGCGCGTCCAGGTGGGTTGTGCCCTTCTGGTGGCCCCGCAGACCCTGTTTCTGACTCCTTAAATACCTATATTTGGAGAAAAAATCAAGGAGAAAGAATTATCGCGTTTCACGATACGGAGCCACCGCCACCTCCTGTTCTTCATCGGGAGGCCAGATCTGGAGCCCGTTTGGGGCTCCGGAGAGGGGGATCTTCGGTCTTCCTCATCACCAACCCTTCTCCATTGCCAATTCCATGATGCTCCCCACCGGGAGTGAGTAATTCCTTCATAGGCTCGCTGGTCGGTGAGGAGTTGGATGAAATTCATCATGTAATCGAGTTAGTTTTGTTAGGGCTTGATCCCTAGTATCCACTATGTTCTGAGATTGATGTTGTTATGACTTAGCCATGCTTAATGCTTGTCACTAGGGCCCGAGTGCCATGATTTCAGATTTGAACCGTTTATGTTTTCACCATTATATCTATGTTCTAGATCCGATCTTGCAAGTCATATTCACCTATTACGTGTGTATGATCCGTAAACCCCCGAGTGACAATAATCGGGATACTTTCCGGTGATGAGCGTAGTTTGAGGAGTTCATGTATTCACTATGTGTTAATGCTTTGTTCCAGTTCTCTATTAAAAGGAGGCCTTAATATCCCTTAGTTTCCTTATGGACCCCGCTGCCATGGGAGGGTAGGACAAAAGATGTCATGCAAGTTCTTTCCATAAGCATGTATGACTATTTATGGAATACATGCCTACATTATATTTATGAACTGGAGCTAGTTTTGTATCGCCCTAGGTTATGACTGTTATATGATGAATATCATCCAACGAATTCACCGATCCAATGCCTATGAATTTTCCATATATTGTTCTTGCTAAGTTACTACCGCTGTTGCTACTGTTACACTTGCTAAAAAATCATTGCTATCACTGTTACCGTTACTGCTACTATTATCACCGCTACCAAAACTATCATATTACTGTGCTACTGATCACTTTGCTGCAGATAATTAATCTCTAGGTGTGGTTGAATTGACAACTCAGCTGCTAATACTTACAAATATTCTTTGGCTCCCCTTGTGTCGAATCTATAAATTTGGGTTGAATACTCTACCCTCGAAAACTGTTGCGATCCCCTATACTTGTGGGTTATCAAGACCTTTTTCTGGCACCGTTGCCGGGGAGCATAGCTATATTTGATTGAGTCACTTGGGATTATTATCTATTTATCACTATGAAGAATCTGAAAGATACCAAGACTAAGATTTTTCCCTCTAAGACGAGGGGAGGTAAGGAACTACCATCACACTCTGCACTTGATTCACCTTCTATTTTGAGTAGACTTGCAACACCACCACATGCTATTAATCCTGATATGTCGCAAGTCATTGATGATGCTACTTCTGCTATGAATGCTACTCATGATGATGCTAGTACCTTGCTTGATGATAATATGCCACTAGGTGAATTTCTTGATGAACAAATTGCTAGAGCTAAAGATATTGAGAATGCTAAAACTGATGAAATTATTGAAACTGATGAAGTACTTGAAATTGAAAATCTTGAAACACCTATTAGACCTAGCTCTCCTAGATATGAATTGCCTAAGATACCTGAAGGTTATGTTATGGATGAGGAGACAACTAGAGATTTTCTTGCTTGCAATGATAGAGATGATCTTAAGAAATTACTATGCAAACTGAAAGAAAAATCTTTGAATGCTAGAATGAAATGTGATCCTAAGTTCGCTACTTCACCTATCTTTGTTGATGATAAGGATTATGAATTCTCTGTCGACCCAGAGTTGATTACTTTGGTTGAATCTGATCCTTTCCGTGGCTATGAAACTGAAACTGTTGTGGCACACCTTGATATAGTCACCCTATTTGCTTAGGATGAGAAGATTCGCTACTAGTATATTCTCAGATTATTTCCATTCTCATTAAAGGGTGATGCTAAGATATGGTACACCACTCTTGCTCCTGGTTGTGTGCGTAGTCCCCAGGATACACTGGCACAACGAGGTGCTATACAAACGGTTTTTAACTCCTTTCCGCGACGGCATTTTGAACCGTCGCCAAGTGAGTGACTGCGATAGGGGGGTCCTTCCCACACGACCCAAAAACCGTCGGGGATAGGGAGCCTTGATGCATACAGTTGTCCCTATAAAACTGTTTCTGATATCTCGAATATCCCAAATGCTTCATCCTTGCTACTCGTTTGTGCTCGCATTGCCATCACAGTCGGAGTTCTGTGGTTTTACCTAAAACTAGGCGCAGTCCAAGCACATTCCAGGCACGTACCAAACTGGCTCTACGTTTACGATGCCTGGCACATCACAAACAGTTCATGATTGTAAACCGTGTACGATAGGTCGACAATCACACACATTTCATTTTCCTGCACCGTTTGTGATAGTGTCTGACATCACACATGCTTTGCAAACGGCAACTGTGTCCATGGTTACACACGTTTCCTCTCCATGAACCGTGTCAGATTATGATTTATATCACACACGCTGTGCTTTATAGACCGTGTGCACCGTAATGACCTGCATAGCATAATTTCACCCTAATTTAATTGCTGCTATTTAAAATTGTACCTAATTTGAATTTGAAAGTAGGCTATAGCTTTATTCATATCCATCAGGTTCAAACAACCAATGCATTATTCGATTCACAGGTACATATGTTCAAGAATTACATAAGCACCAAATAAAGAATGATGAACCAGGGTTGTATACTTGTACTATTACAGATGGTAAAGAAAAAGGCGAGAGACATTCTGGTTGTTGAACAAGGTGAAGCGGCCCTATTGTGCTCTCCTCAATGAAGAAGGCACGCACGACTCTAGTCCAACCCCTTGTGATGGTTGGCCGCCAATCATGTAGTTTGAGAGGTAATCTTGAGTAAACTGCTTCAGGATCCACTGCAAAGGAAAAAGATTCAGACATTGTCATCTAACACAACTCATTACGGGCAGTAAAAAGAAGGCTACAAAGTTCTTAATTACCATTCTGTAGTTCACTGTTGTCTTGCATAAAGTGTAAACAAATAGTTCGATTGACATCTTTTGACCCATTTTAATAACAATCTTTATCAGTTTCCTCACTTGATGCTAGTTCATGAATATCTCATTGCCCCATACGCATAAAGGGTCGAAAGTGTGGATCTTTGGCAATGACATATGTACCTAAAAGCACCAAGTTAATATTAGAAGCTAAACAACAATTGCAAAATGATGTAGTACAACACTCCCTCCATCCCATTATATAAGATCTTATTACATGTATATCTAGACATCATCAGAACATTAAGGTAACACTCTTCCTTGTTGCTATGTAGCCTGGGATTGCATATTTAGTCACTCAGTACAATGCATGTTGCTATGTAGCCTCAGATATATTAAATACGGCCCTAGTTAATCTACCGATACATGGGTTAAAGATATATTCAATGAAATGTCTGATTTGATGATTAATCCCTTATCAGCCCCCAGGCTATATGGTACTAGCTACCGATATCCTGAACAATGAGTATATATAAGCAATGCGATGAAACTAACCTCGATGGAAAACATCAGCTGTTCTCAATATTGTCCTGTATGAGTACATATAAAGGCATGTTAAGCACAACAGGCTAAACATCAACCAAATATATCCATGGTAGACAACATAATCTACAAATGATAGCTTCAGTGTGCAGGTTTAAGCACGCTAGTTAAGCAAAACAAGAAGTGGAAAGATGTGTTAACCGCAACAGGCATATTATTTAAAAACAAGCAAATATAGTCATTCAAATTGGTATTGTGCAGGTATAAAGTACACTAGTTATTGCTAAAAAAAATGAAAAGGCGTGTTAACTGCAACATCCTTAACAGTAACCAAATATCATAATTCATAGTGGTATTGTTGAAACTGTTATTGATGAAGTTGAACTCCACGACAAATAGTTGCACATATAGAGCATTACTTTGTGAAGAACTAAAATAAACAAGGCATAAGGACATCTCTAGCCGATCCCCTAAAAGTTAACGGACTAAAGCCCTTAGTGGAGTATATATATAATCCAGCAATTTTTGGCTGTTTCTAGTCGATCCCCTAAAATTAACGTTGTAAACTTCAATTTGATCAAGTTCAAAGCAGGTTCAACCGAAAGTAGCATGCATTGAAACATAAACATAGATAGTTTTGCATAACCGAACATAAAACATAAATTTTAACTAAACTAAACTACTTTTGATCGAAGTGGAGGTTGAGCCAATCCTTCCTCGTCAGGTACGGTGTGCCGCGAGCCGGGTCCGGGCTGGTGCCGTTGTCGGGGTCGTTGGGGAAGACACTCCTCCACTCGTTGACATCGATCTCCTCGTCCACGATGCCCACCATGCCGCCATCCTCACCGCCTTCGACCTCATCATCGGAGGAGAGCACGATAACCTTGCTGCCCTCTGCACCGGCAAAGATCATCCGCTCCACCTCCATGAGCTCCTGGTGCTGTCGGTGGAGCTCTTGCATGTAGGCCTCGTCGGCGGCCTCGGCCTCGAGGCGCTCCCACGCCTGGTGGTCCTCCCGCGCCATAGCCGAGATCACCACCCCTGGCTCTAGTGGGATGAGGTCGACCAGACGTGTGACGAAGGGGAAATTGAGCCTAGCCGCCGCGCCGTGGTAGCGGACCTGCCAGTGGTCGTACTCCATGGCCGCGAGCTCGGCCGTGTGGAAACTACTGAGCCACCGGCGGGTGTGGGTCTCCCGATCCATAATCTTGGTGACCCACGTCCCCCACCGCCGCTGCCGGACCCCGAGGTAGGACCTCGTCGGCGGCCGGGCCCGAGGGAGGACGGGGAAGTCCTCGAACCGGCGTAGGGCGCGGCGGCGGGCGGATCGGGAGACCGGCGACGGCGGATCGATAAAGAGCCCACGGAGGATGACGGGGACACCTCGGCGGCCACCTCGCTGGCGTCGGGTGAAGAGGCCGTGATAAAGCTCTTTTGGGCCATTGGCTCCTCGAGCTCCCTGGCACATAGGCAGTGGTTGAGGATGGAGGCGGCGGCGGCGATGGTTTCGAGCGAGGGAGGGGTGGTGTGTGTCTGTGTGACTGGAGGTTTTGGGTTGTGTGTGGAGGGGGGCAAGGTGGTGTTTGAGGAAATACCGCAGCAAGTGAAAATTTTACTAGGCGGGAGTAAAATGCCGGGCTACTGAAAATTTGGATCAAGGGCGGGCAGATATTTTTGAGATTGCGAGGCATGCAAAGGCGGGAGTAAAATGCCAGGGCTACTGAAAATTTGGATCAAGGGCGGGCAGCTATTTTTGAGACTGCGAGGGATGCAGAGGCGAGAGTAACAAGGCGGGGCTACTGAAGCAGAGTGGGAGTAACAGACTTCGCACATGGTCCACACATACTAATCGTGTGCTATCAAACATAAAAACCTTCCAGGCGGTAGATATTTTCGAGATTACGAGGTAGTAGATATTTTCGAGAGCGGGAGGTAAGCCTCGTGGAGCCCAATCTACTGTGCTGATGTGAGTGACCGTAGGTGCAGGGGCGTGGCACATGGGTAGTCTGGACAAACCGTGTCTATTGCGTCCCCAATCGCAAACGGTTTTTGCATCCAACTCGTGTGCTGTTTATAAATTTGGCAAGAAGAATAACGAGGGAAAGGGTCAGAACACGAACACACTTGCATGTGGACCAAATATATGTATGAAAAGGGTGGTTTGATGTTGGAATACCCAATGCACAACTTTGATGTGGCACCTGTCGCACAAAAGCACAGTATTGCTAGTCAGCCACCCCCTACGAACCCCACTTTGTGTCGGCGATAAGGGAATCCTAGCTACGAATGCATGCCCCCAAATAGCTAGGTCTGAAATCTCACCCTACCATAACACAAAACCTATAGGAGTCCATCATATATATGGTCAAACTTCCCCTTTTGCTTCCCGACAAAGGTGGACCGTGTGCCGACCCACAAATGTGTGCTTGTGGCGCGAGATGTGTGAGACCACATACGAACCACCTGCGGGTGGCCCTACTATATGTATGAAAAGGGTGTGGTGTGATATTTAACTACCATTCACAACTTTGATGTGGCAAGTGTGCCTCACAAATTAACCGGACTTCCCTGACCCCACGGAGGTTGCAGGTAGTGCGAATTAGCCCCCCACCCCCCCACACACACACGTCAGGGGGAGGGCATCTCACCAAGACGTAGTGTAACACGGACCAAGCAGAATCCAACTTGGTCGTACAACCTCTCCCGCTCGTTGTTGGTCAAAGCGATGGACGTCCACATGGCCCCGAAAAATGGGCTAGCTTGTCGCCGATAACCTCGCGAGGGAGTACTGTATGAAGACAAACCCACTCTGTGCATGTGGCCCAAGTATGTATATGGAAGTGGTGTGTGTGGTGTTTGAATACCCAATGCACAAATTTGATGTGGCACCATGCTTTGGAACCATAAAATCAACACACTGAGCGAGGGTTCACGATGCGTAGCATGCGCTCAAACTTAATTAGGCTTGGAATGATCAACCTACTATACGGTAACTCGAAGCAAAGAAGAAGAATCCACCCTGGTAACCTTTCTCATCATTTTGGTCAAAATGATGGACGTCCACGCGGGTCCACGAATATATATAGGCTTGCCGCCCATAACCAAGCGAGTGAGAGTGTGTCCAAAGACAACCATTGCATGCGTGTGTCCCGAACATATTTATGGAGGTGTGTGATGCATGCATATGTGTTGAATACCCGGCCCAATGCACAACATTGATGTGGTGCATGCGTTGAAAATCGCAGAGGTCCCTACACAGAGCAAGAGGTTCATGACGTGTCGTGTGCTCACCCCCCCCTTCGATCCAGCGGGATGGATTCATGTGTACACATGCATTATTATATATATGTAATCTCACATGATCATGATCTATATCGTGAGACAAACAAAAAATTAATCCCCTCCTAAGTCAAATTAATTAACCTCTCTCGCTGTCGGTGAAAGTGATGGACCAAGCGGGCCGACAGATGGAAGCATCGTCGATAACCGCGTGAGTGAGTGCCATAGGAAAACAACCATTGCTTGCATGTGTGCCAGAACATATATATGGAGAGGTGTGTGGTTGTGATGTTTTGAATACCTAATGCACAACTTTGATGTGGCATTTGCCTCAAAAACCACAAAGTCCCCACACAGAGTGAGGTTCATGTGACACCTAGTATATATAAGCTGGTCACCCCCCCTTCAACACATACTATACACCTAGTAACACAGCCCTAAAGGAATTAATCCTCCTTGTTCGCCAAACATACCTCTCTCTCGTTGGGTCAAAGTGATGGACGACAAACTCGTGGGCCCACAGAAAGCGAAGCGTACGTCGCACGCGAGTGAGCATCCTATATAGGACTACGTACCACCGTCTGCATGTGGCCCAAAGATGTGTTTGTGTGATGTTTGAATACGCAATGCACAACTTTGATGTGGCACAACATATATAGGAAACCAAAAAGTCCCCACAGAGAGAGAGGTTAATGATGCGTGGTATGTGCTATATGTACGCCCCCATTCGACGCGTGCTATATATGTACTTCTACTGTATAGCACAAACCAAAAAAGAATCATTCCTTGATGGTCAAATTAACCTCTCTCTTGTTGGGTCAAAGTGATGGAGGACAACCTCGCATGCCCACAGATGGAAGCGCCACACGCGAGTGAGTTCCTATAGGGCAACCACCGCCTGCATGGTATTGCTTGATGTTTGAATACCAATGTACAACTTTGATGTGGCACCTGCCTCAGGAACCGGAAAGTCCCCACATGGAGCGAGGTTATGACGTACGCATATATATAGAGTATTCATGTTGCCCCCTCTTTGACATGTACTACATACTCCTAGCTACCGTGCATATACGTAACACAAACCAAAAAAGAACCATCCTTGTTGGTCAAAATAACCTCTCTCTCGTTGTACGTTCAACTGATCGACGATGACCTCGCGGGCCCACAGAGAGAGTCACACGCGAGTGACTGTCATAGGACAAAACCACCGCGTGCATGTGCCCGTGTGTTATGTGATGTTTGAATACCCAATGCACAACTTTCATGTGGCACATGCTTCGCAAACCGGAACCGCACCACACCACGATGCGTAGCCCCCTCACTTCAAGCTGGTGGGAGGGACTCATGTGTACGCACGTGCACGAACTTTGATATGGAATCTCACCATTATCCACACCACACACATGCCAAGATGAATCCACCTTTTGGTCAAATGCCTCTCGTTGTCGGTGGAAACTGAAAACCTTTGCGGGCTAACGAATGGGCACGTCGCTGATAACCGCACGAGGGAGTGTTCGAGAGGACCACCAATGCATGCATGTGGCCCGAACATGTATGTATGAAAGGGTTGTGTAATGCTTTAAATAACCAATTCACGACTTTGATGTGGCATATATGACTCACAAAATGATCAATAATCACACACGGAGGCTCACGACTCATAGTGTACTGCCAGACCCCCCCACCCCACACACATACAGACACACACATCCCGCACCACCACAGCCACTCTGAGGCATGTCAAACTTTTTCTGCAGTGAACATGTGACCAAAGGAGTGTCGTGTTAAAATTTATAAAAAAACAGAGATCATTCGCCCGTTTTTATACATTGATTGAGTGCAAAAATCAAATTTGAGCTACATGTGCACCAAAATGGATTGCAAAATCATATGTGTGTCCCTGGGTGCATGTTTCCCCATGCAAGAGATTTCAAAACATTGAGAATAAAGATTTTTCAAATACAGTAAATCCAAAACTTAGTTGAAGTTCATGAAACTTATCATGATGTCATATATGGACACCGGTAGACTGTGATATTGTATTTTTTCGTCAAATTTGAGACACGTTTTGATATAATCTTCTTACAAACGGGAGATTGTTAATAACTGGCAACCAATATCTCATACGGATTATTTATTCGGACCGTGTGCGTTAGACCGTGCCATGCTTCGGTTAAGCAGTAAAGAGGCAGAATGAATCATCAAAAAATAGAAAAATATATGTGCTACCACGCGCCCCATGAGCCGTGCGAGCAGGCGTGAGTTGACGGGACACATGCGAGAAGTCAGCCCGTAGGCAGACCGGGAGGCGCGCGTGCAGGTGTGTGAATTGACGGGAGGTGTTTTCGCTGCGCAGTGTCACCGGGAGGCGTGCGAGTAGCTGTGTGAAATGATGGTAGGAATGCGAGAAGTCCGCTGCGCAGGCTCACCGGGAGGCGAGACAGCCTTTGAGCGCCGCCCGCCTCGCTCCCACTAGTCCGTATTAATGGCTCGCCCGAGCTGCCAGCCATAATAGGCGGCCGCACCACCGGTCCATAGAGGTCACCAACGTCTGGACTCTGGAGTGTATGAGGATGCCGCCAAAGCGCACCATCGGAGGGAGTGGCGACAACGGGGCTGGTGAAGCACCCGCGCAACACGTGAAGCTGGGCACAGAGGATGCCGTCGCCGCCGATGAGGTCTCATGCGGGCAGCAGCACGACCTTGACTTCGTTGGCGCTGTCGTGCCCCCCCCAGCCGGAGCCGGAGGTCAACAGCAACTCCGGCAACGACTGCGACTCCGACGGAAAACTGGTTAGTCATCTATATACCCATTTGTGCAGCAAACATATCATGTGTTTTCTCTGGTTACTCCCCCTCTCTAATTTTTTTGGAATACAAATCCTATGGTTATGTTCTCTCAGTCCATGAAATCAGAGTAATTAAGATCCATTAGATGCACGTAGTGTATTGATTGTTTGAATGGTATCCGTATAGGGTTAGTGATTAATTGTTTGTTCTGTACAAATGATTTTTGCTAATAATCCGACTAGGGTTAGCGTGCATGCTAATAATTCATGGCGAGATCTTGAGAATTGATTTTGAATGTCCTACATATATGTTTATGCCTTTTTTTCTTCCAGATCTTGAGAATTGATTTTGAATGTCCGACATGTATGTTTCTGCCATTTTTTTTCTTTCAGATTGGTATGTACATAGATGAGGCTCCGGCCATCGCTGCCGCCGGATGTAGATATTGGACCCAGCTGCGCGGCCAAAAGCGGCCACGCCCCCTGGACCTAAGGAACCAGTAGAATCTCCGGCGGACCGCATCAACGATCTCCCGGATGCCATCCTTGGGGAGATCATCTACCTTCTCCCCACCAAGGATGGCTGCCGCACACAAGTCCTCGCATCTCGGTGGCGCACTCAGTGGCGCGCCACGCCTCTTAATCTCGACTGTCGTCAGCTATCTGTCGATGATGATTCTGAACTCCCCGGGGCCATCATCTCCTCCCACCAGGGCTCCGTTCAACACATCTGCATCCCGGCATGCTACCTACTGGACATACTCTGCACGATGGCCGCCTGGCTGACATCCCGTCAATTCGAGAAACTCCAGTAGCTTGAGTTCTACCATTACTATAGCGATAGGTTACCACCAAGAGCTGCATCTGTGCCCTCACCACCGATGCCCATCTCATGGTTTTCCTCCTCTCTCCACACCACCACCTTGACCCGGTGCCATCTAGCAGACAATCTGGTACAAATGCTTCGACTCCCACTGCTGAAAAAACTTGTGCTTGTGTTGGTTGATCTGTCGGTGGCCTCACTGCACAGCATCATCCACTCCAGCTGCCCTGCACTGGAGCGTTTGGTGCTTGTTTTTGGACTAGGAATCCATATCCCTTGTCTCAAAATAAAGTCGCCTCACCATGTAAGCATTGGAATTCATTTTGAAGGATGGGAGCTCATCATCGAAGATGCCCCTTCACTTCAAAGGTTGCTCCTTGATTGTTGTTATAAACCTTCGCAAATAATTGTGGTCTCTGCGCCTAAACTAGAGACCTTGGGTGTATTTCCTCATCCGTTTGAAGGTTACAAGTTGGTGGTTGGCTCCACACTTATTCAGGTACTGTATGTTATCCATCTACACTTTAGCAATCTGCATTTTTCATTTGTGCGCATAAGTTAAATATCATCTTGGAGTACACTTTCGGTGCTAATATTATGTTCTATGCTGAATGAAGAGCTTGTCCATGGATGGCGTATCAGGGGTGCTGGATTCTGTCAAGACCTTCACTACAAAAAAAAGACACATCTGTGACATTTTGGCTCGAACGAATTTTTTTCCTGTCATGCTTATGACACTTCTATGAAGATAATTGTGACAAAACCCGATATCATCATAGATGTGGTGGGCTCCTACTTCTATGACAAAAAATCATGACAGAAAATGGGCTTTTCGTCCTGGGCGGGCCGGAGATGCACCTGCATGACATTCTTTGGGCCGTCCATGACGGGAAAAATCATGGTAGAAGCGAGGGCGAGGAAAATTTCGGGGAGTCCCCGGTTATGGTGGGTGGTCGGGGCCGAGCGATGCACGGAGGTTTGCGCGTTTCTCTCGTACACGTACGCGCGTGTGTGTGAGGTGTTGGGCTCTAACTGAACCCGAGCAAGGCGTTGGACTCTAACTGAACCCGAGCGATTGCACTAGCTACGTTACTGAACCCCGATCAATCCCTTGGCTGTTAACTGAACCCGAGTGATTCCTTCGCTACTGCTGCTAACTGAAGCCGATCGAAGCTGCCTCTTGATGAACAACCCTCGGTTGGGGTTGGATGAATAGTTTCGGGTGGGGATTGGATAAACAGGATCCCGTGGTAGTAGAGGCCGTTGCCGCTGGATGAACAGGACCCCGATCGAGGAGGTGGGGGTGGATGAACAGTAGCCAGTGGAGGGACCCCGTGGAGGGTGGTTGAACAGGACCCCGTGGAGGACCGGTTGAATAGTAGCCGGTGGAGGCTGGATGAACAGGACCCTGTGGAGGGCTGGTTGAACAGTAACCGGTGGAGGCTGGATGAACAGGACCCCCGTGGATGAACAGTAGCTGGTGGAGGCTGGAGGAAGTCGGCGGTGGATGAACAGTAGCAGGTGGAGGCTGGAGCGAGGCAGTAGACGGTGGATGAACAATAGCCCGTGGAGTCCCGTTTTGCGGTACGCCACACCCCTCCCGATGAACAGGATCCCCGTTTTGACCATAGGCGCTCCTACACAAGTCCGTTTCCTCCGTTTTGCGGCACGCCACACCACTCCCGATCAACAACACCCCGTTTCGACCGTAGCCGGTCGAACAGAAGGCCGTTTCCTCCGTTCTGCGGTATGCCAGACCCTTCTTGATGAACAAGACCCTGTTTTGACTGTACGCGGTCGAACAGAAGGCCATTTTCCTCCGTTTTGCGATACGCTAGACCCCGTTCCGGCTGTTCCGTCCAAGCCGGTTGGCTCCCCATGAACATGACACGTTCCGACCCAGTGGCTTCGCTCCCGATGAACAGGACGTGTTCCGACCCAGTCACTTGGCTCCCGGTGAACACGACGCTGTTTCCTCCGTTTCGACCCTGCCGGTTAGCTGTCGATGAACAGGACGATGTCACTGCCGTCCGTTGCCTCTCCATGTAGACGAGCCCTGGCCGTCCGTATGCGCGAGTACGCGTTTCGAGACCCCGCTCGTATGTACATACGTGGTCGTATTTTTTGGCGTGTGGCTGTATGTACGTGTACACGGTTTAGACGGGGACAGCCTGAACTGCTACGTGGGGGGCTCTACTATGACATGTGCCACTACTTACTCGGCCATGGTTCATCATTGCAGAGCGACCGATCGACCAGTATGTACGTACACGTTCGCGACAAGACAGGCAACGCTACATACGCTTCGACCGGGTGGGTCCCAGCTGTCGGGGAGGATAAGGACGCACTTCCTTGCGTGCGAAGATATAGCTGCTGGGTCCCAGCTATCAGGGGGAGGAATCATTTTTTTTGCCCGTAATAAGGACGCACTTCCTTGTGTGCGAAGATGTAGCTGGTGGGTCCCAGCTGTCAGGGGGAGAAAACATTATTTTTCAGGGCAAAAAGGATGCAGTTGCATGCATGCGTCCATGGGCGTGGTGCGTCCCCGCTGTCAGCCTCTCACGTACAGTCATCTTCTGATGACTCTCGTTTGTTGACCTCGTTGACCACACCGTGCCGAGCGCACCAAGGCCGGTGGACGACGGCAAGGCCTCAGACTGGAATGACCCGAAGATGGGGAAGACGCGGCAGTTGAGTCACAGACGGAGAGGAGTGGGAAACTTGACTGGTTCGGGTGCGGGGTGGGCCTACACTCGGCAGAGAATAACAGGAGGTGCGGAGGAGTGGAGGGATGGCCTAGCCGTCGGTGGGGTAGCGTTTCACTGCAAGGCACGCGAAACAGTGCCGCTGGACGCCAGAGGCTGGAGCAGGCGGTCCCGGCAGCGCTGGAGGAAGAAGACGAGAGATTGAAGAAGAATGCCGACCGTTGGATGTAAATCGAACGCCTTGCTTAGGCTTCGACCATTGTATTTCTTTTGCGAAAGTGCTTAGGCTTCTATCCACTGGCCCACATGTCAGCCAACCCATTTGATTTTTTAGTCCATTTGGTGGGCTGGGTGAAACAATGATGTAGAGTCTATGCAGCCTGTTTATATAATATGTTAGAATTTAAAGCCCATTTGCATTTTTTCGAATTCCACGGACTTGTTGGACTGGGTGAAAATATCGTGTTGTGTTGGACGGAGAAATGTTATAAAAACATAAACACATGATTGCACGTCTATTACTGATTGGACAGTAAAATCTTTGCAAGCTTACGTGCGCAATCACCAGGAGTTAACTTGCCAAGTTATATATAAACAATTATTATTATTATTATTATTTTGTAAGAACTTTGGATTTACGAAATAAAATATCATTTTAATTTGATGAGTTAATAGGACATGGGGTATTATTATTATTTAGGCTAGACGTGGGACAGTTAAGTTGGTTCTAGGGAAAACTACCGGGAGAAAACTCAGATTACATCGAAAAAGAAAGTGGGAGAAAATTCAGATATAGGATTAATAAAAAAAATAAAGGAAGTGGGAAGGTCTACACAATGGTTGGACGAACGACAGGTTTAACGGAACCTTATGTTGTTTTATTATATATATGTAATAAAATAAGATATAAATATAAATATATATATATATACTATTATTGAGGGGAAAACATAGGTTCAGTTTTGCATTCTTATAGAAAAATAGAACTGAGCTGTGCGTTGTCTTGAAAAAACAAATATAACTTGGGCTGCTGATGTTATAGACAAGCTAGGCTGGGAGGTCCAGAGGCCGCTTGATACCTGCTGGACCCCCAAAAAAAGTTGAAACCAGCTGGATCAACTATGTGTGCATGTCATGGGCTGCGCGTGTTAAACAACAAAACCTGGGCCATGGACCTGGTGGGCCCGGACCGTCAGCCTCTTGACGAACAGTCGTCTCCTGATTCCTCTCATTTTGTTGGCCATGTTGGGAACGACAGACGGTGGCGCCGCGGCGAGAGCACCAAGGCGGAGGACGACGTCGAGACTTTAGACCGGAACAAACCGGAGCTGGGGAAGACACAGGCGGAGGGGAGTATGAGGGTTGACTTGTTCGGGTGCAGGGTTGGTCGGCCGAGCTGCTGCCGCCAGAGAATGTGTGGGAGTAGTGGTATGGCCTGGCCAGCGCCATAGGCTAGGATGGGTCACCGAGGCATGCACGGCAGTGCCACCAGCCGCTGTAGGAAGAGGATGGAAGATTGAACAAAATAAAGAAATACAAATGGATAGGTGGTTGGTCCCAGATGTCTGTGTACGAGACCTGCTGGGTCCACCTGAGAAGGGGAATATGTTGGGAGGAAGGAGATTCAAAGCACGACAGCCCAGTGAACTAGTTACATACATAAACAAATAGCCACTAAAAAAAGCAAACAGGTTAATGGGTTTTTAGACGAAATATTTCGGACAAAACAGATAATTACGACACATATGCTAATGCATGAAACACCCAGATGGTAAAGGTGTTTAAATAGAAAAGTACACCATCTAGACCTTCCTGGCACGCTTGATCATGACGCTGCGGCTGTCCGTGTACTCGTTGGTTACAGGAAGCAGACACGCCCTCATGTCCAAGATCCGCCTGTACATGTCGTAGCATGCGTATGCGTCCTTGGACGCGTAGGTTATGTAGGCTAGATTCAGAGGTACCTCTCACGTGTTCAGGTCCTTGGTATCGACGTCTTCTTTCATGTTGGCATAGCAGGGTTCGATGATTGTCGCGTCGAGGTCAACCACGGAGTCCTTCTCCTGCCCGTTGCCGATGATCTTGTATTACTTCTGGATGTCGACAAGCTTGTTGCACCAGATGGCCGAATCGTAAAGCACAGTCATGTTCTTCCTGCTCTCCACCGTAGCGAACGTGCAGTCGGTGGTGCCGATGAAACAGGCGAATGCTCCAGGACCTCTGATGGCCCTACAACAGTGGTAGACGAGAACCTCGTCCCGCACGCATACCTGGGCGACGGCGATCCGCTGGTCGGTGTCAGGAGATGAATGGATGGGCACAAGGTCTAGTCCCGCACCCTTGTGCTTTCTCCTCCTGTAGGTACTGCTTGAACTTGGCGAGGCAGAGTTTCATCGAGTCCAGATCATTGGTGTACATCACATTCAACTTGGTGCTGCCATGGGTCTGAACAACGAACTCAAAGGTGAACTCCTTGCTGAAGTCCATATCTAGCAGGCTCACACCTCAGATCGCCGTTGGAGTCTCTTCTCACGTAGAGTTGATGTGGCAGTTCTCATTTTGTGGGGATTGGGGGCAGGGGGGAGATGAAGACGATCGCTGTGTACTGGGTTACTAGGGGGCGGCACCGCGGCAGCAGCAGTTCATTTTTCCAATCTTGGGGAACATCAATCGACGGGGAACGAGTGGGTTGGCGGCGGCAGTAGTTCGTTTTTCAGCTCTTGGGGAACTGCATCCAAAAGTAAACTGAGTGTGTACATGCGACAACAGTTACTACCCCTGCCTCGCCCGCTGCACGCCCGGCAGAACATGCCCCCTCGGGTTCACGAGCGGGTCTATATTGGTACTGTAATAGCAAGTGTTAATGGTCACTTTACATAAATTTTATTAGCTTTAATTAAAATTTATTCTTAAAACAAGCAAAACATTGGCTCGTTCTATCAGTGCCACAGGATCAACATGCACAACAATTAGAATTATTATTCTCAGGACACAAATGATAGGCTCATTTGCCACACTTTCACAAACAATTCTACCAAGTTTGAACAGCTTGTTATGGTTGCTGTCCTCTGCATCATCATGCCGTGTTTCCCAGCTTGCAAGATTCAGAACCAACCCATAAGATTGAAATAATAAGTAAACAAAGATGCCTACACATCACAATGATTCCCAGCTTGCAAGATTCAGAACCAACCCATTAGATTCAAATAATAAGTACAACAAAGATGCCTACACATCTCAATGATTCACAGATCAGAGCCAATCGTAACTGTACAACTCAAACATTGTGAGAATGTGAACAAATAAATAAAAATTGATCGATGCTTCATGTAAGCAATTTGATCCAAGGATTTGCTTAAACATTGAAACCAGTCTTTTTTAAGGCCACACAGGTCAAACATTGGCAGCTGAAATATTCTGCATCACTGGTGGCACTACCACATACAATATATGCACAAGAGGGCCTTCTATATTTTGAAGTAGTGTGCATAGAGCTTCATCCTTAGTATTTAACAAATACACATAGCAGAATCTAGTGGAATCATCAATCAACGTCCTGCAATATCTCTTTCCACCTTGCACACACACACATGGCACTTTAGAGCCTTTGGATAAAGTGAATCTCGGGATTAAATCCATGTTGGCTAGCCGTGTCATACAACCCAAGAACTTGGCGAGTGCTTTTGACCATCACAACATCTGTAGTTGAGTATTCCTATTTTCATAAATAAGAAAGAGCATGATTACTATAATATTGGCACTAGTTAAAGCAACTTTATTTCCAAAACGAGAAAAGATTGCGATAGAATAGCTTTATTAAAAAAATACAACATTAGCACAGTATGAAAAATCGCAATCATGTTGATAAAGGACAGTACTAACCTGTGTGAGATGACTTTGGGAGATCAAGTTATTTTTCATGTCCCCGTGTCTTGCCATGAAGGCGATTCGTTGACATCCATTAACACCTCAGTGTGGCAGTAGAAGGAGGAGCGTCGACTCATTTCAATCACTTTTTTTGTGCAGTTCAACTAAAATTATGGCGCCCACCAGTTAGAGAGGGGGCCCGCGCCACCTCAACGGTAGCGCGTGATGGACTCAACTAGTTCATTGCAGCTATGTGATTGATGCAGTGCACATGGACTTGATTCTGCCAGATAGGCCTTCTGCAAGTTATCTACATTGGAAATGAAATGGTAGCTAAGACAGTAGCTCTATTTTAAATGTATTATTACTTCATTTTATCAGTGGCAGTAGTGGTGCCAAAAGATTGCCACAAATTATTAGTGGCATTAAATTAAGATGCAAAAACAATATCATTATTGCTTTCTCATAGCAGTGCCATAACAGTAGCACAAGATCACTAGCTGGATGCAGAGTCAAAATCAACCAAGAAGGAACATACCCGGTCATGGGAACCATAACTGAGAGAGGGGCCCTACGCCGCCACGACTCGATGTGGTGAACCTGTAGATTCACTTGGACGATTCAATTCAGGTGACCTTTTTCTGCAGTTCGCCTGAAATGAAGCAAAGTTTGTATCATGCAGCTAGCAACAAGTACTTGCTCTCATGAGCTGGCAGTTCTTCTTTAGTAGTTGCACTAAAATTGAGCAACATTAAGGTTGGCTGTCCTGCTCATGCAAGGTGCAACTATAATCTGCTTATCCTTTTGTGCAGTTCCACTAAAATAAAGTGCCATTGTGGTGACAGTGACGGCTCATCTTGCAAAGGCTAATAAAATGTTGCACGAGATTACCAGCAGAGTTTAACGGAGATATTGGAAACTCCAATCGACCTTTGTGTAGTTCAACCAAAATTGAGAGACGTTGCCCACGTGACATTTTAGTTGAATTGCACAAGACACTCATTCCAAAAAAAATGTTTTGTGCAGTTCACCAAAAGGTCACAATAGCAACAAGGTGAAATGGGTATCCTTATCCGCACAAAAAGATAGAAAGAAAACATTTACTGGTCAATAACAAGATACGAAACATACACGAAATGAAAAGAAGCATCTTGATTATGTTCATGGCAATCACGCAAGAATATTAGAAAAATTAAAACAGCAGCATTGCTTCATGTTACCGGAAGGATTACGATCAACAATGACATTCGTCAAATATGGGATTACTTTAATCGTGGCATTGCTTGTTTACCAGATACAGTAGATCAACATCAGCTAAAGAGTTGGTTTAAGGGCATGGGACAGTGGGGACACCGGGACACTCAGCAGCGTAAAGAAGCAACTTACTTATCATACTGGGAGAAATAGCAGGAGTACCATTTGTAACACAGTTTAATTGCGTCGTATTAATGGAGGCATTAGATTAATAATAACATTGGTTAGACATGTCCTTACGATAGTAGTGTGATTGCTTCATTTTACATGCGCCCTTATATTAACAACTGCAAAAAGTTGGTATAAGGACATGCGACAGTGGACGCGTCAGCACAATGTACCTACAAGGAGGCATAAAGTGGTGATGCCGAGTTTGTTCATACTCTGTGAGGGCAGCAAGTCTTATCCTGGATACCTTTTACTATGTGAGGGCAGCAAATCTAATCCTGGACATATTCTGTTGACTTGTCCACCAGCTGCCACTTTCTATCCCTGTTTCAACCAATAATAGATACGTTCCTTATCCAGTTTGTACTGCCTTTTCCCTTTATTTCCCTTTTCAACCAAGAGATCGGTTGGGTATCCAGTCTCTACTACTTTCCCCCTGTTATTTCCTCTTTGAATCAAGTCCTAGATTCATGCTACAACTTTCCCCCCTTCGCTATTTGAACCAAGTCCTAGATTCGACTGCATGAAGTAACTTTACATCTAATAATACTAAAAATTTAGGTGGCTTTAGAAGAGCTGATGGAAGTAGAAAAAGATCCACATGCAGACACGTGGGGAGCTGGGGTAGTAGAGCAGGGCCGCTTTCGAAGGAACTTATACCTGAGAGTCGTCGGGATGTGGCT
This sequence comes from Thinopyrum elongatum, assembly GCA_011799875.1. Classification (NCBI taxonomy): domain Eukaryota; kingdom Viridiplantae; phylum Streptophyta; class Magnoliopsida; order Poales; family Poaceae; genus Thinopyrum; species Thinopyrum elongatum. The sequence goes on along the minus strand of CM022298.1, from coordinate 449,976,345 downwards.
AGGAGGCCGGCGGCAGGTCGGATCTGCCCATAATACGGCAGGGAGGAAGAAGGGGTCGGAGGACCTCCCGAGCCGGCTCTGTGTCGGAGAGAACGACACGGGCACAGGATCGGGACCTGCCGGCATCTGTGGGTTTCCTCCCTCGCCGCCGATGACCGCGTGAATGATGCACCTAGTCCCCTACACACACCGGCCGAAGGGATCCGGCCGGATCTGTGACCAGCGGTCAGCAGAGAGAAAATGTCGCTACCGCTGTGTTGTTTAGATCTAGAGAGGATGAGAGAATGAAGAGAGCAACCCTAGGAAAGCAAGCGCTCAGGCCCCTGCCTATATATATATATATAGTGGAGTGATTATCTTTTTCTCTCCACAACAAGCGTTTCAATTTGTGTATGTGGCATTAAAGAAAAGGAACTCTCTACTTAACGTGACTGACTGCAATTTGCACTTTGTTCACCTGTGCTCCCCGGCCCTCCATTCATTTAACAACACCAAGGGTGAATAAACATACAGTACTATTTATATAGAACAAACAAGCTCAAACTATTTTGGCTTTGAGATATCGATGGTACAGTTTGACCACATTGCATCAATGGACTCAGTACTTTGAAGAAACCTATACATATAAACACATGCATGGTTTACATTTCAAATCGCTAGCTAGAGCTTGAACTTTATTTGTTTACATTTACAACATTTTTCTTTTGGTTTTCTGCTCCATGGCGCAATTCATCGATACAAAATTATACTATGAGTATTTAAAAGTTGAGGGCGGGGCTTTTCCCGGGCAGTACGTGTGGCAGTTTTCGCGTAGCCGGTTTGATAGAGAGGCAGGGAGGGTGAGGGAGTAGCGGATTCAACTTACTGCTGGAAAGGTAGGGCTGTGTGATTTGATGGCTCGTTACTGCTGGAAAGATGGGGTCTTGTGATATGACTACTCACTATAGTCATTATTACTCCGGCGTAGTTTCAAAAAAATGTACTCCGGCACTACGACCGGGGTGATGCCCCCTTCCGTTCCCCACTCTAAATCTGGTGCATGACACGTTGACCCGGATGCTGGCTCTCCCACATGTCGGCGAAGTAAGAAGGAGCAAAGAATCATGCAGTATATCTTTACTTCTTATAAAAAACCGAGTTGGTGATGATGGTGTGCCTGCTATCTTGCAATATAGACCGTCCGATCTATATCTGACGAATAGAAAGCAAACTATGGCAATTTTGCAAAAAGATACCCGCACCTCTCTCCATGTTTGCAGATAAGGCCTTCCCTCGTTCATCCTTATCTCCCACAACCTCATTGTTGAGCAATTAAAAAAGGAAGTCTCTGGAACAATCTGGCATGGTGGCCGCTGCCGGCGCCGTCCATCCCCATGCCTCCGCCTAGTCTGACCACCAGTCACCACCACGCCCCACTCCTCCTCACCTTATCTCTCATCTTTCTCGAGATATCATATTTTCGATGAAATTCTCGAGATACCATTTTTTCGATAAAATTCTCGAGATATCATTAGTTTTTACACATGGGATTACTCCTGCATGGGTCAATCACAACAGGTGTTTTGTAAAAAAATGCATCTTGATGTTCCGTGTAATGCACGGGCATCTTGCTAGTATAGTACTACTTGCGTTGGAGGAGTGCAAAACACGGCAGCCCAGTGAACCAGCAGGTGATAGGCCATAGAAAACTATGTGGTGATATGGCCATAAAAAATAATGTACTACAGTCCAGTTTCTAGCACGTACAGTACTCCACCTCTTCCTCCTCCTCTCGGTTCATTGCCATCATACTTTTCCCATTCCTGTGTTTTCAGTATCCTGCGAATCAAAGAGGCCCTTAGACTGGTTTAGGTCCGGTCATTTTTTATAAATGTGTTATGTCCAAAATTTAATGAACGTGCTCCGGTTTCTATGAAAATAATCAAGTTTGCATGTAGTAATTCATTCATTTATTTATTCTTCTGCGGGGGGTTTGCATGTAATTCGTCAGGTCTGAAATGTAAAGTACGCCGACATGGTTGCATATGCTCCGAGTTGTGCATGCACTACGACCCAGATGCTCTATGTCCCACGTGTCGGCGAAAGGAAGCACGTGGAAATAGCCTAGGAGTACATATAGGAGGAAAAATAAGTGAAAAAACATGTACTATGAAGCGTAGCTGCTGTTCAAAAAGGAGACCTAAAGTGATGACAGGTGTAGGTCGCACGCACCCACCTAGTGGTACTCAGTACTAGACGTATGAGTACTCAGTACTCCATCTGACAATAGCGTCTGTGCTACAACTAGCTCTTCTCCCTTGTTTCTCTCTTCTAATTCTAATTCAGCCGACGCACGGTGGGCGGGATGGGGATTTGCCGATAGTCGGTTTGCTCAACTGCGGCCCCACCTGACAGTGAAAATGCTAATACAACAAGCGTTCCCTTGCTTGAGCGGCGTGCCGGACAGACCGTGTGGGGGTGCGACGCGAAAGCGGCAGTCTTTACCTTTATAACTTGTACATAGAAAATGCCAAGCCAATGCGCGATGAGCGGCGGGCCAAAACGACAGTGTGGGGTGCGACGCGAACGGCACAAGCGTGCTGTAGTACTTGTTCCACTTTCTCGTTTTGAACTCGTGACATGTAGTAATGCTCAGTTTTAAATATATAAGTTTGGTTGTCGCGCCAATATATATACTCCCTCCATGTAGGATGGGTCGCTTAAGTCAAAATTTGACACAAAACACAATGGTGACCAGTCTACCTCCCTCCTGGTTTATTGCTCCTCATCATAATCTGTGCCAAATTTTGACCATAAATTTGACAAACAAAAGGTTCATGCATGTCACCAAAATTATATCATTGAAAACTATGTTCAAATACAAATCAAACGATATAATTTTTGTTGACATGCACTAACATTTTGTCAGTTAAATCTTTGGTCAAAATTTATTACAAAAGGGACTAATAAACCAGAACCTAGGTAGTACACCAGGACGAAGACAGTGATACTACATATAATTAACGCCAAATAAGAGCAAGGGATCAAACATGTCATTTACAAATGGAATAAAAATGCCATACACTAATAAAGCATCAAGGCCACGAGGCGATGCAGTGCTGGTTACAGGAGGCGAGAAGAAAGATGCATCCATCGATGACCTCCTCCTCCTCGACTCAGGGCGCCGGCCCACCGAACAACGGCTAAGTAGCATCGGCTTTTGTGGCCAGGTCAATGTGTTTCTCAACAATGGCGTCCAAAGATTCCAGCCGGTGGAAGAAGGCCAATGTCTTACTGTCCTCCCTGGCCTTGTAGTGGCCTATGTAGACAATTTCCTAGTAGACGTGGATGTGTAGGTCAGCGGTTTCTTGCATGGCGAGGCGCTGCGCGGCGAGTGCGACCTCGAGGTGCACAATCTTCGTCGCGACCTCCGGCAGCTACAGGGCCAACAGGGCTTGAAAGAGTTCATCACCATGGAGGCCGATGAGGGTGGCAGGCAACGAGGAGCCTGGGCGGGCGGGCTGGAGCAGTACGACAAGGTCGTTCGTGCGCTTCTTGACGGCGGTGAACTTGCGGATGGAGTGGACCATCATGTCGTCCATGCTAGAGGCGAAGCCGGTGTCGGCGAGGGCTACGACGCCGGCGGTCGCCAGCACCGTCTGGAAATGCTGCTCGGTGTGGGGCCGCATGCCGGCATCTTGGATGATCTGGCACAGCCGACTGCCGCTCGTGTCCATCGCCTCTATAGGTGCTTGTGTTTCTGGTCACTTGGTCTTGGATTGGAGTGAGCAGTGTTGCGCAGAGACTAGGAGTAGATGGATTGGAGTGGTGGGGCGCCTTTATATGAGAGTCCAAACTGCGTTGCATTACATCGTGCTGGCTCCATTCTGCTTCTCCAATTAATTCCCTCTGCATGCTAATTGAGGATGCATCCATTGACCGTTCAACGTCTCGGGAACCGCTACCCTCTCCCTCCTTGGCATTCAAGCCGTATCAACGTAAATGCGTGTCAAGAAGAGACTAGTCATTACTACATTGTGTACCGCGACCAAGGCGGAGAGGAAAATGAGAGAACTTAATATTTTTACTGTAGTACTACCATTGCATGCAATGAACTGACCGAAGCATGCCATGCTAGGTAGTCTCAAGGCATTAAAAACATACGTGGCCCACGTCTCTTATTGGTTGATTCCTTTATTCATGTCAAGAAACAAGAAACGAGGTCGAGTTAATCCATCGCGCCTAAGTGTTTTGGTAATCGATTGACACAATAACCGTAAGATCTGCATCCGACGGTGGCACCTATTTGACGCAAACAGCAATAGAAAAGAAATGCCACAAAACTGTGACACCACGCCCCCTCCCCTACACATAAGACTCGCACGCGAGCATACGCAACTCCCACGTTCGGGTTGCGCTTGGCTCTTCGCCTATTCGGAAAGTCAAACAATGATATCATTTACGACTGGAATAAAAATGCCATACACTAATAAAACATTAAGGCCGCGAGGCGATGCAGTGCTGGTTACAGGAGGCAAGAAGAAAAATGCATCCATCGACGACGTCCACCTCCTCGACTCAGGGCGCCGGCCCACCGAACGGCGGCTAAGTAGCAGTGGCTTTTGTGGCCAGGTAAACGTGCTTCTAAACAATGGCGTCCAAAGATTCCAGCCGCTGGAAGAAGGCCAATGTGTTTATTTCCTTGCTGGCCTTGTAGTGGCCTAAGTAGATGATTTCCTCGTAGACGTGGATGTGTAGGTCGACGGTTTCTTGCATGGCGAGGCACTGCGCGGCGAGCGCGGCCTCGAGGTGCACATTCTTCGTCGCGACCTCCGGCAGCTGCAGGGCCACCAGTGCTTCAAAGAGTTCATCACCTTGGAGGCCAATGAGGGTGGCAGGCAACGAGGAGCCTGGGCACGCGGGCTGGAGTAGTACGGCAAGGTTGTCCGCGCACTTCTTAACGGCGGTGAACTTGCGAATGGAGCCGACCATCATCTCGCACATGCGAGAGGCGAAGCCGGCGTCGACGAGGGCTATGACGCCGGCGGTCGCCAGCACCGTCTGGAAACGCTGCGTGGTGCGGGGCCGCAGGCCAGCGTCTTGGACGATCTGGCACAGCCGACTGCCGCTCGCGTCCATCGACGCCATGGGTGCTTGTGGCTTCTGGTCACTTGGTCTTGGTCTTGGATTGGAGTGGGTAGTGTTGCACAGAGACTAGGATTAGATGGATTGGAGTGGTGGGTCGCCTTTATATGATAGTCCAAACTGCATTGCATTCACATCATGCTGGCTCCATTCTGCTTCTCCAATTACTTACCTCTGCATGCTAATTGAATGCGGAGGCATCATTGACCGTTCAATGTTTCGGGAACCGCTACCCTCTCCCTCGTTGGCATTCAAGCCGTATCAATGTAAATGCGTGTCAAAAAGAGACTAGTCAGTAGTAGTATACTCAATATTGTGCACCGTGACCAAGGCGGAGAGGAAAACGAGAGAACTTAATACGTATTTATTTACGGTGTAGATTCACATTTTGCTCCGTATGTACTCATTTACGGTGTTGTCACTTGTTGAAATCTCTAGAAAGACAAATATTTAAGAACGGAGGGAGTAGTCCCTCCTTTTCGGTTTACAGGGCTATACTATTAAGAGCAAGTACAATAGTGGGCTTATAGCCTGCTTACATGGCAATTTTGTCTATGTGGAGGAGAGAGACATAAAAAAATGCAAGAGCCTGGCTATATGCGTGCTCCAAGGCAGATGCAATAAATGTGAGGAAAGAGATAGAGAGAAGATGAGAAAAAGTACTACTAATCTTATAGCCAACCTTATAGCTAAGCTTGTTGTATATAAGTGACTATATGTGTTGGCTATAAATGATATGGCAACATCTTATAGTCAGCAGTTGGCTGTATTATTAACCATGCTCTTACTTTTTTATGTCTCTCTCCTCCACATAGGCAAAGTTGCCATGTAAGCAGGCTATAAGCCCACTATTGTACTTGCACTGAACTGACCGCTGCATGCTGTGCTAGATACTACGTCCCACGTCTCTCATTGGTTGATTCCTATTCATGTCTAGAAACAAGAAATGTGGTTGGGTTTGTTTTGGGATTATTTGATTTTCGTAAGATGACTATTACTAGCAACCGCCACAATAATCGTAAGATCTGCATCCGACGGTGGCACCTATTGGACGTAAACAGCAGTAGAAAAGAATTGGCACAAAACTGTCGCACCATGCCCCACCCCTACACATAAGACTGCCACACAAGCGTTCGCAACTGCCACATTTGGGTTGCGCTTGGCTCTTCACCTCTTCGAGAAGACAAACAATGATGTTACTACTTCTACAGTATCGAATCAACTCCTGCATGTCCGTCCACCGCCTGCGGGAGGGATAGCTTGTTGTAGTAAGCAAAAGCCTCTCCTCGTCTGCGAGCCACCACGCGCATGGGCGAGGGAGAGGGCGTACTAGTAGTAAAATCAAGCTTCTCCTCGTTGTATGAGTTGACGCGACACATCATAGCACTGGCCCCACATGCTTGCCTCTAAACTTGGCTAAAAGACCCGCAGTGTACAATATATTTGCTGCAACCTCTAACATTTACCCCACCATAAATTAAAATATATATTCCTCTCTTGACCAGATTAGCATGCAAACTACAATAACCAGGATGATAGGTAGGGCTAGAAGATTATTTTAATCAAAAAAACGCTACGAGACGGCCTCATAGCATGGAGCCGACTCCAATGATTTTAAGCTTAGAGGCACGGTACACGCTATCCTAGACTATGTTACTATACTACTACCTCCCCTACACATGAAACTGCCACACGAGCGTTCGGGTTGCGCTTGGCTCTTCGGGCCAGTTCTTTTGGGCAATTCTCCCAGAATTGACCCCCTCCCCAGCTTCTCCCAGAATTGTCACTCCATTTTTTTACAATTCCTAGCTAATTAAACCTTAACTAGATAGGAATTGTAAAAAAAATGGAGTTGCAATTTTGGGAGAAGCTGGGGAGGGGGTCAATTCTGAGAGAATTGCCCAAAAGAACTGGCCCTTCGCCTCTTCGGGAAGTCGAACAATGATGGTCCTACTACAGTGGAGTACTACTAGTATGCTTCTGGCCATCTGACACCGAATGAACTACTGCATGTCCACCGCGTGCGGGAGGGATTGCGTGTAGCAAAAGCTTCTCCTAGTCCTGCGAGCCACCACGCTCATGGGCGAGGGAGAGGGCGTTGTAATCAAATTTCTCCTTGTTGTACGAGTTGACACGACACATCAAAGCAGTGCACTCGATATATTTCAATAATTTGCGTTTACCGATGCATTAATTACAATGCATGCATGCCATGACTTTCCTTTTGATACTTGCATGTGTTGATTTAATGCACCTTGAAGTTGTATGAATATGTGATGGTAAAAATTTCTAATGCCCCGGCCCTAAAGCGAGAGATGGTGGTGCACGAGGAGGGCGAGATCATGCCGACGGAACAGGACTTGACGATGGAGCTCTCTATGGTCTCTATGGACCTCACCTTGCTCCACTGCCCCTTGTGCCACCACCCCTTGAAGCCTCTATTGTATTAGGTTCGAATACACCTCGTCCGTTCGGTTGATCGAGCAAGGTGCAGGTTTCTTGATTAATGTGCTGTTTGATTGATTTGTGCAGTGCAAGGGAGGGTACCTGGCCTGCGCGGACTACCGCGATGAGTGCCCCGGGAACCAACGGTAGTGCTAGAAGTGCGAGCGCGGCGGCGGCTTCGACGTGCGAAACATGACGATGGACGCCGTCCTCTCCTCGGTGAGGGTGGAGTGCCCGTATGAAGGCTATGGGCTCTACGTCACTTACCACAAGCTCGCCGATCACCAGAGCGTGTGTTCGCTCGCGCCCTACAAATGCCCTGTGCCCGTCTGTGGCTACGAAGGCCCACCGCCGGCGCTCCCCCACCACATCAGCACCGTGCATCCCATGCCCGTGCACAGGATCCAGTACGGCAAGGTGCTCCAGTTGCAAGTGCTAGTGTCGGAGCCGCGGCTCTTGCTGTTCGCGGAGGAGGATGGCCGCACATTTTTCTTGGTCGGCGGCGTGCTCGACATCGGCGCCCCTATCACCGTGTCGGTCATCTGCATCAGAGCGAGGGCGTCCCCACCGCCGCACTACGCGGCCAAGTTGTGGGCGAACGGCCCGCCAGGGGAGCCCAAAGGCAGGACCGACACCGTCAAGGTGGAAATCGAGGTGACAAGCAGCAAGGATCCTGACGTCGTCGCCATGCAGGAGCTGACCTTCTTCACAGTTCCGCCCAAGCTACTGGCCGGGGCTGGGTTGTCGAGGACAGTGTCCCTCCACATTCAGATTGACAATCTCACCTCCTAAATGATTCTACAGTGCCTTCTGTTTATCTTAGTAATATGCTAATATAGGGGTTAGCTCGGTCTACTTTAGCTTAAGAGATGGTGGATTTTGGTGGCGATGTAGCAATTACTTCGACATCAGATCAATTGTTAAAGTAATTTCCAACAGTCGAACGGATATTTTGTGTCTATTGGATATAAATATCCTTTGGGTAAGCAGTATAAGTTGCTTTATGTGCTTGTTTGTTGAGGAAGTGTTGCATACTTCTGTGAGTTGACGTGACACATCAAAGTAGTAGCACTACTAGTAGTACTCACCCGACTGTGCACCAGGCAGACGAAGCTCGTGTCGTGTTGGTGCCGTGTGCGGCCTGCACATTAACCAAAACCTCGTGCCTCTAGCTTAGCCTCCGCGTTTTGAACTTCTCAATCTCTAGGCCAAGGAGCAATGGGAACCTATGATAGAGCCAATCGGATGTTTGAGAACACTACAATTCGTAGCTACAGATGCGTGTGTGAGAGAGGACGAGTGCGTGCGTGCACCTCGTCTCTTTGTTTATAACGTACTAAACTCAGAGTACAAGTGTATGTGGGTGGCATCGACCTAGGGAGCTAGAGATGGTGCGTGCGAGAAGTCCCGAGAGACTAGGTGTGTGCGTGGGAAAGAGGGAGAGAGATGATATGTGTCGATGTAATGCGTGTGAAAAAAAGACTAGAAAGAGAAGTACCGTGGCATATTACAAAACTGCTACACCATGGCCGAGAACGCGTGCCCAGGTTACGCCATCCGGGAATAGTGCCGCACTTCGAAACTAGAACCGTCAATAAATTTTGAGCTTGCGTCTCGTCACATTCCAAATTACTACCACGCTATATTTAATTGCAAACCTGTTCACACCGATCAAAACCCAAATGGTTTCCCACTTAGGAGTGTATTAGTACTCGATTATAAATACTCTACTCCAAGATGACTACACATTCCTCCTCAACTCCTCATCCACAAAAACAAACAAGTCTTTCATCGTCATTCCCTTGCGTCTGCCATGGCCCGCATGAGTTCTGGGTCGAGAGATTACTACCAGGGAGAGGCGAGCATGGAAGCGGAAGCACGAGAGATGTCCCGCCTCGCCGTGAAAGCAGTCGACATGTCCCGCTATGCCGCCGTAGCAGCACAGAGGTCCTGCCGCACCGCCGAAGCAGCACAGAGGTCCTACCGCGCCGTCGATGCAGCAGACTGGTCCGGCCGTGCTACGGAAGCAGTAGAAATGTGCCGCCACGCCGCGAATGCAGCAGGGAGGTCCTCCTGTGCCGCGGCGGCCTGAGAAAATGTCTCGCGGGCAGGCGAGGACTCTCACAGGCACATGCGTGCTATGCTCGATGGCCTGATGGGTCAGATCTCGGGCTGGATGAAGCTGCAGGAAGAGATGAATGCCTCATTTGAAAATGCTACCGGCGTCATCCGGCGACTAGGGGAGGACAAGGCGAAGCTCCGCACCGAGCACGACCTGCTGAGGGCAAAGTGTCGGTGTGCGACATCTATGGGATCCCAAGGGACCCCTTTACGATTCGGCAGGGAGAGAGGTATGCACAAAGAGCAGAACCAACGATCGGCGCGGGGCGATTTTACCCAGGTTCGGGCCGCTGATCAGCGTAAAACCCTACTCCTGCTTTGCTTTATTATGAATGTTCTTGAACCCAGGCTCCAGGAGCGCTTGCAATGAACAGTATGTTCAAAGAGCAGCTACGCATGCAGAATGGGCCAGAAAATCCTCTCCCCTGTAGCAGTTGCCCTGGGCCTCCTTTTATACGTTCAAAGGGGTCACCACAGTGGCAAAATGTATATACATTGAGGTGTAAAGTAGCTATAGGGTTATCATACCTAACCACTGACGGATTAGGACAAACGCATTTAATGCACCGTGAGGTGTCCGTTTAGGTGTCCTCACTTTCTTGGGGATGGAAAAAGGGGCCATCCCATCAGCACCGCTTAAGCTCTCCTCCACTGGCGCATTGCCACGCATCCAAAGAAGGACCCAGAATGTCGGGCTTGTTGTTGTGCCAGAGCAGTGGCACAGTAGCAGAATCTTGCCGGGCGCCGAACCTTGCCGGGTGCCGAATCTTGCCGGGCTTCGCAGGCCATCCCGGCAAGATCTTGCCGGGGAAGCTGGCTTTTGGATTCCAGCTCTTCTTATCTGCTGATCCTCAGATCTTTGACTTGAGTATTTCTTTGATAGCCTGAGCCAACCTCGAACTGTTTCCCGACAAGCCTTGCCGCGAGCATGGCTACAACTGCCCATGCACAGGTACGGGGTACTAATGGCCCGATACTTAGTACACCGACAGGAGCCCCCGGGCCTAGGCCACACACGGGTGTGAGGCGTTGTTGGGCTAGGCCCAAACAGTGCATGAGCACACGTGGTAGGGAATTAACTGCTCGTAAATATCCCGCTTACTGTGCCCCCCACTACGCGCGCTGAATGCGCGACGTGGGAAGCATGCGCTGAAAGGCTGCAACTGCAGCGTGGCTGCAGAGGCGTATTGTCATTGGGGAGTAAATGGAGCGGCCTCGCCCCTTCCCCATAAAAAGGGAAACCGCAGAGGCGCAGCCTGTTTACCCCCTTCTCCTTCTCAATCTGGATTCCGCCATTATCTTCCCCTTCCGAGCTCAGAGCCAGACTTCTCCCCATCCGCCCTTCACTTCTGCTTCCGCTCGATCCTCAGCCTCCCCCCTCGCAGTCGCCATGCCGCCCAAGGCTAGCAAGGCCAAAGGCAAGAGCAAGGAGACGAAGGCCGATGTCCCAGAGAGCGAGCTGGTGAAGATGCGAAAGAAGTTCGTCGTCTTCGCTCCGACGCTCGATGCAAGGGCTCTGAAGAATCGATACCAGTGTATGTGGGCGAAGGGGACACAAGCTCATCCCGCAACGCGCGTGATTCCAGGTTCTTGTTCCAAGAGTGCCACTGACAGATATCGTTTCTTCACCGCTTATTTCTATTGCGGACTCTGTCCTCCATTCTCTGATTTCTTCAACGATATTATGTACACATACGGCTTCCGCCTTCTTGATTTCACGCCGAATGCCGTAATGTGCATGTCCATCTTCACTCATCTTTGCGAAAATTTTGTCGGAGTAGTTCCCAACACCGCTCTTTTCTGCCATTATTTTATTCCTCGCATTCAAAAGGGAGAGGCCCTTTCCGGTTCTATCGCCTGGATTCCACGGGCTTGGAATAAGGAGATATATCCGGATGGAGTTCAACGCGAGAAGTGGGACTAATGGCTGTCTGAGTGGTGCTAGATCAAGGAAGAAGATCCTCATCCGTTCTGTTTGCCCCGACAGCAGAAGGTGGTCCGCGGCGGCAACTGGAGCAATCTCGCCACAGAGGACGAGAGGCTCACAATCGCCACCACCAGAATCCTTCGCTTGAAAGCTGCCGGGCTCACAATGGAGATGATCAGCTTTGATTTCCTCCACCGCCGCATCGCCCCCCTACAGAACAGGGGAAGACCAGCCTGGGAGTACCGGAACGCGGCAGATATCATGAGGCTGCGCCCGGGATTGAACAACAATCTGACGACCATGCAGCTCGGCGCTCTTCGTCACAAGCTTTTCCAGCGTGATGACAAATATCGGTTGCCGGCAAGAATTGTTCCTTTGTGCAACAACTCCGCGCTGGGGTCGATCATTGCCTTCATGCCAATGTTCAACGCCCACGGTCTTGACGCGACTTGGGCTGAGCCAACCGAGGAGGAAGCACAAAAGTTCTTCGACAACTTGTCAGAGAAAGCCATCCGAGAAGAGATGGGCCTCATTCGCGCCACCACCGACGAAGAAGTGGCGTATATTGCCTCTAGGGTGGAGGAAGTGAATCTTGCCGCGGAGGCCGGCAGTGTTGGTTTCACAGAATGGGAAACCCGTGACGCGGAGGTTGTGGTGGAAGAAAGTCTTGCTGGGGAGGCTGAGGTTGCCGTGGAACAGAGCAGCGCTGCCGCTGAGGGCTCGTCCGACAAGGACGTAGCCGAAGAAGAGCCACAGGAGGAGCCCCCAGCTCCGAAGAAAACCAAGCGCGTCCTTCGAAAAGCTGCTTCTGGCATCCCGGCAAGCCAACCTTCTTCGAGCAGTGAAGTTCCCGGCAAGAGGGCGGCCGGCAAGGCTGCGCCGCGACAAGGGGTTCGTCAGCAACCTGCGCAGCGTGCGAGGCCCGTGCCTGCGACAACTACTGAAGCGGCAGGAGTGTCCCACACAACCGCACCGGAGGCTGAGGTGGCAGAATCACGCCAACCCTCTGCGCCTGCCACAGCCAAGCGACCCAGGACCCCACCTCCGCCCCCTCACACGGACACTGCACCGGAGGTCGATTTCGACATCTCCGGCTTTAGCCCAGAGCGAGAAGAAGAAGAGTAAGTATCCTACCACAGCCTCTATCTTCCAAATTTTTGGAGTAATCTCATAATCTTGCTTTGTCTTGTCTCCGCAGGGATGCAGAAACTTTGGCGGAAAGGGCGGCGAAGAGGTTGAGGACTTCCACGGGCGACGAGCCCCCGGCTAGCTCTACGAGCGCGTCGGAAATTGTCGTCGTCAGCCCGGAGCTCAGCCCTCAACGCAGCCCCCAGCACAGCCCCCAGCGTAAGTTCTCCACTTGTTTTCTGCTGACGGGCGCTGAAGTTTTCATCCTTGCCGCTGATATCTTCGGGCTTGCAGGAGAAGAACAGCAATAGGGAGAAGTGGAAACCATCCCCGTCGTGCCACCTCCGTCAATCGCACCGCCCACAAGCGCATCCCCGGCAAGAGTTACCATTGATGAGACTATCCTGGTTGAGGAAGAGCCGGTATACATGGATACCAGTAACATTTCCCTGGCAACCACTGTTGCCGGGAGGGGCGAGGCCACCTCTCAACACCCTGATGCAGGTAACTGTATTCCTTGGAGCGCTTGTTTTCCTTTTCTTTATCTTTATTCCTTTCTGTCTTCTTGAACTTCAATCTTAATCTTATTTTGTTTCTTTCCTTTGTCCTCCAGAGTTCCCTGTGGTGGAACACATGGACGTCGATGCTGTCATCGAGGAGACCGCCAGGGACGCTGCCGCCGAAGCAGACATGATCGCCACTAGCGAAGCCGCCAAAGATGCCACTGTTGAGGTCGGTGAAACTGTTGCCGAGGAAACCGCCAGGGAACCTGCCGAGAGGGCCGGCGAGGAGACCGATGACCAAACTGACGACATTCCCGCCGCAGGAGCGCCAGGCGCTACATCCGCCATAGAGCCCCCAGCCACCGGCGAGAGGAATGTCGAGGATCAACCATCGACGTCCGAAGCCCCCTCATCAAGCAGATATCTCAAGGTCGGTGACAACTTATTCATCAACTTGCCGGGCACGGCAAACATTGAAACGTCGACCAGAGAGGAAGTCTTTGAAGAAGAAATCATCGCCGCTGCCGGGCTCGAGATTGTTGATGATCCAAGCGCCAACAGTGGCAAATCTGAAGAGGATCAGCTCCTCCAGGCCATGAGCGAAAATTTCCGCAAGCTCCAAGCACTTCACCGTGCTCGGAAAGAGAAAGCAGATTCCAGAATGGCAGTTGTCGAGGCAGCCAAAGCAGATTTTCAGAAGCGCGTTGAGCAAATGCAAGTCTGGTACTCCGAGGCCCTTCAAGAGTTGACTGCCAGCCGGGAACAAGTGAGCCAAAACTGGACAGAAATCATCTTGAAATGATCTGACCTGGAGAAAGCGCAGGAAGAAGCTGCACAAAGAACTGCCGCCGAAGATGCCCTCCTGAAGGAGCGTCACATTGCGCTTGACACTCACGAGGAAGATCTTGTCACGCGTGAGGAGGCGCTAGCCGCCAAACTTCGCGGCAAAGATGAGGAAATCGACAAGCTTGTCGCGCAGCGGATCCAGGAGCTGGAGCAGAAGCACAGGGAGGCACTCGAAGCTCTAACTGTAGATCACGCCGGCAAGCTCAAGGAGGCCGTCGACGCTGCCGAAGTTGCAGAGGCCGCCAAGAATGAGCTGAGCGACAAAGTGAGGAAGCTGGAGGTGGATCTCGAAGAACACGGCAAGGAGCTCTCGACGCTCAAAGGGGACAGGGAGAAAACTCTCCACGGCCTGGCGGAGATGCAAGTTGCCATGTCCGACAAGACCAAGCAGCTCACTTCAGCCAATGATGCCATTGCTGATCTGAAGCTAAAGCTGACCACGTTGGAGAAATCCCTCAAGGACGGCAGGGCCCTCGAGAAGGCCTTAAGCAGAGATCTTCAGGAAGAAAGGAACTTGCTTAAGAGCGCTGCCGCCGCCCAAATTGATTATGAAAAGGGGGTGAAAATCTGGACTGATCGCCTTGTCAATGCCGCGGAAAGGCTCACTGCACAGTTGTCAACCATGGGGCAGGATGGCCTGCAAAACTTCAGGTATTCCACCGAAGAAAGGATATCTTTGAGCGCCAGGTTGACTATGTTCTTCGAAAGCATCGTTGATGCTTTGAAGCTGCTACAGTCCAACCGAGCGACCCAACTGGCCAATGAATCCCGCAAACTTTGCCGAGCCATCCTTCGCAAGGTACTCGTCAAGGTGGTATATAATAACCCTGGCATTGATCTCACCAACGTGCTCGACCACTTGCCGAAGGATGCTGATCTCAAGGCACTTGAGGAGCTTGTCGCGCCCATCCTCGAGAAGGTGGATTCAATCAAGAGGATCGAGGGCCGATGCAGGGATTAGTTGCCCCATTTTCCCTTGTCGCTACCATTCCATGCCAAAAGACAATCAAGTCTTATGTTAGGACTGCGGCAACTTATTGATGCAATATAACTTGTGTATGTTCGGGTATATGCATGCTATTTCCCTTGTCTGATTCTTTTATGTATGGAGTATACCCTACGCTTATTGAAAACTTGCCGGCGCGCAACCTGCCGCGAGCGCTGGGTGCGGGACTTCAGCAGCCTGCTGGAGGTGCAGCGGCCGGCAAGGCACCTTGGCGTTCTTAGTGCAGCCACCTAAATTGTTGAGCGGACTCGAAAGAAAATAAGGGTGCAACCGATTATGACAAGGGTTCCTTCGCGTGCAGGTTTTCCATACAAAAGTCAAAATCGTTTAAGGGAAATAACTTTGTAATAAAAGAAACTTGCCTTGAGTTTTAGAACTTAGCTTTCTGTCGCTATTCTTCCTCCGGTAAGGTGTCAATTCTGAACGTCGCCGATCGGTACCCATATCTTCCTTCCCCCCCCGGCAAATGTGCATGCGAGGAATCCTTCTGTCTCTTGAGAAAAAGAAAGAAGAGAAAATAAAGATATGGAACCTTGGCGGTTCGTTAGAACTTACCGGGAACAAGTGTCATACAACATCTTAGATAAGCATGCATATATATATATATGAACATGGAAATCGATAAGGAAATGCACAACACTTGAACTTATTCATCTGCGCTCAGGGTCTGCGCCTGGCTTTGTACAAAGGATTACATGCCTTGCCGGCAAGACTTGTACAAAAAAGGGGGTTGCCGGGGGCCCCCGGCAACCGCGCCTTATGGGTAGAACTTACGAAGATGCTCGATATTCCAGGAGTTGCTCACTGGAACACCATCTTCGGTCTCCAGGCGGACAACGTCGGGCCTGGTGACTCGTACTACCCGATAAGGGCCTTCCCACTTCGGCGTCAACTTGTTTGAATTCTTGGCAGACTGAATCCGTCGAAGAACAAGGTCACCTTCCTCAAGGCTTCGGGCATGAACTTTGCGGCTATGGTAGCGGCGCAAAGCTTGCTGGTAGCGTGCAGCTTGCACAGCAGCCTGAAGATGATTCTCCTCAAGGAGCACAGCGTCATCTTGCCGCAGTTGCTCTTGCTCAAGCTCATCATAAGCGAGCACTCGAGGTGATCCGTATATGAGTTCCGTGGGGAGAACTGCTTCCGCTCCGTAGACCATAGCGAAGGGTGTCTTGCCGGTGGCTCGATTTGGTGTTGTTCTGATCGACCAAAGAACCGCCGGCAACTCATCAATCCAGCGTCTTCCGCACTTCTTCAGCCTGTCAAAGGTTCTGGTCCTGAGACCGCGCAGCACTTCAGCATTAGCCCTCTCCGCTTGGCTGTTGCTTCTCGGGTGAGCAACAGAGGCAAAACAAATTTTGCCGCCAAGGTCTTGGACATACTGCATGAAGGTGCGACTTGTGAATTGCGTGCCGTCATCGGTGATGATCCTGTTGGGTACACCGAAACGGCAAACAATTCCTTTAAAGAACTTAATGGTTGATTGTGCTGTTACCTTCCTCACTGCTTCCACCTCCGGCCACTTTGTGAACTTGTCGATTGCGACGTACAAGTACTCAAAGCCCCCGGTAGCACGGGGGAAAGGGCCCAGTATATCGAGCCCCCAGACCAAAAATGGCCAGGAGAGAGGTATCGTCTGAAGAGCTTGAGTTGGCTGATGTGATTTCTTCGAATGAAACTAGAACGCTTCACACTTGGTTACTAGTGCAGTCGCATCCTGGAGAGCGGTGGGCCAAAAGAAACCTTGTCGGAATGCTTTCCCGACAAGTGCTCTTGATCCTATGTGTGAGCCACATATGCCTCCATGTATCTCCGCCAATAGCTCTAGTCCATCCTCCCGAGAAATGCAGTTCAATTTCACACCATTTGGTCTTTTTCTGTACAAGACGTCATCCACGAACTTGTACATAACAGACCGACGGGCTACTTTTTCTGCTTCTTCCTGTTCTTCGGGGAGTTCTCCTGTCTGAAGGAAATGGACAATGTGTTGCGCCCATGCTGGAGCCTGGGGCTCGACAGCTAGGACTAAAGGCATCTCTTCCGCCAGGGGAACATTTGTCTCGACAGCGAAAGCGTGAGGTTCCGCCGGAGCCTATTGTTCCCTGGCAGGCTTGTAGCTGATCCCGGCAAGTTCCTTGCCGGCGGCTCCAGGGAGCTCTGCCGGAAAGTACTATCCAGAATTCAACTTTCTTCTCTTTTCTTGTCGCATTGATGACGCCATAGATGGTTGAGTCAAATGTAGCACAAAAGTTCCTGGTTCCACAAGCAACTTGATGGCAGCGCGCTTTGACAGGTCATCAGCAATACTGTTTTCAGCACGAGGAATGTGCTTTATTTGCAGACCGTCAAAGCGCTCTTCCATTTTCCTCACTTCATCTACGTAAGCTTGCATCAATGGACTCTGATAATTCTTGTTAACTTGCCTGACAACAAGCTGCGAATCACCTCTGATGACGAGCTTCTTGATACCAAGGTCTGCCGCGATCCTGAGACCGGCAAGCAGCCCTTCGTACTCCGCAGTGTTGTTTGTCGAACTCTCCCAGGGAAAATGCATCTGAATTACATACTTGAGGTGCTCTTCGGTGGGTGCGACAAGTAGCACGCCAGCACCGGCGCCTTGCAACGAGAAAGCCCCGTCAAAGTACATAACCCATTCTTTATCAATTTCCTTGCCGGGGAGAGTTGTTTCTTGAACCTCTTCGTCTGGCGTTGGGGTCCATTCCGCAATGAACTCTGCCAAAGCCCTGCTCTGAATTGTCAAAGTACTTTCAAACTTGAGACCAAAGCTTGACAACTCCAACGCCCACTCCACAATCCTGCCAGTTGCTTCTGGATTTCGCAAAATCCGTTGCAACGGAAAGCGAGTGAGGACGGTGATTTCATGTGCTTGAAAATAATGGCGCAGCTTCCTCGAGGCCATAAGGAGGCTGAAGAGCAACTTTTGCACACCAGAGTATCTTGACCTAGCTCCTTGTAAAAGAGAGCAGACTAAATAGACTGGACGCTGCACCACCTTTTTCTTTTGCACTGGTTCTTCTGATTGCGCAGATCCTGTCTTGCCGGGATCAGCCCTTGCCGGGGAAGATCCTGCAGCGCCACTTGGCGGTCCTGCCGCTAGTGTTGCCTCCTCATCAGCTTCTCTCTGCGCCACCAACGCAACACTAACCACTTGATTTGTCGCTGCTAGATACAACAGCAATGGTTCTTGTGGTTTAGGCGCGACTAGTGTCGGTGGAGAAGAAAGGTATTTCTTCAAATCTTGCAGCACAGCCTCTGCTTCCGGAGTCCATTTCATCGGACCTGCCTTCTTCAAAATTTTGAAAAAGGGCAGGGCGCGCTCAACAGATTTGGAAATAAACCTGCTTAGGGCAGCAACACAGCCGGCAAGACGACGCACATCCTTGACGCATCTTGGCGCTTCAATCTGCTCAATTGCTTTAATCTTGTCGGGGTTCGCTTCAATCCCCCGTTGAGATACAAAGAATCTGAGAAGCTTGCCGAAAGGAACACCAAACACGCACTTCTCAGGATTGAGCTTTAAATTGATCTTGCGCAGATTTGTAAATGATTCTTCTAGATCTTGTATGAGCGTTGCTTTGTCCTTGGTTTTGACCACTATGTCATCCATGTATGCCTCCATATTTCTATGGAGTTGAGGCTCAAAACCAATTTGGACCGCTCTGGCAAATGTAGAACCAGCACTTTTCAACCCGAAAAGCATTCGTATGAAACAATACGTACCACATGGGGTGATAAATGCGGTCTTTTCTTCATCTTCTTTTGCCATGAAGATCTGATGATACCCTGAATAGGCATCAAGGAACGATAGTAGGTCACATCCAGTGGTGGAGTCCACAATCTGGTCGATGCGTGGCAAGGGAAATGATCTTTTGGACAGGCCTTATTGATGTCTGTATAATCAATACACAACCTCCATTTCCCATTCGCCTTGTGCACTACAACCGGATTGGCCATACACATTGGGTGGAGCACTCCTCTGACCAATCCTGCCGCTTCCAGCATCCTGATTTCTTCGGCAATGAATTCTTGCCGCTCCAAGGCTTGCTTCCTGACCCTTTGCTTGACGGGCTGCGCGTGAGGACAGACAGCAAGGTGGTGCTCAATTACCTCCCTGGGAACACCGGGGATGTCAGACGGTTGCCATGCAAACACGTCGACATTTGCCCGCAGGAAGGCAATGAGCGCGCTTTCCTATTTGTCATCTAGGGTGGAGCTTATGGTGAAAGTTCCTCCCGTTCCGTCCTCCCTGACGGGCACCTTCTTTGTTTCTGGTGGAGTAGTCTTGGATTTCTTGTTCTTGCCGGTGGAACTCTCTGGTGCGTCCTCAACGAAAGCACAGCACTCCGAGGAGGTGCGCTTGCCAGAGTTCGCGCCAAGATTCTTGCCGGTCTTCTTCTTCCCCCCGGGAGTTCTAGCGGCAGGAGCAGATGCCTTGACGGCAGGTGCTGCAACTGCTTCCCCGTAAAGTTGGTCGGCACAGATGACCGCATCCTTTTTATCAGAATGGATAGTGATGACACTCAACGGCCCGGGCATCTTCAGCACATTGTAAGCATAGTGTGATGCCGCCATGAACTTAGCCAGCGTTGGGCGGCCAAGGATCCCATTATATGACATGGGGATCTTGGCGACATCAAACACCACCTTCTCTTTTCTGTAGTTAAGCTCGCTACCAAATGTCACCGGTAGCGTAATCTTGCCCTTCGGCTGGGTTCTTCCTGGATTGACCCCTTGAAACGTGCCCGTTTCCTCGAGATCTTCATCAGGAATCTGGAGCCTCTTGAGTACATTTGGCGAAATTAGGTTCAGTCCGGCCCCTCCGTCAACTAGCATTTTCATCACCTTGAGGTTGCGGATTGTCGGTGAAACCAACAATGGCAAGCACCCAACCGCGGTTGTGTGATCAGGGTGGTCCTCGGCGTCGAAAATGATAGGCGTGTTGGACCACTTCAGGGGCTTACATGCATCTAGTGAGGGCTCCGTTGCATTAACCTCTCGCACCCACTCTTTAAGTCGATGGTGGGAAGAATGCAACGAGGCGCCCCCATCGATACACATGGCCTCTGTAGCTTTCTGAAACTCTTGCTCGCTAGACTCGTCATCCTCTTCATCATCATCACCTTCTTCTTTGTCACGGCCTCGAGCGGGCCTCTCTCTCTGTTGCTTGGCCTTGCCGCGGCGCCCCCCTCGGCCACCGCACTTCTTGCCAGACCCCTCAGCAATGTCATGGGCCTTCTCCTTATCTCGCTTTTCATATTCAGCTCTCTGCTTCTCGACAAGCTGCTCAACTTGCCGGCAGTTTTGGAGATCGTGACCCTTGGTGCGATGGATCTTGCAGTACTGCTTGCCGGAGTTTTCCGGCTTGTCGGCCGCCGCCAAGGCCTGGCAGGAAGAGCACCCGACAACTTCCTTGCCGGGGGCGTCAACCTTGGCCTTTTTGGCGGTGCCAGGGTTGCCAGATTCCTCGACAGCAAGCACGGCCTTGCCTCTGCGCTTCTTGTTCTGCCGTCGGCCTTTTCTTGACGGGGTTGCAATGTTTTCGTCTTCCGATTCGCCCCCTGCGCCAACAGCCTCGCCAGGGAGTTTCCTCCCTTCTTCAGCCCGAGCGCACTTGTCGGCCAAGGCGTAAAGCTCGGCAACACTCCTGACCTTGTTCATTGCCAGCTCTTCACGCATTTTGTGGTTACGCACGTTCTGATGAAACGCGCTAACAACATCGGCAGGGTGAACGTCAGGAATATTGTATTGCACTCGGCTAAACCTCTGGATAAACTTGCGCAGGGATTCGCCCTCCTTCTGAGGGATAATATGCAAATCACTCTCTTGGCTAGGAGCTTGGTGGCCTCCAACAAAGGCGCCAACAAACTGATGGCACAGGTCTGACCAAGAATAAATAGAATTCTCCGGCAGATGCATCAACCACGACCTGACATTGGGTTTGAGCACTAACGGGAAGTAGTTGGCAAGTATCTTGTCGTCTCGGCCCCCGGCAGCCTACACCGCAATGGTGTAGATGCTCAAGAACTCTGAGGGGTGAGTCTTGCCGTCGTATTTCTCCAGGACCTCTGGCTTGAAGGTTCGGGAATTGGGCCACTGGACTTGCCGCAGCTCACGGGTAAACGCTGGAGTACCTACCTCGTTAGGTAATTCGCCTGCGTCCCCTAGCGCAGGCTCGTCGACAGCGGGCCCTACGCGCTTATCAGTTTGATAGCGCGCTTCCCGTCGGTGCTCGATGGTAGTTCGAGCGTCTTCCTTGCTTCGTTTCTGGAGAACTTGATGCTGGTCGCGGCGCATCCGCGGATCAGACGACGCCGTGGAGTCATCATCACGGCCATCAGTCCGCCGGGTTGTCGACCGCCGCTGGTGTCGTGGAGGGGAGTGCACCATGGTTGCACCACCTCCGGTTTTCTCCACATCGGCTCGCGCCGGATCGATGGACCACCGCTGCGAGGGCCCTGCCTCCTACGGCCCATCTTTATTGGCGAAGCCAATGAGGCTCTGGATAGTAGCTCCCCACTCCTCCATCTTCTCTGGAGCAGGAGGAAAATCGAGGAGCAGCTATGCACGTGCCAAAGCTTCCGCTGGCGTAGGCGGTGGTGACAGGTGCGATGTACGTGAGGTGCTCTGACTCCTAACAATGTTAGAAGGAGCATCGTCACGGTCACGCGACCGCGCGCCACTCCCGCCAGCAGTTTGACGTGCATGCTGGGCCTGCGCACCTTGGGATCGATGCGTGGAGGCCTTTTCATGGGGACGCCCTGAACCACCAGCACCATGACGCTGCTCATCATACCCGACTTGGGAAGGCCGTGACGCTTGCGCCGGTGCAGGAGCCCTAGAAGGCATTCTCCAATCTCTGGAATTTGTTGTGCCGCCCGTAGGCAGCACAGCTCCATCTCTAGATCCAGCGGCGTGTGGATTGCCACTGCCACTCCGAACGACGCCGCTCGCCTGGCTTGGATCACCGGAACATCGTGGAGGCTCTAGACCTCTTCCCTCTGCATCTACGCCGTCGCCCGTACGCGAGGGCACAGGCAAAACAGATGTAGATGGTTGCGCTGTTGCGGCACTCTTATTCTTGGGTGGCATGATGGTGAAGATGATGAAGAAACTAAGGCGCCGATCACTGGATCAGGTTCGCACGACCCTCAAACCCCCCTACCTGGCGCGCCAAAGATGTCGGCGTGCGACACCTATGGGATCCCAAGGGACCCCTTTACGATTCGGCAGGGAGAGAGGTATGCACAAAGAGCAGAACCAACGATCGGCGCGGGGTGATTTTACCCAGGTTCGGGCCGCTGATCAGCGTAAAACCCTACTCCTGCTTTGCTTTATTATGAATGTTCTTGAACCCAGGCTCCAGGAGTGCTTGCAATGAACAGTATGTTCAAAGAGCAGCTACGCATGCAGAATGGGCCAGAAAATCCTCTCCCCTGTAGCAGTTGCCCTGGGCCTCCTTTTATACGTTCAAAGGGGTCACCACAGTTGCAAAATGTATATACATTGAGGTGTAAAGTAGCTACAAGGTTATCATACCTAACCACTGACGAATTAGGAAGAACGCATTTAATGCACTGTGAGGTGTCCGTTTAGGTGTCCTCACTTTCTTGGGGATGGAAAAAGGGGCCATCCCATCAGCACCGCTTAAGCTCTCCTCCACTGGTGCGTTGCCACACATCCAAAGAAGGACCCAGAATGTCGGGCTTGTTGCTGTGCCAGAGCAGTGGCACAGTAGCAGAACCTTGCCGGGCGCCGAATCTTGCCAGGCATGAAATCTTGCCGGGCTTCGCAGGCCATCCCGGCAAGATCTTGTCGGGGAAGCTGGCTTTCGGATTCCAGCTCTTCTTATCTGCTGATCCTCAGATCTTTGACTTGAGTATTTCTTTGATAGCCTGAGCCAACCTCGAACTGTTTCCCGACAAGCCTTGCCACGAGCATGGCTACAACTGCCCGTGCATAGGTACGTGGTACTAATGGCCCAATACTTAGTACACCGACACAAAGATCACCGGAAGGGCGAAGTAGGCGGAGGAGACCGCTGCCTTGTTGAAGAGGACGGGCGTCATCATCAAGAAACTTATTGAAGAGAATGCCATGCCCCACATCGAGCGCGAAAGGCTGGTGGAGGAATCAGTGGATGCTGCCAAGCAGCGTATTGAGGACATGAAACTGATGAAAGATATCATCGCCGCTCCCTGCGAGAACTAGTCTCCGTGACGTGCAGCGCATCAAGAAAGTAAAGATTAGTGAGCCAGAGCGTTGTATGCGTCTTCCTTCTTCTTTTGCCCTTGTGTATTTCGGGCGTAGCCGCATGTGGCTTTTTTAATTATCTTCCTAAATATGTAAGACAATTATTATCCACTGTCATCGTCCTTATATATTCATCAATCTTGGTATAAGTCGCAGTAGATGCTATATAGGTCCGTCAGATCTTACATCAAGATCCGTGCAAAATTTTCTTTTCAGATTTCCTTTTTCTCTCTATTAAATCTCAGTCGAGTGAGACATAGCCACGCCATTAAACAGGGGCTCGGGCGCCATTAATGGAGACAATGGGAGAGAGGTGGGCGTCAGATGGAGTTCAAAGGGCTCTCCTCCCGATAAGCACGCGCAGGGGTCTGGTCGCATGCCTCCTGTACTCAAATAGCTACCCCGCACGGCGCCTCCTAGCCAATAAAAAAGGGGACGCGTGGCGTCACGTCAATGGTAAGTAGAACGCCCACGGTTTCAATAATACTTGTGTTTCTGATTGTAACGTGACAGCACTTGTTCCAAAATGACTTTGTTGATTGTTAATGTATGCACCTTCGCAAATCGGACAGCAAAATTACCACAGCATGTTGGTGCCATGTCATGACACCAAGCCAAGTTTCATGATTTTCATGCGTGTTTTGGATTTACAGGAATTAGAAAACCAAGTTTCTCAATTTTTCCGGCCGAGCCACGACGCCCAGATGTTTTAATTTCAGTCCCATTTCTTTCATGGGACCTAGAAATTCACCCGAGGACACACATGTGATTTTTCAACCAACTTTGATGCACTGGAGCATGTGCTTGTAGTTCAAATTTGAATTATGCACATTAAATGACCATAAACTCAATTAATGTATAAAAAAGGCCAAACGAACCCAGAATAATTCGAAAATTTAACACGGCACTCATATAGTTCTATGTTGCCTCTGTAAAGAAAATCAGGGGGGCAGCATATATCATTTCGCACACAAAGGTGAAACGTTCCCTCTCAGAACCACGAGCCTTCTTGAGAGAAGCTCCAGTTTGCAAGAAGCTTATACCAAAACTTGTTCCAATTCGGCCAATTTTTTTACCATAGCATGTTAGTGCCATGACATGACACCATGCCAAGTTTCATGATTTTCAATTGAGTTTTGGATTTATAGGAATTTAAAAACCAAGTTTCTCAATGTTCTCGGCCGAGCCACGATGCCCAAATGTTTGAATTTCATTACCATTTCTTGCAAGGGACCTAGAAATTCACCCAAGGACACACATGTGATTTTTTCAACCATCTTTGGTGCACTGGAGCATGTGCTTGCAGTTCAACTTTGAATTATGCACATTAAATGACCAAAAACTCAATTAATGTATAAAAAAGGCCAAACGAACCCGAAATAATTCCAAAATTTAACACGACACTCATATAGTTCTATGTTGCCTCTGTAAGGAAAATCAGGGTGGCAGCGTATATCATTTCGCACACAAAGGTGAAATGTTCCCTCTCAGAACCACGAGCCTTCTCGAGAGAAGCTCCAGTTTGCAATAAGCTTATACCAAAACTTGTTCCAATTCGGCCAATTTTTTTACCATAGCATGTTAGTGCCATGACATAACACCATGCCAAGTTTCATGATTTTCAGGCGAGTTTTGGATTTACAGGAATTTAAAAACCAAGTTTCTCAATGTTCTCGGCTGAGCCACGACACCCAGATGTTTGAATTTCATTCCCATTTCTTGCATGGGACCTAGAAATTCACCCAAGGACACACATGTGATTTTTCAACCAACTTTGGTGCACTGGAGCATGTGCTTGCAGTTCAAATTTGAATTATGCACATTAAATAACCAGAAACTCAATTAATGTATAAAAAAGGGCAAACAAACCCAGAATAATTCCAAATTTTAATACGGCACTCATATAGTTCTATGGTGACATGTTCCCTCTTGGAACCACGAGGCTTCTCGAGAGAAGCTCCGGTTTGCAAGAAGCTTGTACCAAAACTTGTCCCAATTCGGCCAAATTTTATACATATCAAAACAGGGTTTAGATTATCCCGAACATCTCGCTACCTAGACCAATGTACTGTGATATGAATTCAATATAAAATGGATACAAATATTTGAATTGGAGATCGTATGGTACATGTAGTTCATATTTAAATATGATTACTACTATATGCATGTTTTCTGTTATCAAGATAATATTTAAATGATGGTATAACTTGACAACAATCCTATTCAAATAAGGAAAATTGATTCAAATTTAGTCCATATGGTAGACGACAATATATATATTCATAGGGTGGAGTAAAATGTTCATATAAGATGGAAGATCAAATTGTAGGACTACATCCATTGTAAACCACAAGATCACCTAACGATATATTCGAATTCAACATAACTTGGATTCAAAAATGGAAATTCAAGATCCTGGCATTTGTAATCATATAAAAAGGGACATGACTCTTTCTTGTGGTGGGAATTGATTTGTTTTTTGTTGTTGTTGAGGGAAGTGCGAATTTATTTGGTACTATACATGGTAATCTTGTTCTCCCGATTTTTTTAATATTTTTCTTGTAGTTTTTCAATGGCATTTATAGCAATATAGTAAAATGGGACATGACTCTCTTGTGTCTTGTATGAATTGTCTTTTTTTGTACACGTTAAGTTTGTTCTGCCGAACATGGAATCCGTAGCTTGTTATACCGAAATTTTCAAGCTCGAGTATTTTTTGTCTCTTTTGCTGCGAGACTCCCGCCTCTTCAACCCGCGTCGCGTTATCCCAAAATTTTGATGCGCGCAAAAACTTCCTCCTCATACGAAATTGGTCCCGCAGCCCAGACACACGAAATCCCCCTTCTACCCCTCAGCCAGAAGTGCCGCCTCGACGTCGCGTGGTCAAAACCGATGGGGGTTCATTCGTAACTTACCCCACATTTCAGACAAGCACGTCCCTAAGCCATGGCTCCCCCTAGCTTCCCCTTCGTACCCCGCCATTCGTACACCGAGGCCGCCAAAACCCGCGAAACCCCACGCTCCTCCGTCGGCCTCCCGACCGCCGCCCAGCCGGAGCCTCTTCCCTGACGACGTCGTCCACAGCAACAGCTCGACGTCCCTCATCCATCGCACCGGATGAGGATCCATCGTCGATCTCGTCGTCCCGCCGGATCAGCCGCCCCGTCCTCCACCTCCAAGGAGCTGCCCCGATGCTCGCCTCGTGTATCGTGCCACCTCCATCCCCATAGTGCCATCTTGACCTACCCCACCGGAACCGCAGCACCCTCACCAATTCCTCCGATGAAGCCGAGGCCTACTCGGCGCCACAAAGGAGGTTCTGCACTCACCACTGCATTTTATCTTTTATTTGATCTCACGGGGCGGCCGGTGCTCGATACCGAGCAGCCATGGCAGGTCTCCATCGACGGCGCCGTCACCGGCCACTTCCTCCACGGCGTCTCTCCCCCATGTCGTTGCTTCCTCGGTGGTGACTTCCACACTAGCACTAGCCGCTGCTGCTCTGGCTCTCGCTCGTGCTGCGACTCTGCTCCGACTCTCGCTCGCGCTGTGGCTCTGGTCTTGCTGCCGGTCATGCTGCTGCACTGCTCTTGCTTTCTTTTGCACTGCTGCTCTGCTCTGCTCTTGCTATTGGTCGCGCTGCTGCTCCGCTCTTGCTCTCATTCATGCTGCTGCTCCACTCTTGCTCCCGTTCATGTTGCTGCTCCACTCTTGCTCTTGTTCCTGCTGCTGCTCTGCTCTTGCTCTTGCTCTTGCTCATGCTGCTGCTGCTGCTGCTGCATGACCTGCGACAGCTACAGGAGTTGTTGCTTTACCACTCGCTCGCGGTGCTGCTGCACGAGCTACTATCTGCTAGTGCGTTCCCTGCTCGAGCGGCTGCTGATTTAGATCACTCCTCTGCTACCAGTGCTCAAACGCCCTAAACTTCTATTGCAGTGCTCTATTACTAGTTCAATCAGTTTTGACTGTAAAGTTCAGTTTCTTCAGTTAAGTTCAGCGTCAACAGTATTTACAGCATCTGTCGGAGCGGCCACGGCACAGCTGATGCATTTTACATCTAGCACTTTTTGGTGATGTAATTTACATCATCTATTGCACATGCTATTAGACTCCCACTTCAGATTAACGTTGTCTGTCTTATCCTGCTTCAGCCTCACCGTCGTACACCTCACCGGAGTTGCTCCAACGACGGAACCATCCATCACAGTGGAGCAGTACCCTCAGCGCCGTCTCCAGAGGCATCAGATCTTCTTTCTCGCCTCCGACAGTCACACCAGCATCACCATCCTCCACGTCCAACCCAATGATGCTGAGGTCGACAAGGCTATACCAAAGAGGTTGTACACTCGTGGCATCACTTTGTTACTCTACATTCATGTCGATCCCTCAGGGATCCTTTAGTTCAAAGCAGCTACAAATCTAGAAAGAAATGAATCGTGGTCACAAAGTTAACAGGGAGAAAACTAAATGCTCTTTTGAACCACAATTTGAATCGGTTTAGCAAGATAGCCATTATATGATATTCATGTGGACCAAATCTAAGCTCACAAAATATTCGAGGGCAGGCTTCAACCTGTTGAAGACTGCCTACTAGAATCACCACTGGTTCAAAGAAAAAGTGAAGGAAAACATAGGAATTGGAAACTTTACTATGGTACTACTATTCGTGCATTTGGTTAGAAGGAATGGAGCAAAGCAAAACTGGAGGATTTTTTTCCTTTGGTGTCTCTTTCAAAGAAAAAATGTAGGAATTTTAATATCCACTTGGACGTCCTTTTCAAATTAATATGCATGAAGAACAAGACTAAGTGCATTACCGGCATAATAAGATTCTTATTTTACATTTTCATGTGGTTTGACTTTAATTTGACCATGTTTCTCCATTCCTGTGTTCTTCCAATTCATGTGAACCAAACATCCAGGTTGACAGAAATCCTATGATTGCAAATGCTCTGTTTTGCACGTGCATTCCTATCCTATTCCTTTGTTTTTCCTGTCCCTGCATGTCGTGGTTTTCACACAGCCACCTATGGGGCCATCGGCCCCTTGTGGTTCGGCAAGGGGGACGAGCGCATTGCACGAAGAGCGGAAGGCATAGAGCAGCACGACAGCAATGACACGGGCAGTTTTACCCAGGTTCGGGCCGTCGCAAGGCGTAAAACCCTACTCCTACTTTGGTGGATTGATGAATGGATGATGGTGGAGGTGCAGCGCTCTAGCCCGGCAGGGTCGCCTCGGGGCAGGAGCAGCTACGTGCGTACGAGAGTACGGGGGTCCGAATCCTTTCTAAGGTTGCCATGGCCCTCCCTTTTATAGATCAAGGGGTCACCACAATGGCAAATCATTCATTGCATACTGATTAGATAGCAAACAGTGCTATCATACCTAACTCTGCAGACAGGACAAAGCACATTAAATGCACCGCTTAGTGTCACATCGTGGCATAGCCCGGCAAGCCTTGCCGTGCCGTTTGGCCACCTTCTCGCCTGCCTGCGTGACACGCCCCTGGACAGGTGTCATTTGGAGGTGATTTCCTCTGGAAGTGGCTGCCACGTGCCAAATAACGGCCACTTAGCCACTTGGGGGCTCGACACCACACCGATGGATGACTTGCATTGCTGTGAGGTGGAGCGGTGGAGCCTTGGCGGGGTAATCCGCCCTCGGCGTCCCCGGCAAGCCTGCCGGGGCAATCTTGAGACTTATTTTCGGGGCAACCTTATCCTCGCCAGGTTCGCCTGCCCGGCAAGGGAGGTTTTTCCTTAGTGGTATCTTGCTCCTTTGGTTGGTCTTGGTCTTGTTGATCCGCCCTTTGATTTCTCAAAGAGCTGATCTCTTCTGTTTGGTCTGGTCTCGGCTGCTGCAACCTTGTTCTCAAGCCTGTGTACAGTCTGGGTAACACACCTGGGGTTTGTTGCACCGACAGGAGCCCCCGGGCCTGGCCTGAACGCGCTGCCGAGCATCGTCGGGGTAGGCCCTGTCCAGTACACAGGCGGGGAGGCTGCGATAGCTTACCCTTTGAGATCTTCTTTGCTTCTTCATTAATCTGAGCTTGAGTCAGTTTTCGGTTTTCCCGCGCGTCGTGCAAGACGTTGTGGAGGAGATTATGAGCCACGATCCATGGGCTGCCCACGTCCCACGTTCACGGGGTGGTAACTGCCATTCCACTATCTTTCCCACTTGCAGCGCTTCCGCCACGCGTACCGCATGCGTTGCATGGGATTGGTGGCTGACGCGGAGGGTGTGGAAATGCGTGCCATGGCAGAAACCCAGACACCATGGATTGGTGTTGAGGGTCAGCCTTGATTCCATGAGCCGTTGGTGGCGCGGGGAAACCGGATTGGAGGAGTGGGGCAGCTGCCTTCAGGGAGAGGAGCCAGTCCCCTGCCCCGTTCGCCTATAAAAAGGAACGCATGGCAGGGTGCTTCTCTATGCATCTCACCCCTTCTTTCTCCTTAGCAGCTCTCGTCCACCATGGTGAGGGGCTGGGGGGCGTGGCGGTTCTCCGGCAGTGGCGACGAGGGCTTCTACTCGACATCGCCTCCCTCCTCCTATTGAAAACGCGGGGGCGGAGCCCACCGCGGGAGGAGGTGGGAGGGGGCGAGGTCGCGGCTGCCGTGTTGCCCGGGGTCGAGGAGGACGGGATGGTGCTCTGATTGCACCTCCGCCGGCCGCTCATCCCCCAATGGAAGGCCACGTCGGAGATCAACCACTGGAGTTCATCATCAGGTTGTATAAGCCCCCGCGCGGCCGCCTCCGCCTCCCTACTCCATTTGCGAGGGTGATGGAGCTTGAACAACCGCGCGCACTGAAGCTGCACATGAGGGGTTGCTATAATTGCAGGATGCGGGTGGATGTGGATTTCCCCACCCCTCAAGTCATGCTCTTCTGACGTGGCTGGAAGACTTTTTCCTGCACCCACAGCTTGTCGGAGGGGCACGTCCTCCATTTTAAATTAATGGACGCCGAGCTGCTCTCCGTCAAGGTCTTCGGATGCTCGGCAACTCGCTTAGGGTGCTACGTGGAGAGCTCGACCGACGATGAAAGCTCCTCCTCGAGCAATAACAACAAGGAGGATAGTGACGGCGATAATGATGGTGCCGATGGGAAGGACGACAGCTCCGACTCCGGCTGAACGTCAGTCGCACCATCACCGTCAGGTGGCGGCACCATCATCTTGTTGGGAAATGTTGCATGGAAAACAAAAAAATTTCTACGCACATGCAATGATCTATCCATGGAGATGCATAGCAACGAGGTGGAGAGTGTGTCTATGTACCCTCGTAGACCGTAAGCGGAAGCGTTTCACAACGCGGTTGATGTCGTGGAAGTTCTTCGCGCTTCAACCGATCAAGTACCAAACGCACGGCACCTCCGCGTTCTGCACACGTTCAACTCGGTGACATCCCTCGCCTTCTTGATCCAGCAAGACATCGAGGTACTAGATGAGTTCCTTCAGCACGTTGGCGTGGTGACGGTGATGGTGAAGTGATCTCCGCAGGGCTTCGCCTAAGCTCTACGAAAATATGACCGGGGGTGTAAACGGTGGAGGGGGGCGCCTCACACGGCTAGGCAATTGTCTGGGGTGTGCTAGGCGCCCCCTACTCATATATATAGGTGGGAGGGAGAGGGGAGAGGCCAAGGGGCGCCCCAAGTAGGTCCGAATCCTACTTGGGCTCTTGCCCTTGGCCGTGCCCCCCTGCCATGTTTGTCGGAGGGGGAAGGAAAGAGGGGGGGGGGGGAGGGAAGGAAGTGGGAATCCTAATCCACACTTACCTTTCCCTTCTCCCCTTTCCTTCTCCTCCTTAGGCCGGCCCATATGGGGGGTGTACCAGCCCCTTGTGGCTGGTGCGTTTCCCCTCTTGGCCCATAAGGCCCATATCTTTTGCCGGGGGTGCACGGAACCCCTTCCGGTGACCCGATAAGTACCCGGTACCCCCCGAAACACTTCCGGTGTCCGACTACCATCATCCTATATATCAATCTTTATCTCTCGACCATTTCGAGACTCCTCATCATGTTCGTGATCTCATTCGGGACTCCGAACAACATTCGGTCACCAAATCACATAACTCATATAATACTATATGGTCATCGAACGTTAAGCGTGCGGACCCTACGGATTCGAGAACTATGTAGACATGACCGAGACACCTCTCCGGTCAATAACCAATAGCGGAACCTGGATGCCCATATTGGCTTCTACATATTCTACGAAGATCTTTATCGGTTGAACCGTTATGACAACATACGTAATTCCCTTTGTCCATTGGTATGTTACTTGCCCGAGATTCGATCGTCGATATCTTCATACCTAGTTCAATCTCATTACCGGCAAGTCTCTTTACTCGTTCCATAATACATCACCTCGTGACTAACTCCTTAGTCGTTTGCTTGCAAGCTTATGATGTGTATTACCGAGAGGGCCCAGAGATACCTCTCCGATACTCGGAGTGACAAATCCTAATCTCGATCTATGCCAACTCAACAAACACCTTCGAAGATACCTGTAGAGCATCTTTATAATGACCCAGTTACATTGTGACGTTTGATAGCACACAAGGCATTCCTCCGGTATCCGGGAGTTGCATAATCTCATAGTCGAAGGAATATGTATTTGACATGAAGAAAGCAATAGCAATAAAACTGAACTATCATTATGCTAAGCTAATGGATGGGTCTTGTCCATCATATCATTCTCCTAATGATGTGATCCCGTTATCAAATGACAACTCATGTCCATGGTTAGGAAACCATAACCATCTTTGATCAACGAGCTAGTCGAGTAGAGGCTCACTAGGGACACGGTGTTTGTTTATCTATTCACACATGTATTTAGGTTTCCGATCAATACAATTCTAGCATGAATAATAAACCTTTATCATGAATAAGGAAATATAAAATAATAACTTTATTATTGCCTCTAGGGCATATTTCCTTCAGTCTCCCACTTGCACTAGAGTTAATAATCTAGTTCACATCGCCATGTGATTAACACCCAAAGAGTTTACTAGAGTCAATAATCTAGTTAACATCGCCACGTGATTAACACCCATAGTTCACATCGCCATGTGACCAACACTCAAAGAGTTTACTAGAGTCAATAATCTAGTTCACATCACCATGTGATTAACACCCAAAGAGTACTAAGGTGTGATCATGTTTTGCTTGTGTGAGAAGTTTAGTCAACGGATCTGTCACATTCAGATCCGCATGTATTTTGCAAATTTCTATGTCTACAATGCTCTGCATGGAGCTACTCTAGCTGATTGCTCCCACTTTCAATATGTATCCAGATTGAGACTCAGAGTCATCCGGATTGGTGTTAAAGCTTGCATCGACGTAAGCATTTACGATGAACTCTTTATCACCTCCATAACCGAGAAACATTTCCTTAGTCCTTTTTAAGGCATCTAAGGATAATTTTTACTGCTGTCCAGTGATCTACTCCTGGATCAATATTGTACCCCCATGCCAAACTCATGGCAAGGTACACAACAGGTATGGTATACAGCATGGCATACTTTATAGAACCTATGTCTGAGGCATAGGGAATGACTTTCATTCTCTCTCTATCTTCTGCCATGGTCGGCTTTGAGTCTTACTCAACTTCACACCTTGCAACATAGGCAAGAACCTTTTCTTTGATTGATCCATTTTGAACTTCTTCAAAATCTTGTCAAGGTATGTGCTTTGTGAAAGTCTTATTAAGCGTCTTGATCTATCTCTATAGATCTTGATGCCCAATATATAAGCAGCTTCACCGAGGTCTTTCATTGAAAAAATCTTATTCATGTATCCTTTTATGCTATCCAGAAATTCTATATTATTTCCAATCAATAATATGTCATCCACATATAATATCAGAAATGTTACAGAGCTCCCACTCACTTTCTTGTAAATAGAGGCTTCACCGTAAGTCTGTATGAAACCATATGCTTTGATCACCTCATCAAAGCGTATATTCCAACTCTGAGATGCTTGCACCAGTCCATAGATGGATCACTGGAGCTTGCACACTTTGTTAGCACCTTTAGGATTGACAAAACCTTGTGGTTGCATCATATACAACTCTTCTTTTAGAAATCCATTAAGGAATGCAGTTTTGACGTCCATTTGCCAGATTTCATAATCATAAAATGCGGCAATTGCTAACATGATTCGGACAGACTTAAGCATCGCTACGGGTGAGAAAGTCTCATCGTAGTCAACCCCTTGAACTTGTCGAAAACCTTTTGCGACAAGTCGAGCTTTGTAGATAGTAACATTACCATCAGCGTCCGTCTTGCTCTTGAAGATCCATTTATTTTCAATGGCCTGCCGATCATCGGGCAAGTCCACCAAAGTCCACACTTTGTTCTCATACATGGATCCTATCTCAGATTTCATGGCCTCAAGCCATCTGTTAGAATCTGGGCTCATCATAGCTTCTTCATAGTTCGTAGGTTCGCCTTGGTCTAGTAACATGACTTCCAGGACAGGATTACCGTACCACTCTGGTGCGGATCGTGCTCTGGTCGACCTACGAAGTTCAGTAGTAACTTGATCTGAAGTTTCATGATCATCATCATTAGCTTCCTCTCTAGTTGGTGTTGGCATCACGGGAACAGTTTTTTCTGATGTACTACTTTCCAATTCGAGAGAAGGTACAATTACCTCATCAAGTTCTACTTTCCTCCCACTCACTTCTTTTGAGAGAAACTCCTTCTCTAGAAAGGACCCATTCTTAGCAACAAAGATTTTGCCTTTGGATCTGTGGTAGAAGGTGTACCCAATAGTTTCTTTAGGGTATCCAATGAAGATGCACTTCTCCGATTTGGGTTCGAGCTTATCAGGCTGAAGCCTTTAGACATAAGCGTCGCATCCCCAAACTTTAAGAAACGACAGCTTAGGTTTCTTGCCAAACCATAGTTCATACGGTGTCATCTCAACGGATTTAGACGGTGCACTATTTAACGTGAATGCAGCTGTCTCTAATGCATAATCCCAAAACGATAGTGGTAAATCGGTAAGAGACATCATAGAACGCACAATATCTAATAAAGTACGGTTATGAAGTTCGGACACACCATTACGCTGTGGTGTTCCAGGTGGCGTGAGTTGTGAAACAATTCCATATTGTTTTAAATGAAGGCCAAACTCGTAACTCAAATATTCGCCTCCGCGATCAGATCATAGAAACTTTATTTTCTTGTTACGATGATTCTCCACTTCACTCTGAAATTCTTTGAACTTTTCAAATGTTTCAGATTTGTGTTTCATTAAGTAGATATACTCGTACTTACTCAAATCATCTGTGAAGGTTAGAAAATAACGATACCCGCCGTGTGCTTCAACACTCATCGGACCGCATACATCGGAATGTATTATTTCCAATAAGTCATTAGCTTGCTCTATTCTTCCGGAGAATGGAGTTTTAGTCATCTTGCCCATGAGGCATGGTTCGCAAGTATGAAATGATTGATAATCAAGTGATTCCAAAAGTCCATCCGCATGGAGTTTCTTCATGCGCTTTACACCAATATGACCTAAATGGCAGTGCCACAAGTATGTTGCACTATCATTATCAACTTTGCATCTTTTGGCATTATTAGGAATATGTGTATCACTATGATCGAGATTCAATAAACCATTTACATTGGGTGTATGACCATAGAAGGTTTTATTCATGTAAACAGAACAACAATTATTCTCTGACTTAAATGAATAACCGTATTGCAATAAACATGATCCAATCATATTCATGCTCAACGCAAACACCAAATAACATTTATTTAGGTTCAACACTAATCCCGAAGGTAGAGGGAGTGTGCGATGGTGATCGTATCAACCTTGGAATCATTTCCAACACACATCGTCACCTCGCCCTTAACTAGTCTCTGGTTATTCTGCAACTCTTGTTTCGAGTTACTAATCTTAGCAACTGAACCAGTATCAAATACCCAGGGGCTATTATGAATACTAGTAAGGTACACATCAATAACATGTATATCAAATATACGTTTGTTCACTTTGCCATCCTTCTTATCCGCCAAATATTTGGGGCAGTTCCGCTTCCAATGACAATTTCCTTTGCAGTAAAAGCACTCAGTTTCAGGTTTGGGTCTAGCTTTGGGCTTCTTCATGGGAGTGGCAACTTGTTTGCTGTTCTTCTTGAAGTTCCCTTTCTGTCCCTTGCACTTTTTCTTAAAACTAGTGGTTTTGTTAACCATCAACACTTGATGCTCTTATTTGATTTCTACCTTCGTCGATTTCAGCATCGCGAAGAGCTTGGGAATCATTTTCGTCATCCCTTGCACATTATAGTTCATCACGAAGTTCTAGTAGCTTGGTGATAGTGACTAGAGAACTCTTGTCAATCACTATCTTATCTGGAAGATTAACTCCCACTTGATTCAAGTGATTGTAGTACCCAGACATTCTGAGCACATGCTCACTAGCTGAGCTATTCTCCTCCATCTTGTAGGCAATGTACTTGTCAGAGGTCTCATACCTCTCGACATGGGCATGAGTCTGAAATACTAATTTCAACTCTTGGAACATCTTATATGTTCCATGACGTTCAAAATGTCTATGAAGCCCCGATTCTAAGCCGTAAAGCATGGGCACTAAACTATCAAGTAGTCATCATATTGAGCTTGTCAAATGTTCATAACGTCTGCATCAGTTTGTCACGCCCCCGGCTTAATCGTGCACTAATCATACACGCAAATGCACATGATCAAGCCTAAGGACTCACTTGAAGATATCACAACACAACTCTAAAACACAAATTAAAATAATACAAGCTTTATGTTACAAGCCAGGGGCCTCGAGGGCTCGAATACGTAAGCTCGCATACAGGCGTCAGCGGAAGCATCAGATATCTGAGTACAGATATGAAACAAAAACAGATAAGCCTTTAGAAAGGCGGGGCAAAACAAAAGCTATGATCGAAAGGCGCAGGCCTCCTGCCTGGGACCCTCCGAACCTACTCCTGGTCGTCGGCAAGCTCGTAGTAGTAACCACCCTCGGGGTAGTAGTAGTGATCGTCGACAGGGGCAGCTGTCTCTTGGGCTCCGTCATCTGGTTGCATCAAACGGATATGGGGAAAAAGAGGAAGCAAAGCAACCGTGAGTACTCATTCGAAGTACTCAGCAAGCAAGGATCTACCCTACATATGCAACATTATCAAAGGGAGGCTGTATATGTGGACTAGGCTGCAGAAATGCCAGAATAGAGAGAAGGCCTAGTCCTATCGAAGACTAGCATCTTCAGCGGTCTTGTAGCATTAGAAGAGAGTAGATCAGTACAATATATAATAGTGGTAGTGTTATCAACCTCGCCCAGAGATCCTTCCTCGACTCCCTGCGAGAAAGCAATCCCAGAGCCACATATCCAGGTATCATCTCAAGTTCTAGTTGTATCGATCGGGATACAACTCCGAGTGTCCGTTACTGTAGGACAGGCTATCGATAGATGTTTTCTTCCCTGCAGGGGTGCACCAACTAACCCACCACGCTCGCTTAACTCCGGTTGGACACACTTTCCTGGCTCATGCCCGACCTCGGTCAAATGATACACCGCAACCCTACCTACAGCTCAGCAGAGAGGTCCCCGTCGGTCTACATCCTAAGTGCAAGGGGGTCTTGGGCCATCGCCCCTCGCCCTCCGGGTCGTTGCGTGGAGGGCGAACCAGGCTCCACCACTACAGGATGGTGCCGGCCCAACCCGGCCACCAGGCTGAACTGGACTTCTGACAGAGCTTTCGGCTGATGCCACAATGCAGAGTGCGCATAACTTTCCCACGTGATGGTTAGAGCTATTAGGCCAGAGGCCTGCTCGGATCAAATATCCAAATCGTTAGTGGATTAGGGGCTTGCGGTAAGGAGCAGAGACTCACGATCGATGTGACCCCGTCGCCCCGTCTCGAGGACTTGCTGCAAGGGCTAAGAATGCCCAGCCGCGCCTCGTATTTATCTCACGGGTAACCTCCAGGTCAACCCGACATCCCATCATTCGCGGGTACCCCTCTGGGTCGACCCGCCTTTCCAAGTATCAGTTGTAAAGTCCAAGTATCCGTGTGTCCATAACATCTGAAGAATCCGAGGTATCACCCTTGTTGGATTCCTACTTGATGTATCCGTTAAGGTGAACTCGGAGGAATCACCATCGATGGGTGCACACTTGAGGTGTTGCACGACAGCGTCATTATCGGGAGTGGTGAAAGAGGAATCACCCTCGATGACCACAACCGAATATCTACTCTACAGAGTTAACATCAGAAGTGCTATACGAGGTATCACCCTCGGCACTCGATAGTAACGCTACAGTGTCGTACAACTAAGGGGGTGATGTGCGGTGCCGGGGTCTGGTCTTCGATCCCGTTGATTGGGTCTTCTGATAATCCAGCGGGGCAGTTGGGTCAAAGTGGGGGCTCTGATGGGTCACTAACCAGCCTATACTAAGCAGTTTGGATATCAAGTAGGTATCAACAGTAGTTACAAAAACAAGCTATGCAACAGAATAGGAGCAATCAATTACAGTAGCAAAATCTAATGCAAGCATGAGAGAATAGAATGGGCGATATTGGGATGATCAAAGGGGGGGCTTGCCTGGTTGCTCGGCGGCAAAGGCAAGGTTGTCAGGGGTCGTCGATCTCCGGAGCTGCGTCGGACCGGGCTCTATCGAGAGAGAAGAGGGGGAGGAAACAGATAAATATATAGCAAACATATGCAACGCAGAGCATGCTATGCTAACGTGCAGTGCAGGGTTGCCTAAAAGCATGTCTAAGTCATATTAGTTATGTTAGGATTTAAGTTGGAATTATTAAACTGTAGCTAGGTACTATTCATCTACCGAAAACAAGCTAAAAGTTGCGGGTTCACCTCCGTAGAGGGTCCCGACATATAAACAGACAACACGATCAGATTCGTCTCGTCGTTCTGATCAACTTTCATGTAGAAAGTTTTTCGATCTGAGCTACGGATTAATTTCTATGAATTTTAACAGATTTAAACATTTTCAGAAATTATACAAATTTAAAAGAAATTATTTATGATGTCAGCATAATGTGGGGATGACGTCAGCGATCAGCAGCCGCACTGACCAGGTCAAACCTGACTAGTGGGTCCCTCCTGTCATAGACAGAGGGCTAACAGTAGTTTATTTTATCTAAACATAATTAGTTAAGGGTGTGGGCCCCAGGTGTCAGTGGCTGTTGTGTTAATTAATCAATTCTAGCCTAATCCGGAGTTAATTAGATAGCGGGGCCCACCTGTCAGCCACAGTAATCGGCCCAGTCAGCGTTGACCTTGGTCAACGAGTCAATGGGGCCCACCTGCCAGTGTCACAGGGGACCCCACATGTCGGTCCACGTCGGATGGCACCCGGCGACTCACCGGAATCACGCCGGCGAGCGTGTTTCACGGCGGCGCGACTCGGGAGGTGGTCGGGATTCGTCCTCCAGACACCATTTCGCACGTGGTTAGGTGCGTTGGATCGGCCGCAGCGCGGCGCGTCCATCGATGGTGGTGGCGCGGCCGGGGACGCTGTGTAGCAACGGCGGCGAGCTCATCGGCGGACGCCGGAGTTCGGTGGTGGGTGGAAACAGCGCAAGAGCTCCCGCGGGAGCAAAAGGAATGCCTAGCGGGGAACTACACGTTGCGGTGAAGTTAACGAGCACGAGCGCGTGGCCATTTGCTCGCCGGAGGCTCGCCGGCGACGAGCTCGTGCGGCAGCGGGCTCGGGCACGTTGGGGAACGGCGCGTACAGCCACGGAAAAGCACGGGGAGATAAGGAGAGGGACGCGGTGCTCACAGCGAAGCTATAGGGAGTGGCAGCGAGCTCGGGGAGGGCTCGATAGTGGCGGATCGAAGCGGCGATCGACGGCGGCCGTTGGAGGAAGATGAGCTCGGGGAGGACGCGGTGGCGGCTCCGAGCTCCAGCCAGTCGAGGCATGTGACGTAGCCGAGGACGACAGTGATGCTGAACACGACGGAGTGGCGGTCGGGGCTCGGTGGCCGCGAGGATGAGCGAGGCACGGCGGCGACCGCGTCGGGGTTGCTCTGGATCGAAGAGAGCAAGCGGGGGGAAGAGAGCGAGGGGAATCTGGGGTGGTCTAGGGTTTGCGGGGGAGAGAGAGGAGGCTGGGGCTAGCATTATCCTCGCCGGGGAGCCGTGGGATGAACGACAGCGCGGCGACGGGCGCTCGGATGCGCGCGCGCGCTGACGCATGCGAAAGGAGGACGACGACTGGCTGGTAGGCTGGCTCTGTTGGGCTGGGCCTGCACACTGTGCACTAAGGCCCAGCCAACAGTGGCCCTTTTCTTTTTATTATTTCTTTCTTTTCTGTTTTCTGTTTTTATCTCTGTTTTATCTCTGTTTTGTAATTCCTTTATCACTATTTCAATTTTGTAGATTATGAGCCTTGTCCACAAAAGTTCTAGGCAATATACCTCACTGCCAGAAAAAGGTTTAGAGGTAAATGGATATCATTTGGATTTTTATTAAATGAAATGGGTTTAAATAATATTGTTTTGGTACTATTTTAGTTTCTAGGGGCACTTTAATAATCCAAAAAATGTTGGTTTCTATTTTACAATTACTTAATTATTATTTGCAGAATTATGAACTATTTTATTTTGCTGTTTGATGAAATAACTATTTGACTTGCATTTTGAATTTGAATTTGATTTGAGACAAGTGGCATTTTGACTTAGTAAAATATGATGACATGGCAAATTAATTAGCTTGATGACAGGGTTAAGATCTGGGGATGTTACAAATCTCCTCCACTACAAGAAATCTCATCCCGAGATTTAAGCGGGGAGAAAAAAAAGGGTATAGGGACGGAGGCCTGGAAGGATTGGCATCCGGTACTTGTCTCAGGGAATAAGGCTTAGCAGCATTTGGAAACTTAACAAGAATGATATAAGGAGGTACAACAAGTTTCAGTCAGGCAGGCATCCAGCTGACGCCTAAGACAGATGATAAAGGGGTTTCAGAGCAATGATGAATAACGTTGCACATGATACCAGAACGAAACATAGTAAGGAAATTAGCTCGTAAATTATATACGAAGCCAGGTGCAAAGAATACTTCGAAATCAATGATGTAGAGGGGAGTCAGGTTCCGAACCTGTGGAACTGTGATGAGGGTCGATCGAGAGTAGGGAGGACGGTGATATCTTGCACGGTTTCGATAACAAGGCATGTCAGAGGGAAGTCTATCACTATGTCGACAACAACGTCGGCACCAAGGGCAGGGGATGAAGTGAACCATTTTCCTGCTCGTAAGAACGAGGCAGACCAATAGGCAAAGTTCTCGTCCACCAGCGGTTACCGGAATGTCAGCAACAACAGTAACGGGGTCTCACTGACAGAGTTGTAGACCGAGATGTTTACATAAGTAGGGAAATATTACTGCTTATATCATATAGGTCACAAGAAAGGTTAAACAAACAATGGAAAGGAAAATGTGATTATTAATTTAATCAGAACAATGGAAAGGAAAATGTGTTTAAACACAAATATCAAAAGTATATCCTTCCCAAGGACAAGCGGAGGATGACATCCATGACAGGATAGTAAGTAGATTTCCATTTAGGTAAAGGGGAGAGGAAATTCATGACGTTACCCATACAACAGTGTTTGGATAAGTGATCAAGAAACATTTTGTATTGCACCTCCAATGTTCTTAAGTATGTTCGGAGTACCACAGTCATGCTTCGGGATAGCATTGACATGGTGTTTCAAGTAAGGGTTGGATCTGAAGATCACAAGAGATATGAAGGAACAATTTCAAGAATAACAAGGAACTCAATGTATGAGCAAAACATCATCAGGTGAGTGTTGGAGGAAGTCAAGGATGTGGTCGATGATAACACAAATCACCGAAGAGCAAGGATGGTATTTCTCACCATGATTACGATTGACATCTCGGAAGAAGTCAAAATGTTAATGTTGATCATGACACATTTGTCGAGGAGTTTCAAGGAGATGAGATAGATCAGTAAGATGGTCAAAGCAGATGAAGTGAAGTTCAAGGTCAACGAAACCACGGATATGACACAAGCTCGAAATCTAGCTTGTTGTTCAAGGTGGAATGATAGGATGAGGAAGATCGACGTAAGCTTTGCTCATCATCGAAAAGTTGTGCTCCGGGAATAAGGACTAGGTAGCACAGTTAAAAATTGGCACGATAAAGATATAGCCGATCAGGCTAGGAATGATGTGATGGGGGATTAAACTTCCCAGTAACAAGTACTAGGCTTAATACCATAAGGTAAATCAGATAAGAGGTTGGACGGGTGAAATGATCTGCAGAGGAAAAGTATTTTAACTTAGCCGGGAAAGGGTATCAAGGAGGAATATGGTCGGTACCACGATTGCAAAGGATCAATGCACAGATACAAGATGAACTTGTACCAAGGAAATAATTGTTTGCTACGAGAAGCTTTCATGATAAGTTCCACATCGTGTACATGGGCATGAACACAAGGTTCAAGGTCGACTCCCACTTCTTCAATGCATAACCTTTCATTCACTTCTCGCTTTCGATGGAGTTGTAGTGTTGAAGATTTATCTGGTGAAGCACCAGAAGAGTATGAATCGCATAACCTTCGAGTTCACACGGATTAGGGCAAGCATAGGTCCAACCCTTCGGGACATTTTTATGAACCTATACAACCATCAACCAAATCAAGGAATACGGGTTTGTAAGCAGAGTATCGAAGCTAAAGCAGATGATACAATTTACCAAAGGCATTATGTATCAGGGGAGAACTCACAAGATTTTGGATGTTAAGGACACTGTCGGATAACAACCCAACAATGGATCTGGCGATTCACGATGGAGTTGATGTGAGTATCAGTACTCAACCAGAAGAAGAAGAAATGCAAGGGCATCGGTTTATGGAAACATCTGAATAATTCGATGCTTAAATACAAAGAAATTTGATTTCTAGATCGGTGCATCAGAATCAGGTGCTCCGATCGAAGATGGATAGGTTGAACAGACTTAGAGGCACACTGATCAAATCTTGATTGGGTAAGAGCTAGCTCATATCTGGAATGATGTCTGAGCTGGAAAGAAAATTCCTAAGGATTTATTGATGATTGCGAGTAGTCGCACATACGTTGAATCCATAGGAACATAATGACAATCACAAAGGATTTTAATAAATATTGCTAGATATATGGAATTAACCATAATGCAAACAGGCAAGGGGAATCAAAAGTAATAGGCTACAAAGGATTTTTGGGAGATCATATAGCATTTCCAAGTTTTTTGAAAAGCATATGAACAACTGGGGATGAACGGACCCCGGGTAAGTGAATTATCCGCAATGCAAAAAGAAGCTGCAAAGCAGAAGGCACAAAGGATTCTCGGAACAACGGAGAGTATGAGGGTAACTTGTAAGAACAAGAGCAACTGGGGATGAAGGTATAACGGCATGGATGTTATTCACGGGATTATCGATGGTCAGGAACTACAAAGCAGTAGGCACAGGGTCTCGGGAAACATCGAGGAGTATCTGCAGAATCTTCTGGCGAAGCAAGTGATCATCTGTAGTGAAGGGGCTCTCCGGGGTGAATTGGTTACGAGAACCTAAAGTCAGAGTTAGTAAAATCTTTAACCCGAATAGACGAGAGATTAGAATCCCTGAGTATAGATGAGGAATAAAAGATCCTAATACCACCCGATTGGCGACGTGGGCCCGTAAGCCACACAGCCATGTTAGTAAAACGGTTTTCATTGACTAGACTCAACTTCAGCCAAGGAGATGGGAAGGGGGATACCTACTGGCCGTCAGCTCTGATACCAACCTGTGACGCCCCCGGCTTAATAGTGCACTAATCATACACGCAAATGCACACGATCAAGCTTAAGGACTCACTTGAAGATATCAGAACAAAACTCTAAAGCACAAATTAAAATAATACAAGCTTTATGTTACAAGCCAGGGGCCTCGAGGGCTCGAATACATAAGCTCGCATACAAGCGTCAGCGGAAGCATCAGATATTTGAGTACAGATATGAAACAGAAACAGATAAGCCTTTAGAAAGGCGGGGCAAAACAAAAGCTATGATCGAAAGGCGCAGGCCTCCTGCCTAGGACCCTCCGAACCTACTCCTGGTCGTCGGCAAGCTCATAGTAGTAACCACCCTCGGGGTAGTAGTAGTGATCATCGACAGGGGCAGCTGTCTCCTAGGCTCCGTCATCTGGTTGCATCTAACGGATATGGGGAAAAAGAGGAAGCAAAGCAACCGTGAATACTCATCCGAAGTACTTAGCAAGCAAGGATCTACACTACATATGCAACATTATCAAAGGGAGGCTGTATATGTGGACTGGGCTGCAGAAATGCCAGAATAGAGAGAAGGCCTAGTCCTATCGAAGACTAGCATCTTCAGCGGTCTTGCAGCATTAGAAGAGAGTAGATCAGTATAATATATAATAGTGGTAGTGTTATCAACCTCGCCCAGAGATCCTTCCTCGACTCCCTGCGAGAAAGCAATCCCAGAGCCACATATCCAGGTATCATCTCAAGTTCTAGTTGTGTCGATCGGGATACAAGTCCGAGTGTCCGTTAGCGTAGGACAGGCTATCGATAGATGTTTTCTTCCCTGCAGGGGTGCACCAACTTACCCACCATGCTCGCTTAACTCCGGCCGGACACACTTTCCTGGGTCACGCCCGGCTTCTGTCAAACGATACACCGCAACCCTACCTACAGCTCAGCAGAGAGGTCCCCGTCGGTCTACATCATAAGCGCAAGGGGGTCTTGGGCCATCGCCCCTCGCCCTCCGGGTCGTTGCGTGCAGGGCGAACCAGGCTCCACCACTATAGGATGGTGCCGGGCCAGCCCGGGCGCCAGGCTGAACTGGACATCTGACAGAGCTTTCAGCTGATGCCATGATGCAAAGTGCCCATAACTTTCCCACGTGATGGTTAGTGC
Organism: Thinopyrum elongatum; assembly: GCA_011799875.1. Classification (NCBI taxonomy): domain Eukaryota; kingdom Viridiplantae; phylum Streptophyta; class Magnoliopsida; order Poales; family Poaceae; genus Thinopyrum; species Thinopyrum elongatum. The sequence continues at coordinate 449,932,038 of CM022298.1, read as the reverse complement.
TATCAGGCCAGAGGCCTGCTCGGATTAAATATCCAAATCGTTAGTGGATTAGGGTCTTGCGGTAACGAGCAGAGACTCACGATCGATGTGACCCCGTTGGCCCATCTTGAGGACTTGCTGCAAGGGATTAGAATGCCCGGCTGTGCCTCGTATTTATCTCACGGGTAACCTCCAGGTCAACCCGACATCCCATCATTCACGGGTACCCCTCAGGGTTAACCCGCCTTTCCAAGTATCAGTTGTAAAGTCCAAGTATCCGTGTGTCCATAACATCTGAAGAATCCAAGGTAACACCCTCGTTGGATTCCTACTCGATGTATCCGTCAAGGTGAACTCGGAGGAATCACCCTCGATGGGTGCAGACTTGAGGTGTTGCACGACAGCGTCGTTATCGGGAGTGGTGAAAGAGGAATCACCCTCGATGACCACAACCGAATATCTACTCTACAGAGTTAACATCAGAAGTGCTATACGAGGTATCACCCACGGCACTCGATAGTAACGCTGCAGTGTCGTACAACTAAGGGGGTGATGTGCGGTGCCGTGGTCTGGTCTTCGATCCCGTTGATCGGGTCTTCTGATAATCCAGCGGGGCAGTTGGGTCAAAGTGGGGGCTCTGATGGGTCACTAACTAGCCTATACTAAGCAGTTTGGATATCAGGCAGCTATCAACAGTAGTTACAAAAACATGCTATGCAACAGAATAGGAGCAATTCATTACAATAGCAAAATCTAATGCAAGCATGAGAGAATAGAATGGGCGATATCGGGATGATCAAAGGGGGGGGCTTGCCTGGTTGCTCGGCGGCAAAGGCAAGGTCGTCAGGGGTCGTCGATCTCCAGAGCTGCGTCGGTACCGGGCTCTATCGAGAGAGAAGAGGGGGAGGAAACAGATAAATATACGGAAAACATATGCAATGCAGAGCATGCTATGCTAACATGTAGTGCAGGGTTGCCTAAAAGCATGTCTAAGTCATATTAGTTGTTTTAGGATTTAAGTTGGAATTATTAAATGGTAGCTGGGCACTATTCATCTACCGAAAATAGGCTAAAAGTTGTGGGTTCACCTCCATAGAGGGTCCCGACATAGAAACAGATGACACGATCAGATTCGTCTCGTTGTTCTGATCAACTTTCATGTAGAAAGTTTTTCGATCTGAGCTACAGATTAATTTCTATGAATTTTAACAGATTTAAACATTTTCAAAAATTATTCAAATTTAACAGAAATTATTTATGACATCAGCATGACGTGGGGATGACGTCAGTGGTCAGCAGCCGCACTGACTAGGTCAAACCTGACCAGTGGGTCCCTCCTGTCATAGACAAAGGGCTAACAGTAGTTTATTTTATCTAAACAGAATTACTTAAGGGTGTGGGCCCCAGGTGTCAGTGGCTGTTGAGCTAATTAATCAATTCTAGCCTAATCCGGAGTTAATTAGATAGCGGGGCCCACCTGTCAGTGACAGTAATCGGCCCAGTCAGCGTTGACCGTGGTCAACGAGTCAATGGGGCCCACCTGCCAGTGTCACAGGGGACCCCACATGTCGGTCCATGTCGGATGGCGCCCGGCGACTCGCCGGAATCACGCCGGCGAGCACGCTTCGCGGCGGCGCGGCTCGGGAGGTGGTCGGGATTCGTCCTTCGGCCACCATTTCGTGCGTCGTTAGGTGCGTTGGATCGGCCGCAACGCAGCGTGTCCATCGGTGGTGGTGGCGCGGCCGGGGACGCTGTGTAGCGATGGCGGCGAGCTCATTGGCAGATGCCGGAGTTCGGTGGTGGGCGGAAACAGCGCAAGAGCTCACGCGGGAGCAAAAGGAATACCTAGCGGGGAACTACACGTTGCGGTGAAGTTAACAGGCATGAGCGCATGGCCATTTGATCGCCGGAGGCTCGCTGATGACGAGCTCGTTCGGCAGAGGGCTCGGGCACATTGGTGAACGGCGCCTACGGCCATGGAAAAGCACGGGGAGATAAGGAGAGGGACGCGGTGCTCACAGCGAAGCTGTAGGGAGTGGCAGCGAGCTCAGGGAGGGCTCGATGGCGGCGGATCGAAGCGGCGATCGATGGCGGCCGTAGGAGGAAGATGAGCCCGGGGAGGACGCGGTGGCGGCTCCGAGCTCCAGCCAGTCGAGGCAGGCGATCTAGCCGAGGACGACGGTGATGCTGAACACGACGGAGTGGCGATCGGGGCTCGGTGGCCGCGAGGACGAGTGAGGCACGGCGGCGACCGCGTCAGGGTTGCTCTGGATCGAAGAGAGCACACGGGGGGAATAGAGCGCGGGGGATCTGGGGTGGTCTAGGGTTTGCGGGGGAGAGAGAGGAGGCTGGGGCTGGCCTTATCCTCGCCGGGGAGCCGTGGGATGAACGACAGCGCGGCGACGGGCGCTCGGATGGGCGCGCGCGCTAGCGCGTGCGAAAGGAGGACGACGGCCGGCTGGTGGGCTGGCTCTGTTGGGCTGGGCCTGCACATTGTGCACTTAGGCCCAGCCAACAGTGGCCCTTTTCTTTTTATTATTTCTTACTTTTCTCTTTTCTGTTTTCTGTTTTTATCTCTATTTTATTTATGTTTTGTAATTCCTTTAGCACTATTTCAATTTTGTAGATTATGAGCCTTGTCCACAAAAGTTCTAGGCAATATACCTCACTGCCATAAAAAGGTTTAGAGGTAAATGGATATCATTTTGATTTTTATTAAATGAAATGGGTTTGAATAATATTGTTTTGGTACTATTTTAGTTTCTAGGGGCACTTTAATAATCCAAAAAATGTTGGTTTCTATTTTACAATTACTTAATGATTATTTGCAGAATTATGAACTATTTTATTTTGCTGTTTGATGAAATAACTATTTGACTTGCATTTTGAAATTGAATTTGATTTGAGACAAGTGGCATTTTGACTTAGTAAAATATGATGACATGGCAAATTAATTAGCTTGATGACAGGGTTAAGATCTGGGGATGTTACACAACTCCTGCAACAGGTCTGTCACCTAGCGGTGCATCAAGGACATAATTCTTCTGTGCAGCAATGGGGATAATCCTCAGATCACGGACCCAGTCCGCATCATTGCTACTATCATCTTTCAACTTAGTTTTCTCTAGGAACATATCAAAATAAAACAGGGGAGCTATACGCGAGCTATTGATCTACAACATAGATATGCAAAAGCGATCAAGACTAAGTTCATGATAAATTAAGTTCAATTAATCAAATTACTAAAGAACTCCCACTTAAATCGACATCCCTCAAGTCATCTAAGTGATACGTGATCCAAATCAACTAACCCATGTCCGATCATCACGTGAGATGGGGTAGTCATCAATGGTGAACATCTCTATGTTGATCATATCTACTATATGATTCACGTTTGATCTTTCGATCTCCAGTGTTCCGAGGCCATGTCTGTACATGCTAGGCTCGTCAAGTTTAACCCAACTATTCTGCATGTGCAAAACTGTCTTACACCCGTTGTATGTGAACGTAGAGTCTATCACACCCGATCATCACATGGTGTCTCAACACGACGAACTGTAGCAACAGTGCATACTCAGGGAGAACACTTTTACCTTGAAATTTAGTGAAGGGATCATCTTATAATGCTACCGCCGTACTAAGCAAAATAAGATGCATAAAAGATAAACATCACATGCAATCAAAATATGTGACATGATATGGCCATCATGATCTCGTGCTTTTGATCTCCATCTCCAAAGCATCGTCATGATCTCCATCGTCACCGGCTTGACACCTTGATCTCCATCATTGCGTCGTGGTCGTCTCGCCAACTATTGCTTCTACAACTATTGCTAACGCATAGCGATAAAGTAAAGCAATTACATGGCGTTTGCATTTCATACAATAAAGAGACAACCATAAGGCTCCTGCCGGTTGCCGATAACTTACAAAACATGATCATCTCATACAATAATGTATATCACATCATGTCTTGACCATATCACATCACAACATGCCCTGCAAAAACAAGTTAGACGTCCTCTAATTTGTTGTTGCAAGTTTTACGTGGCTGCTACGGGCTTCTAGCAAGAACCGTACGGCAAAAACCACAATGGTGAATTATCAAGTTTGCTGTTTTAACCTTCTTCAAGGACCGGCCGTAGTCAAATTTGATTCAACTAAAGTAGGAGAAACAGACACCCGCCAGCCACCTTTATGCAAAACTAGTTGCATGTCAATCGGTGGAACCGGTCTCATGTGCGTGGACATGTAAGGTTGGTCGGGGCCGCTTCATCCCACAATATCGCCGAATCAAAATAAGATGTTGGTGGTAAGCATTTTACTATCACCGCCCACAACTCTTTGTGTTCTACTTGTGCATATCATCTACGCATAGACCTGACTCATGATGCCACTGTTGGGAAATGTTGCATGGAAAATAGAAAATTTTCTATGCACACGCAATGATCTATCCATGGAGATGCATAGCAACGAGGGGGAGAGTGTGTCTACGTACCCTGATAGACCGTAAGCGGAAGCGTTTCACAACGCGGCTGATGTAGTCGAACTGCTTCGCGCTTCAACCGATCAAGTACCGAACGCACGACACCTCCGCGTTCTGCACACGTTCAGATCGGTGACGTCCCTCGCCTTCTTGATCCAGCAAGACATCGAGGTAGTAGATGAGTTCTGTCAGCACGATGGCGTGGTGACGGTGATGGTGAAGTGATCTCCGCAGGGCTTCGCCTAAGCACTATGAAAATATGACCGGGGGTGTAAACGGTGGAGGGGGGCGCCGCACACGGCTAGGCAATTGTCTGGGGTGTGCTAGGTGCCCCCTCCTCATATATATAGGTGGGAGGGAGAGGGGAGAGGCCAAGGGGCACCCCAAGTAGGTCCGAATCCTACTTGGGCTCCTGCCCTTGGCCACGCCTCCTGCCATGTTTGTCAGAGGGGGAAGGAAAGAGGGGGGGGGGGAGAGGGAAGGAAGTGGGAATCCTAATCCACACTTACCTTTCCCTTCTCCCTTTCCTTCTCCTCCTTAGGCCGGCCCATATGGGGGGCGCTCCAGCCCCTTGTGGCTGGTGCATTTCCCCTCTTGGCCCATAAGGCCCATATCTTTTGCCGGGGGTGCCCGGAACCCCTTCCGGTGACCCGATAAGTACCCGGTACCCACCGAAACACTTCCGGTGTCCGAATACCATCGTCCTATATATCAATCTTTACCTCTCAACCATTTCGAGACTCCTCTTCATGTCAGGGCTCGACAGCCGCGCCTTACGGGTAGAACTTACGGAGATGCTCAATGTTCCATGAGTTTTGCAATTGAATGCCATCTCCGGTCTCCAGACGGACTGCGCCAGGTCTGGGGACTCGTACTACCCGTCAAGGGCCTTCCCACTTTGGCGTCAACTTGTTTGCACCCTTGGCGGACTGAACACGCCTAAGGACAAGGTCGCCTTCCTCAAAGCTCCGGGCATGAACCCTGCGGCTGTGGTAGCGACGCAGGGCTTGCTGGTAGCGTGCATCACACGTAGCAGCCCGGAGGCGGTTCTCCTCAAGTAGCACAGCGTCGTCATGCCGGTGCTGTTCCTGCGCTACTTCATCGTAGGCAAGCACTCGAGGAGACCCGAATATGAGTTCCGTGGGGATAACTGCTTCTGCCCCATAGACTAGGGAGAAGGGAGTCTGCCCGGTAGCTCGATTTGGTGTCGTACGGAGGGACCAAAAAACCACCAGCAGCTCGTCGTTCCATCACCTGCCGCACTTCTGCAGCCTATCAAAGGTTCTTGTCTTGAGACCTCACAGCACTTCAGCGTTCACCCTCTCAGCTTGCCCATGGCTCCTGGGATGGGCCACAGAGGCAAATGAGACCTTGCTTCCGAGGGCATGAACATATTGCATGAAGGCACGGCTTGTGAATTAGGCGCCATTGTCGGTAATGATTCGGGCAGGTACCCCGAAGCGGCACACCAATCCTTTCAAGAACTTGATAGCTAACTGTGCGGTCACCTTCCTCATGGGCTCTACTTCCGGCCACTTTGTAAACTTGTCGATTGCTACGAACAAGAATTCAAAGCCCCCCGGTAGCACGGGGGAAGGGGCCCAAGATGTCGAGCCCCCAGACCGGAAATGGCCATGATAAATGGATTGTTTGGAGAGCTTGAGCAGGCTGATGGATATTCTTGGAGTGGAACTGGCAGGCATCACACTTGGTGACTAGCTCAATTGCGCCTTGGAGGGCTGTGGGCCAGTAGAAACCTTGCCGGAAAGCTTTCCCGACCAAGGCCCTTGATCCGATGTGGGAGCCACACATACCCTTGTGTATCTCTGCCAGCAGTTCCTTTCCTTCTTCCCGGTAAATGCACTTCAATTACACACCGTTGGGCCTTCTTTTGTATAGTGTGCCATCAATGAACTGATACATACTGGCCCTCCGGGCTACTCTTTAAGCTTCTTCTTGTTCTTCAGGAAGTTCTCCTGTTTGGAGGAAACGAACAATGTGCCGCGCCCAAGTTGGTGCCTGGGCTCGGCAACAAGGACTAGCGGCACCTCCCCGTTGATGGGAGAGCATGCCTCGACCGCAAAGACTGGTAGTTTGGCGGGAGGGTGCAGCTCATTGATCGAAGGGGAGTTGTTCCCACCAAGCTCTCTGCCGGGGCTTCGGGAAGCTCTGCCGGGAGAGGCTTGCCAGAGTTCAATTTCCTCCTCTTGCTGGCCATTGTTGCTGGGGATACGGAGGGTTGAGTCAGATGGAGAACAAAAGTCCCTGGTTCCATAGGGAGTTTTTGTGCAGCGCACTTGGACATATGATCAGCAATGTTGTTTTCCGCACGTGGCACGTGCTCTGTTTGCAATCCGTCAAAGCACTCCTCCAACTTCCTCACTTCCTCGACGTATGCCTCCATCAATGGGCTTTGATAATCCTTGTTGATTTGCCTCACCACAAGTTGTGAATCTCCATGGATGATCAGCTTCTTAATTCCCAGTTCTGTTTTAATTCTGAGCCCGGCAAGGAGCCCTTCATACTCTGCAGTATTGTTGGTAGCCTTCTCCCGGGGGAAATGCATTTGAATGACGTACTTAAGGTGCTCCCCAGTGGGAGCAACGAGAAGCACGCCAGCTCCTGCACCTTGTAGAGAGAAGGCACCATCAAAATACATAATCCATTCTTGGGGCGCTTCCTTGCCGGGGATGACTTCTGCAGTAGTTCTTCATCAGGGGTTGGCGTCCACTCCGCAATGAACTCTGCTAGTGCTCTGCTCTGAATAGTTGACGTGCTTTAAAATTTCAAACCAAAGCTGGATAACTCCAAAGCCCATTCCACGATTCTGCCAGTGGCCTCAGGGTTTCGGAGTATGCGTTGCAAGGGGAAGCGGGTGACAACCATGATCTCGTGGGCTTGGAAGTAATGGCGCAATTTCCTTGAGGCCATGATGAGGCCAAAAATCAACTTTTGCACGCCAGAGTACCTCGACCTAGCCCCCTGCAGCAGGAAGCTGACGAAGTACACTGGGCGCTGCACCACCTTCTTCCTTGCTGTGATCTTGGAACTATCTCCGCTGCCTTGCTCTTCCTTGTCTTGAACTGCATCTGACCTTGTCGGGACGGGTTCACTTTCCTCTCCAGAGGAGACGGCGGTGGCCGCTGCTGCTTCATCTACCTCCCGCTGTGCCACCAGCGTTGCGCTAACCACTTGATTGGTCGCTGCTAAATATAGCAGCAATGGCTCTTGTGGTTTAGGAGCGACTAAGGTGGGAACAGAAGAAATGTAGGTCTTCAAATCTTGTAGCGTAGTGTCTGCCTCCGGGGTCCACTCCACGGGCCCTACCTTCTTCAAGATTTTGAAGAACGGCAAGGCTCCTTCGGCGGACTTAGAAATGAACCTGCTTAGCGCGGCAACACACCTAGTCAAACGCCTCATGTCTTTAACTGTCTTGGGTGCTTGTATCTGCTCGATAGCCTTGATCTTGTCGGGGTTGGCCTCTATCCCCTGATGGGACACGAAGAAGCCAAGTAGCTTGCTAGAAGGAACGTCAAACACACTCTTCTCCGGGTTCAGCTTCAAGTTGATTCTGCGCAGATTTGCAAAGGTCTCTTCCAAATCCTGAATGGGAGTCATTCTGTCCTTGGTTTTGACCACTATATCATCCATGTAGGCTTCAATATTTCTGTGCAACTGGGACTCATAGCCAATCTGTACTGCTCTTGCAAAAGTGGATCCAGCGCTCTTCAACCCGAAGGGCAGCCGTACAAAATAGTACATGCCACATGGGGTTATGAACGCGTTCTTCTCTTCGTCTTCCTTGGACATGAAGATCTGGTGGTATCCAGAGTAGGCATCCAGGAAAGAAAGCAGGTCACACCCGGAGGTGGAATCCACAATCTGATCGATGCGTGGCAAGGGGAATGGGTCCTTCGGGCGTGCTTTATTTAGATTCGTGAAATCTATGCAAAGCCTCCATTTCCCATTCGCCTTGCGCACCACCACTGGATTTGCTAACCAAGTTGGATGCAACACTCCTCTGACCAAACCAGCGGCTTCATGTTTCCTGATCTCCTTGGCAATAAACTGTTGCCGCTCCAAAGCTTGCTTCCGGACCTTCTGCTTGATGGGCTGGGCATGTGGGCAGACAACAAGGTGGTGCTCGATTACCTTCCTGGGAACACCGGGGATGTCAGATGGTTGCCAAGCAAACACATCGACATTCGCCCGCAGGAAGGCAACAAGTGCGCTTTCCTATTTGTCGTTGAGGGTGGCACTGATGGTAAACGTACCATCAGTGCCAGCCAGCCCTGCCGGGACCTTCTTCACAGCGGGTGCAACAGCCTTGGATCTCTTGCTATTGGAACTCTCCGGAAGTCATCAACAGGCATAGCGCACTCCGAAGAGGTACGCTTCCCGGATTCCTTGCTGGCTTTCTTCTTTTTCTTGCTTTCCTTGGCGGGAGCAGGGGCTTCCGCGGCCTCTACAACGAGTGCTTCCTGGTACATCTTGTCCACGCACATGATTGCATCTTTCTTGTCTGATGGAATGGAAATGATGCCCATTGGCCCAGGCATCTTCAAAGTGTTGTAGGCATAGTGGGATGCCGCCATGAATTTGGCCAGGGCAGGGCGACCAAGGATTCTGTTGTACGGCAGGGGGAGGTCTACCACATCAAACACGATCTTCTCAGTTCGGTAGTTTAACTCCCCCCGAATGTTACCGGTAGTGTGGTCTTCCCCTTAGGACGACTCCTTCCGGGTTTGATCCCTTGGAACATACCAGTAACCTTGAGCTCTTCATCTGTTATTTGTAGTTTGCTGATGACCTTCGGAGAAATCAGATTCAACCCGGCCCCACCGTCAACCAACATCTTTGTGACCTTGAGGTTGCGGATCGTTGGTGAAACCAACAACGGCAAACACCCTACCGCGGTAGTGCAGTCAGGGTGATCCTCCTCATCAAAGATGATGGGCATGCGGGACCACTTGAGTGGCTTTCGAGAATCTGCCGCTGGCTCCACGGCATTGACTTCATGCGCCCACTTTTTAAGTTGGCGGTGAGAGGAGTGCAAAGATGCACCCCCGTCAATGCACAGGGCGTCAGTGGCTTTCTGGAACTCCTGCTCGCTGGTTTCCTCTTCATCTCCTTCATCACTCTCATCCTCGCAATCCTTCTTCTCTCGGCCTTTGGCGGGTTTCCTATGATGCTGAGGAGCCTTGCCAGGGTGACCTGCTCAGTCACCTTGGCCCTTCCCGCCAGCATCATCTTGGTCTTGCTCCTTATCACGCTTCTCGTACTCAGCCCTCTGCTTCTTGACGAGTTGCTCAACCTGATGACACTCCTGAAGATCGTGGCCCTTGGTCCGATGGATCTTCCAGTATGGCCCATCACTCTTCCCAGCCTTCTCGGCAGCCACGGCTTCCCGGCAATCAGTGCACGCGACAGCATCCTTGCCGGGAACCTCGGTCTTGGCCTTCTTGCCGGTACTAGGTGCACTCGATCCTTCAACGGTCATCACCGCTTTATCCTTGCGCTTATTGTTGCGCTTCTTGTTCTTCTTCTTCTAGTTGGTGGCATCGTCGTCGTCCTCTGAGTCGATGTCGACGCCATCTTCTTCACCGGGGAGTCGTCTCCCCTCTTCTACTCGGGCACACTTATCCACCAGAGTGTATAGCTCATTCACAGTCTTGGGCAACCGAACGTTCATTTTAGAACGTATCCGGCGGTTGCGCACGTTGGACTGGAACATGGCTATCACAGCCGTCGGGTGGTTGTCTGGAATATTTCTGTGCACCCTGCTGAACCTCTGCATGTACTTCCGCAGACTCTCTCCTTCCTTCTGCGAAAGGAGCTGCAAGTCGCTGGGCCGCCCTGGTTCTTGATGGCCGCCCGTGAAGGCGCCAACAAACTCATGGCACAGGTCAGCCCTAGTCGAGATGGAATTCTCTGGTAAGTGCATCAACCAAGACCTCACATTTGGCTTGAGTGCCAAAGGGAAGTAGTTAGCGAATACCTTCTCGTCTCTTCCCCCGGCAGCTTGAACAACGATGGTGTAGATTCTCAAGAACTCTGTCGGGTTCAATCTTCCATCGTAATTCTCTGGTATTTCTGGCTTGAATGTTCAAGCAGATGGCCAACGGACTTGCCGCAGCTCGCGAGTGAAGGCGGGGCACCCAACCTCGAAAGGTAGGTACCCACCATCACCGGGCGTGGGCTCGTCGACGTCGGGGCCATTGCGCCTATCAGACTGGCATTGGGTTTCGTGGCGTCGTTCGATGGTGACGCGCGCGTCTTCCCTCCGCCTATCTTCCAGGACTTGCCGCTGGTCTCGCCGTGCTCGAGGATTGGACGAAGCCATCGATACGTCGTTGGGTTCTTGGTCGCGGGGCTCTGGCTATGGCCCCTGCACTGGCTGACACGGAGGGGATTGCACTGTGGGGGTGGCCCCTTCGGTACAGCCAGCGGCTCGGGCCGTTGTTGCCGCCTGCGGAGGCCATGACGGGCCTGCTCGCTGTGATCCTGCCGCCTTGGTGAAACCAATCAGGCTCTGAATGGTGGCTCTCCACTCATCCATCTGATCGGCCGGCGGCGGAAATCTCAACAGGAGTTGGGCCCACGCCATGGCCTCCGAAGGAGTGCTCGGCATAGACGACGACGTAGACCGCAACGTCGCCTGGCTTCTAACAGTGCTGGTAGTGGCAGCGCCATGCCCTCGTCGCCGTGAGCCAGTCGCCAGGGTGGCATGGTTACGAGGTGGATGTGCTTGGGGATCAGCGGCTCCGTTTGGCGCATCGGCTTGGCCAGCCCGTCCCGAGGGTGGCGCGCGCCCTACGGCCCCACCCGCAGCGGGGATGGCCGGAGGGTTGCGGTTCACCCCAGGGTGAGCGCCACCGCTGTGGTTACGTCCTTCCGTGGGGTGGAGAGGCGCGAACGGGATGATCTCTCCTCCCGCACCTTGTGGAGCGTGGCCACTGGGATGTTGTCACTACTAGGGAAATGCTTATAGGTAGGACATCAGTAGTAGCGCTAGAAAAAAGCATGCGCTGCTGCTAATTAGCAGTAGCGCTGGTTCGGGGCAGCGCTACAAGTAATGCCTTAGTAGTAGCGATGGAAATGGAAAAGGCGCTACTACGAAGTGGGGCCCAACGAGCCCATCGACGCTAGATGTAGTAGCAGCGCTGTCCGGAAAACAGCGCTACTACTAACCGCAGTAGCAGTAGCGCTTTACTTGACAGCACCGCTACTGCTAATGGGCCCCACTAAATAGTAGCGCTTTTCCTAGAAAATGCTACTACTAAGTACCATAGCAGCAACGCTTTCCAGAAAACAGCGCTACTGCTAGTTGCGGCTGGCGCCACCTTTTCACCCCCTCCTCCCCCTTTGCCTTCATTTCCCCTCTCCCCTCTCTAAGTTAGTTCTCCACCATTGTTGCCCTTCTTCTCTCTTCCTCCTACCTCTCTTCTCTCCCCATTAATGCCCCCCTCCACCATAACTCTCCTCCATAAATGGCCTTCTCATCTCTATCTAGCTACCTCATTTATTTGGCTCTCCCTCCATTCCATAGATATAGATCTAGCTAGATCATCTCTCTCCCTCTCCATTAGTTAGCTAGAGTCATCTCTCCTCCCCAACAACTAGATCTAGCTAGCTATTTAGCCATCCACACACTTTCGATCCCTATAGGTAGCGAAAGGCCTCATCTAACAGTGCTCGGTCTCTCTCGGGAGATAGGTGAGTAAAAAGTTGTGCATTTCAAGAATGGGAATGTGTGTGTTTGGGATATGGAGAGATTTGTGCGAGTGACATGCCCCCGAGTTGCTTATGTTTTGCCGAAATGTCGATTTTTTCCGTTTCGGTGAATTTCGAGCAAACTCGATATGTCCTATTTTTAGGCAAGGTCATGCCTAATTTTTATATGACTTTGATGCATGCATTTATTTTTTTTATAACCCTTTTGCTTGTTATACCGTGCAGTCTCGGTCATGAAGGTGAGTGGATGAAAGGTGGAGCGATACATGCAATCCGCGGTGATGGACATGTATCTAAATAATTAGACTAGGATTAGATGTCCGTGTACAAGATGCAAAGAAGGAGTCCTTTTGGACCCTTTTGATCGTGGCAGTTTGAAGGCGCACCTGCTGATGAATGGTTTCATGGATGGCTATACTCGGTGGATAAGTGAAGATGATGATGAGGATGTCCACATGGTAGGGAATAACGACATGGGGCTAGACGAAGAGATGACCGATCGACACGAAGACGATGGCGCCGGACATGGCGGTGGGGAAGAGTCCGGACATGACGGCGGCGGAGAAAATTCCGGACACGACGAAGAAGAGTTCGGACATGGCAGAGAAGAGGCGGCGGTCATGCCGTAGTCTTCGACGCTACTAAGTGCAGTCGTGCATGACCCTCATGTTCGAGACCTCCTTCGCAAGAGTACGACCAGCGAGAGAGCTGCTTCTAGAGAGGAAGCCAAGCTGGTGCAACTTGAAGTAGACTCGAAGACTCCATTGTATGACGGTTGCGATCCCGAGGTGACCCGCTTGAGTTTCACGCTCGAACTTCTAAAGACGAAGGCCAAAAACAAATGGCAGACAAAATCCTCGATGAGCATTTGAAGTATCTACATAATAAAGTTCTCCCCGCGGGGAACCTTTGTCCTACTAGTGTCGAGGAGGGCAAGAAAATTGTTTGCCCTTTTGATTTGCCGCACATTAGGTACCACACATGCATCAACGATTGCACCATTTATCGGGGGGAGCACACAGAAAAATCCAGCTGTCCAGTGTGCAATGCTTCTCTTTACAAGAAGGCACGAAAGAAAGCTCCTCAAAAAGTTGTATGGTACTTTCCGATCACTCCCCGTCTGCAGCGGTATTTTGTAGATCCTAAGGAAGCAAAGCTCATGCACTGGCACGCGAAGAGGAAGAAGCCCAATGATGGAGATGATCCGAAGCTGAGACACCTCGTAGATGGTAGCCAGTGGAAAGCATTCAATGCCGTATATGGATTTTTGGCAGAAGATCCAAGGAACATCATGCTTAGTGCGAGTACCGATGGCATGAATCCGTTTGGAAACCAGAACACCAACCACAGCACATGACCCGTCTTTGTATGGATGTACAACCTCCCCCCATGGAAGTGCATGAAGACAAAGTACATACACATGAGCATGCTGATTCAAGGGCCCAAACAACCGGGAAATAATATTAACCTGTATATGGGGCTTCTGAAAGAGGAGCTAGACACGTTATGGAAAACACCGGCATGGACATGGGACGCCAGCAAAGGAGAGTATTTCTATATGAGAGCCGCGCTGATGACGACGGTGCACGACTATCTCGGTTGCGGGTACACCTCAGGCCAGGTGTGCCACGGATACTGCAGATGCACGAGGTGCATGGATGATACAATGTCTCAGCAGCTTACGTCAACGAAAGATGGCGGGTCTGGGAAAATCGTGTACATGGGGCATCATACAGTGCTCGAGAAGGATGACCCGTGGAGAAAGCGTGGAGATCTATTCAATGGGTTGGCTGAGCATCGAGGACCTCCACGTAAGAGAAGTGGCGCCGAAATCAACGAGCTGTTGAAAAACTGGGAATAGTGCCCCACGCCAGGAAAGATGAAAAAAGGCGCCGGAGCCGCTGCTGAAGGTATGGAAAACGAGGTATGTTTTCTGGGACTTGGAGTACTGGCCCAATCACGACATGCCTCATTGCCTTGATCAAATGCATATTAAGAAGAATGTCCTCGAGAGCTTGCGTGGCACACTGATGAACATGCCGGAGAAGACCAAGGATGGGCCGAAGGCAAGGAAAGACTTGGAAGATTTGAAGATCAGGAAAGATCTCCACATGCCGCCCCGTAAAAAGTCGACGGAGGAGACGGAGACAGAGGAGGGGGAAAGGGGCAGAAAAGTCAACAAGAAGGAGGAGAATTATTGCCCCCCTTCTTGCTTCACCTTAAGTGCAACTGAGATTGATCAATTCATCAAGTGCCTTACGGGAATCAAAGTCAGTTCCGGTTACTGTGGGAAGATAAGCAGATTTCTAGACACCAAGAAGAAAAGGTTCAGCGGGATGAAGTCTCATGACTGTCACGTGATGATGACGTAGATACTCCTGGTTGCCATTAGAGGGATAATCGACAAGCACGTCCATGACACGCTTACTGGTCTCTGCAACTTCTTCAACGTTATCTCTCGAAAGTCCATCAGTGTGAAGCAGCTCCGAAGGCCACAGGAAGAGATCGTTGTCATACTATGTGAGCTTGAGATGTACTTCCCGCCCGCGTTCTTTGACGTCATGGTGCATCTGTGTGTCCACATCGTGGACGACATCATCGACCTCGGGCCGACATTCCTTCACAGCATGATGCCGTTCGAGAGGATGAATGGGGTCATCAAAGGATTCATTCATAACATGTCCCGTCCCGATGGGAGCATCGTCTAGGGGTATCTGACGCATGAGTGCATCTCCTTCTGTGAGAATTATATATTCGTTGGAGACCCTGTTGTTGGTTTGCCCGTTAAGAAGCACGATGGGAGGCTCGGAGGAGAAGGTCACAACAACGGCCGGAGGGAATTGCACGTGGACTACTCGGATCGACGGAACGACTTTGACAAGGCTAACTTAGTAGTGCTACAACACATAGATGTGGTAGATGATTATGTGATACGGCACAAAGAAACCATCGCAAAGAAGTACCATGATAAGGGGATGCTCAAGACAGACAACAAAGTTACTGTAGAGCACAACGCCACTTTCTTGCGTTGGTTGAAAGAGGAAGTTCTTGCTAATCCCCGGAAGAGGGCAGTTCGGATGGATTGCTCATACACGCCTTAGCACATGGCCCCGCGCCCAAACTCGTGACATATCAGGCATACGATATCAACGGGTACACATTCTACACGGAGGCCAAACACATGGACAGTGATTACCAGAACTCAGGGGTGTCGATTGAATGCGTGACCGACGCCAACGACACAACTGAAAGATTCTACGGAAGGGTCGAAGAGATCTAGGAGCCTGACTATGCTGGAATGCACGATGCGACGATGTTCCGTGTCAGATGGGCTAAGGACGTCGTAAGAGAAAACAAGTATTTCACTACCATGGCTATACCTGACGCGAAGAGCGCTACCGTGAACGTTAACGTCATCGCCAAAACTGAGCCATGGGTACACGCTAAGCACGTGACACAATGCTTCTTCATAACCGACCAGACCAATCCCAGCCGTGTTGTCGTGAGGAGAGGCAAAAGGAGTATCATCGGAATGGATGGTGTCGCCAACGAGGAAGACTACGACCAATACGGCAACCCGATGAGGGAAGATGACGATGACGATGAAGCATATGTGGAAAGAAGAATCAATACTACATTACCTAAGAAAGATCGTACTCCATGGTACCGGAAAAGTCACAAGGAGGGGCTCAATTATTTGATAACGAATAAGAAAGGGAAGAAGCTCAATGTGAAACATCGTCGACGCAGCTGAGAAACCATCATTTATATATATGTATCTATTTTGTGTACGCACTTAAGTAACCGTTATCGGTCAAATGATGTATACATCGTATCCCCTTCAATTACTACCACATGCATGGTTCCAGTGATATTCGCGCAGTGTGGGAGGGAGACGCCGTCGTCGGGAGAAAAACAAAAAAACAAAAAAAGGGAGAAAGCAATACAAAAGAAAAAGAAAAGTAAACAGAAAAGAGAAGGAAAATAATAAAAAGAAAAGAGAACTAAAAACTAGAAAAGGAAAATAATAAAAAGAAAAGAAAAATAGCGGTAGCGCTGGATTGGGAACCAGCGCTATAGCTAAGTTAGCTATAGCGCTGGATTCAAAACCAGCGCTACTGCTATCTGTATTTTAGAATTAAAAAAATAAAAATTGCAATAGTTAGCAGTAGCGCTGGATTGGGAACCAGCGCTATAGCTAAGTTATCTATAGTGCTGGATCCTAGTCCAGCGCTACTGCTATTTTGAGTTAACCCCCTGCCGCGCGGGCTCAAAATTTCACCAAGTCATTCCCCCCCCTCTCCTCCACCACTCCCCCCACTCTGTCGCCGGCCATCGCCCCTGCCTGCCATCGCCCCTATCCGTCGTCGAGCTCGACGCCGACCGTCGCCCGAGCCCTCCCTCGACCTCACCGTCGCCGCGTGGGCCCGCCCTCGACCTCGCCGCCGCCGCCCTCTCCCCTGCCCTCGACCTCGCCGCCGCCACCCTTTCCCCCGCCCTTGACCTTGCCGCCACCCCGTAAGCCTCTCCCTCTCCTCTCCCCTGCCCTCCTTTCTCAGCTCTCTGCGCTCTCTCTCTCTAGTATGAACCCTAGGAGATGTAGCAGAGAGAGAGCAATTTAGTTTAGGACAATTTAGGGCAATTTAGTTTAGTGCAATTTAGCAAATTTGTTTAGGGTAATTTAGTTTAGGGTATATAAAATACCTATAAATAAAAAATAGTTGCAAATTGCACTAAACTAAAAAACAGTAGCAAATTGCACTAAACTAAAAAAAGTAGCAAATTGCACTAAAAAATAGTAGCAAATTTTAGTTTAGGGCAGTAGCACAGAGAGAGAGATCATTTAGGAATAAAACAGTAGCAAATTTAGTTTAGGGCAATTTAGCAAATTTAGTTTAGGGAAATTTAGCAAATTTGTGTAGGGCAATTTAGTTTAGGGTATATAAAACCCAAGATGATGTTTTAGGAGCATGATATGCCCTGTGGTGACTAGCACAAGCATGCAAAGTAGCCTATACAATGTTGCTATTTTTAACACTTGGTTAATTTGCTAAGTCCTGGAAATCTGTTATATGATGTTGCCATGTTCTCTTGATGACAGCATCAAATCCATGCTCCGTTTGGATATGTTCAGTAAACATGTTGCTGTAGTTTTTCAAAAACTTGGTGAAAGCAAAGGTTTTTGGTTTTTGAAAAGACCACTATTTTGCAATGTTTAGTGAGGTCACTTCACTCTATGTACTTGCTTGAATGATATATTTTGCAAATGATATATGTCATTGATGTTATATGATTTTGCAATGTTGGTTGAATGTCGAAGAATATCCGAGTGGCCTATGTTTTGCCGGAATGTTGATTCATTTCCGTTCCGGCAAATTTCAGGCGCTCCATATGTCCACTTTTTAGCAAAGATCATGCCAAAAATTTCCGTGATTTTTGGCATGACTTGTGCTAGAAACTAGGACATATGGAATGCCCGGGATTTGTCGGGGGGAATGAATCAACATTCCAACCAAACATAGGCCCCTTTTTTCTCTTCATTATATCTTTTATTTACAATTGTTGAATAGGAAACATGTCTAGCCACGCCGAAGCCTGGGTTCTGGTCGCCTCGAAGAAGACCCCGTCGAGGCAGAAAATCATTATTTCGATTACCTGGACAAACACCAGTTACGGCTGCAGGGTGGCGGCAGTGGTACCAACACCGACGCCGACACCGGCACCGACACCACCCCCGAGACCGGCAACGATGCTGTCGTAGCCGGTAAAGCACCGAAGCAGAAGAGGACATGAAGACCAAACGAGCTGGGCATCGGACAAATTGTGGTCACGGAGATGCACGCCAAGAAATTAGAGCCAACGGCACCGGAGGAAGCGCGCTCGTGCTGGGGCAATCAACTAGGATGCATCCTCAGGGAAACCACCAACATCAACGACAAGAAGTTGAAGAAGATACCACATATGGAGCACATGCTCCTAAAGAAGCTGCACAATAGGTTCCTGTTCGCCGACCGGGATGAAAGCAAACATCCGTGGGACGACGACGCCATGACAAAGATAAACAACAAGGCGATGGTGATGTTCACCAACGACTTGTCCGCCTGGAAAGTTCAGGTGAAAAAAGCGATTGCGAAGAATGAACCGTGGTCCAAGATTCATGCTGACAATCCGTCACTAAAGGAAGAGGACTTGGAAAAATTCAAGGAGACTTGCGCTAAAGAAGAAGTCAAGGCAAGGTCAGAGAAAATGAAGGCGCTCCAGGCCAGGAACACGCCTCCCCACCACCTCGGAAGCCATGGTTACGAGGGGAAGAGGCACGTATGGGCCAAGGAGGACACCGAACGTGAAAGTCACGGATTCCCAAACCCCTTGGCGGAGTTCACTGACCCGCTGGAGTGTGACAGGATCAGGGCCCGGTACAAGTGGGACCGCGTCAAAAAGATCTTTTACATGGACCCGAACATGAGGGAGTTCATGAGACTTCTGGTTATTGTTATATTACCACCTTATGATATTAGCTTCCAATCAATTCGACTACAAGTTTTGTCACATTAGTAAACCATCCACATTCCTTTTGCAGAAAGAGCAGCACCAAAAGGCAACCGAAAGCGACAAGTCGTCACAATCGTCGGCGAGGCCCAAATGGTACACCCCATTCAACCGGGCCCTGAACATACTGAAAAAGGCCCCGGCGGACAAACCGAGGTCCTATGGACGTGTGCACGATGTCGGAGATGGCGCCTCATGGAAGACATGCTACCACGAGGAGCCAGAGGAAAGAAGGAAGAGACGGTTGCTCACTTAGCAGACCATCGACAAGAAGGTCAGATTGCGGTCAATAAGACCAAAGCTGAGACCAAAGAAGAGTTGCTCGGGGTAGTCAATGCAGTGGTCAATGATGCGGTGGCTGGTGTCACGGCTCACTTCCAATTTTCAATTATTACCAGCTTGATTCCGGCAATTATCGATTGGTCGAAGAGCAATCAAGATAAAGGGCAAGCGAACTTTCCCCTTCCCAGCTACGTTGGGAGAAATTCGGTGAACATCACACCACCAGCACCTGATCAAGCAACTGCAAAAGGTCCCGCTCCTGTTCACAGCAGCCCGACCTCCGTCTCTAGCATGCTCGGTGGGGCTTCGTCTATGGCTGAGCTCGATGCCCTCACGGTAATTACGGGTCATACCCTTTTCACCAGCATGTCTATAGTCTTCCATTTCAGTTACCTTTCGGATGTTTGACATCGCAGACATGTCTTCGTAGGCCGACGATACCCCATGCACCCTACTGTACGACATCAAGGGCCAGAAGGTGGCCGTGGGAAAGGCAACGATCGTGAAGCCGAAGGACCACATGTTCCACAACCGAGAGATGCCCCATGGCGTCTTCGAGGTTAACGTGGCCAGTGTCTTAGCGGGCTTCAAGGATTTGCCTCCTCCGGTACTAGTCAATGACAAGGAGACCCCTAAATGGATTGGCACATGCAAGAGCTGGTTCTTGCCTTGGCCGAAGACTCTTCTTCGTGTCGAGGCGCCCAGTATCACAACAATGACAACTTCTCAAGAAGTTATGAACACCACCCCACCTACCCAATTACCTGCACCTGTCGTGGCGGGTGATAGCAGACGACGCGAGGGAGAGCCTCCATTAGTACCAGATAACGTCGCCCCCCCTTGAAGAAGCAAATGCTGATGATGTCATGGAGGAGGATGATGATGACCCTCTCAATTATATCAATACCGCCTATGACGATGGAGGATTGATGGCTGGGGACTATGACTCAGGCTATGAGCGTGGAGATGATGACTTGATGCTGCCTGATTTGCCAGAGCCAGAACGTCCTAAGGCGGAATGCAAAAAGTCTCTCTTCATGCGATCCTCGCAGGAGACGCCTCCATATGCCGCCTCTACCCAGCAACAACCCGAGGGCCGTCCACTGATTAGCCTGACGACACTGGGGGTGGTGGTTAGGAAGGTATGGTGGGCTCACTACCGCCACCCGCCAAGAAGCAAAGGAGGAGACCGGACAAGAAAGGCCCTAAAGGCACCAGAGCTGCTTCAAGCAGCCAGCCGTGTCTGAAGCCCTAGGTGGTAGACAAAATACCTGTCGAAGGTGTGCAACGTTTCCATGTCGCCGGCTACCCGATCCTACCTCCGAAAGTGCTAGAGCACATACTGAACAATGATCTAAGGAGACTTCATGAAGATGTGCTGGCCAGAGAGAAAAGCCTTCTCATCTCGGAAAAACCAGGATGCCCACTTTACACGGCTCAGGTGCCGGGCGGGAAGTTGTACGTCGAGAGATGGCCCGCAGATAAGTTCATCCTATGATTTGACTACATCTACGACATGTTCCACATGACCAAGCTGGATTTCCAGTTCATCCGCATGTATGCGCTGTATCTCAACTACTTCATCAGGATCGAGAACATAAAATATATCTGCGTCGCAGACCCATGCTATATGCACGAGAGCTTCTTGGAAGTTTGCAAAGAGCACCGTGACTATGCGAGCAAGTACATCGCCGAGTTCATGTGTGCTAATAAGGACAAGGAAGCGATTCTCCTGCCTTATCATCCCACGTAAGTCATCCGTGGATATCCTTTCGTAAGTTTTAATCATTCCTTTGTAGGCATGGAGGCTAATTTGAGGTTTACTTATTTTGCGCAGCGGGGGGGGGGGGGGGGGCGCCGTCCTCATCATTCTTTACCCAGAATACTCCCATGCTATGTACTTGGACTCATCGAAGAACATCAAGAAAAAGGATTACACACACATAAAGAGTGTTCTCAATAGTGCCCTGTTCACCTTCAGCCTGTCTGGTGGATATATCAAGGTGAAAAAGCACAGGAAGAACGGGCTGGGTTTCAGCCAAAAGACCGACTTCTGCTGCATCCAGCAACCGTACACCAGTAAGGCTGATGGATTCTACCTTATGCATCACCTGCTCGAGTACAGAAAGGATAATCAACGCCTTCGCATGTCAGCTACTACCAATGATGCCGAGATTGTCAACTGGGCCACAAGCATAGGGAAGACACCAGATCATTGAATCCGAGCTGAGTTTTATCACGTACAATGTGAACTTGCCCAAGTGATCATGAAGTAGGTCCTCGAACCAACAGGGATGTTCTACCATGGGCCAATCACGCGGGATGATGTCCGAGCACTGCTACTCGCTCAGCGTCTGGACCTGAAGCCTTTTAAGAAGCTCGGGTGCTTCCTCCCTGATTTTGAAGATTGGACCGCTGACATGGAGGACTGATTGTCGATGACAATGTGTCACTACTGTCTTTCTATGGAAAAACTTTGAATTTATGCACGGTGAAACTCTGTGATGTAATTAAACCATCCTCCTGAACTAGCGTAGATCGCTCTAGTTAATTAGTTTGGGTATGAGGAACTTCGTTATTTATGTTTACTATAGGTTGCTTGTATTTTGCTAATTATGCCTCTTTGTTTTCTTAAGTACATTATGTTGCATATTATTGTTGAATTCATCAACTGACGATGCAGGTACATAGATCAGAGATGGCGAAGGACTGCTACGCCGTGTTCGTTGGGAGGGTTCCAGGAGTGTAGGACCACTGGCCAGACGCTCAGGACCAAGTGGACAAGTACCCGGGTGCTAGCCACAGAGGGTTCGACAGCAGAGCCGAAGCGGAAAGTAGTTACATCAGGTGGACGCTCCGGCAAGAGCGGTAGCGAAACCGCTGGTGCCTCAAGAAGTACTACATAGTCGCGCTCTTGCTCATGCTGATTGCTCTTCTCTTCTACATCATGGTTTAGATAGAGATGATGAAACTTGTGTGTCTGCCATGACCATGCAGTTGCATTTATTCGAGACATGACATGACTTGTGTATCGCTATTTTCGAGATGTGATGATATTTGTGTTGAATGATGATGATGATGATGGTATGACGAGACTACTGTATGTGTATGATATGATGAGAATAGTGTATGTTTATTATGATATGATGAAACTACTGTATAGAGCATGCACAAATACATCACAAATATGTAGAGGGGGAATAAATCTGTGAAAGCAGGAAAACTAGCAGTAGCGCTGGTAGGCATCTAGCGGCAGCGCTTGCTTTGTTGCAGCGCTACAGATAGTTAGCAGTAGCGCTTGTCAGAGCAGTGCTACTGCTAACCATACTTACCAGTAGCGCTGGTCCGGGCAGCGCTACTACTACAACTTAGCTACAACGCGTTAGCAGTAGCTCTGGATCCAGCGCTACTGCTATAGGTATTTAAAGCGCTACTAGTAGGCTTTGTCCTAGTAGTGTGTTGGCGCTGCCCTTCTCCAGTGCCTCTTGCTCCCGTTTCAGCCATAGGGGAGGTGGTGACGACGCTGCCTGCGCCAGCCACGTCCCCCGCAGCGTCCACGTCTCCGTGCGCCCCCGTAGCCCCCACGGCATCGGCAGCCATGTGCGAAGGGGCCTTTGAGGTGGACAGGTGAGCTGCGTCACTGGATTTCTTCTTGGGCGCTATGGATGATGAAGCCGTTGATGAAGAGAACGATGATGAAGATGACGCGCTGCGTACGCTCTCGGGTTCGCGCAAGCGCTTCCCCCTACCTGGCGCGCCAAAGATGTCGTGGTTTTCACACGGCCACCTATGGGGCCATCGGCCCCTTGTGGTTCGGCAAGGGGGACGAGCGCATTGCACGAAGAGCGGAAAGCATAGAGCAGCATGATAGCAATGGCACGGGCAGTTTTACCTAGGTTCGGGCCGCCGAGAGGCGTAAAACCCTACTCCTACATTGGTGGATTGATGAATGGTTGGTGGTGGAGGCGCAACGCTCTAACCCGGCAGGGTCGCCTCAGGGCGGGAGCAGCTACACGCGTACGAGAGTATGGGGGTCCGAATCCTTTCTAAGGTTGCCATGGCCCTCCCTTTTATAGATCAAGGGGTCACCACAATGGCAAATCAGTCATGTACTGATTAGATAGCAAACAGTGCTATCATACCTAACTTTGCAGACAGGACAAAGCGCATTAAATGCACCATTTAGTGTCACATTGTAGCGTAGCCCGGCAAGCCTTGCCGTGCCGTTTGGACACCTTCTCGCCTGCCTGCGTGACACGTCCCTGGACGGGTGTCATTTGGAGGTGATTTCCGCTGGAAGTGCCTGCCACGTGCCAAATAACGGCCACTTAGCCACTTGGGGGCTCGACACCGCACTGATCGATGACTTGCGTTGCTGTGAGGTCAAGCGGTGGAGCCTTGGTGGGGTAATCCGCCCTCGGCGTCCCCGGCAAGCCTGCCGAGGCAATCTTGAGACTTATTTTCGCGGCAACCTCGTCCCCGCCAGGCTCGCCTGCCCAGCAAGGGAGGTCTTTCCATAGTGGTATCTTGCTCCTTTGGTTGGTCTTGGTCTTCTTGATCCGCCCTTTGATTTCTCAAAGAGCTGATCTCTTCTGCTTGGTCTGGTCTCGGATGCTGCAACCTTGTTCTCGAGCCTGTGTACAGTCTGGGCAACACACATGTGGTTTGTTGCACCGACACATCGTTTTTAGAATCCTCCAATTCTAAGGAGCCCTTATAGATTTACTTCATTTTCAGATAGGTGTCAAAGAAAACTCTGTGTGTTTTGTCCCGCTCCTGCCGTGCCGTCATCCACCCCACCTGAGGTGCACCATCGACGGAAGCGTGCACAGCAGTAGAGATTCCCCCTGTAGACCTTCATTCGCCGCCTCAGATCATCTTCCCCATTGTCGGTAGCCATGCCAACCGCATTACCATCATCGACTAAGTAGATGAACCTGAGGACTACACAGTTCCGGAAGAGAGGTCGCACTCTTTCGTATTTGCTTACGTTATACATCGGTTATTATTACCTGCTACTTTATCGTCCTGTCCACCTCTTAGACTCCGAGTCAGTTCCAAACTAATGTTGCAACTTGATTTTTAAAATGCCCGTTGGGCACATATCGAGGGAGCAACGAATAGTATCTGTCTACTATCTGGTTCATCTAGGGTCTTCTATGTGGTTCATGTTCGGTGGGCAACAAACAGTAGATGAGCCATCGTCTATCTTTTTAAACTGAAGCTATCATCTGCCTGCTATCATTAGTTTTGGATCTATCCACTCGTTTGCTACCATCAGTCTTGATTTCTGCATGCACCCCTTAGGCCTTACATAATCTAACTATGTTTTTTATTATGTATGTCAGTTATTGTACACAATCGTACTGAACATGTAGAGAAAAAGAGAAGACTGTTGCGTGGGAATATAATGTCATGCAGACGCCACTCCATGGTGGGCAAAGTGGGGGCCCCCTCCCCCCATTCCAGATTGTATTCCAGAGGAAGATAACTGTTCAGAGGGGGATTCAGAGGGAGCCGACCACTCCTATTTACCCCCTGAGGTGTTTTCTCTAACCTGGCATGCTGATGTTGGTCATATCATGCATATGGCGCCTCGCATTGCTTCCTTTATACATCTTATATGTCATCAGCTTAGTTTAGATTTGCTTTTGTGTGAATGCCACCTGTTTGGTTTCTACATCATACTCCCTCTGTTCATAAATATTTGTCTTTTCAGAGATTTCAACAAGTGACTACATACAGAGCAAAATGAGTGAATCTACACTCTAAAATATGTCTATATACATCCGTATGTGGTAGTCCATTTGAAATCTCTAAAAAGACAAATATTTAGGAACGGAGGGAGTATATGTGAATTATGCAATGCCATCTTCTTTAGCCAGGCATCATATACGTGAATCATGCAATGCCATCCTGTTTATCTAGTCATCGTATATGTGAATTGTATCGTGCCATACTATTATTTTCATAATGTATTCCATTTGTCAACAATGTTTGTACATTCATCTACTCTTCCTGTGCATCAGCTATTTGAGTCGGTGATGGGAAAATCTGGAGTGAAAACAAGGTCTTCTGAGCAGTCAGTGCTACCTGTCGATGCAGATTTCTTGCTGGTTACAGATAGCTCCTCAGAGGAGGATTCAGAGACAGATGACCAGTCGTATTCCCACCCCCCCGAGGTGTATGCTCTAACTTGGCAGGGTTATATTGCTCATATCATGCATATGGTGTCTTGCATTGCCATGCCATCTGCTTAGATTAGACATGCTTTGTGTGAATGCCTCCTGTTTGCTTTCTATATCAGATATGTGAATTATGCAATACCATGTTTTTTAGCCAGTTATCATATATGTGAATTATGCACTGCCATCCTCTGTAGCCAGGCATCATATATGTGAATTATCTCATGCCATCTTTTTTTTCATTACGTATTCCATTTGTCGACAATTTGTGTATATTGAACTACTCTTCA
The DNA here is from genome assembly GCA_011799875.1 of Thinopyrum elongatum. Taxonomy (NCBI): domain Eukaryota; kingdom Viridiplantae; phylum Streptophyta; class Magnoliopsida; order Poales; family Poaceae; genus Thinopyrum; species Thinopyrum elongatum. The sequence continues at coordinate 449,906,533 of CM022298.1, read as the reverse complement.
TGTGTATCAGCCATTTGAGCCGGTTATGGAAAAATCTGGAGTGAAAACAAGGTCTTCAGAGCAGGCAATGGTACCTGTTGAAGCATATATCTCGATGGTTACAGATAGCTCCTCAGAGGAGGATTCAGAGATAGATGACCAGTCCTATATCCCACCTCAGGTGTATGCTTTAACTTGCAATGTTTATATTTCTCATATCATGCATATGGTGTCTTGCATTGCTTAGTTTAGACATCATATACACAATATTCAATGCCATCTGCTTAGTTTAGAGATCATACATGCGAGTGCCAGCTGCTTAGTATATTAATCAATTATGTGAATTATATCATGCCATCCTGTATACTTAGACATGTATGTGAATTATTTCATCCCAACCTATTTTAGAAAGACATCATATATAGTTTTGTCATGTCATCCTGTTTAGATACTCATCATATGTTGAATTATGCCATTATATCCAGTTTAGTTTTCCATCATATATCTGAAACTGTGTCATGCTATCCTGTTTAGTTTGCCATCATATATGTGAAATTGTGTCATGCTGTCCTGTTTGGTTAGACAACATATATGTGAATTACCACATCTGTCTATGATACAATGTCTGTACATTCAATTTCTTTTCTTGTTTATCAGCCATTTGAATTGGAGGGGGTGATCGCAGTATCTAAGGGAGTAAAAACCTATTCTTCACAAAAGACGGTGCTACCCGTCTATGCAGATAGAACCATGGTTGTACTGGCCCATGAACTAGCCCCACGACACGTAATCGAGACTCTTCCAGATTGTACACTTACACCGTTGGACAGAGAACCAGCTACACCCCATCTAACCCCAACCCTAGCATATAGTAACCCACTTCTTGTTGACACAGCACCATGTCCACCACAGAGTACCCCCATATGAGCAGTTTGTAAAGCAACTGCAATGCCCAAAGCACGAAGACCACCACAGCGAACCCAAGCTCTACGTTTAAAGCAGAAGAGCAACTGTTCTCAGGTCAGATTCCGTAGCTATGGTCCATACTCCTTTGCTCTTGCATCACTGTATTTACTCATACCAACTAATTTCGAATTTGGAGGATCCAATTGAAACTCCAATGGTGCAACAGGTATGTTTTAAACCTATTTCTTTAACTGGATTGCTGTTCTAACTTCTTGCTCTATGTTGATTTCAGTTTCAGCTGTATAAACAGTTATGTTCTCATGTCATGCACATTACAAGTGTTGTTAGTGTTGTCTAGTTTCCCACACTTATATTCTGTCTATGCTGCTTTGTCTTAAATAGATATGATTTGAATTGTGTCTCTATATTCATTTGGCAACATAAACTAGGATGATATAGACAATACAGTGACCATAGTACATAGATATATGTTTGTTTCATGCTGTTATCCTGTCCACCTTACTACTGAACTGGTTTACCAAAATGAGTTTCATATACAACATGGTAAACCTCTGATGTGTCTGCTTGTTTCTCTTTTAGAATGCGGACAAAATATTGGAGAAGAGTACCCCGTTATGCAATGGTAAAGGAAGTAATGCAGATAAGGTTCAAGATAGTGAGACATCCCTGTTGGTCTCCAAGAAAGTTGATAAAAACTATCTTGAAGACAGTGAGGCAACCCCAAAGTCCTGTCTTGATGTAGTGTTTGAGTAACTGGCCACTACTGTTGGCACCAGCTCTTCGAACTCGCTGCCTGAATCAGTTCGGCTTCTTGAGTCTCAACTTCAAGTTGAAAGACATCGATCAGATGTGCTGCAACAGGAAGCCGAAGGACTGAGGAAGTCCCTGCAGAATTCAGATGCATACTTTCTGGTGCAACAACAAGCGCTGGAGGATTTAAGCACCAAACAAGAGAAAGCTAATAAGCTTGCTAAGCATCTTGCCAGCATGGTGGATACCCAGGATATTGTTTCTTGAGCTCTTGTGAAGTGGTTTCAGTGCTTGACTTGTTTTGCTGCGGCGTTTATTTGCACTGGTCGCCAACTTTGACAACCAGTGTATGTAATATGCTGCTTTGTTCCCCATATTTGCACTGGTGGCGAACTTTGATGCCCAGTGGATGTAATATGTGTAATAGCCATGATAGCCTAGCGTAAGTTGCTTGCTTATTTATTTCCTTGTTGTCTTGTTTATTTGTAGTCAGTGCAGTTCTTTTTCCGCGGTTTGCTAGTAGCCGCAATATCCTATTTTTTTAAACTAGGCCACAATAACCATGGGCTACATATCTACTGTAGTGACCATGGGCCTCCTACGGGCCATAGAAACAATGAGCCTTCTATGGGCCGTAGAAACAACGGGCCTTCTACGGGCCGTAGAATCAACGGGCCTTCTACGGGCCGTATGATCGATTGGCCAAACATGGGCCAATAACAGACCGCATTATAGGCCGTAAATGGGCTAGAGTTGGAATCGTCCGTTCATGGGCCGACCATAACGGGCCGTCGTTAGTCGGCCGTATTTGATGACGCTAAGAAAATGGCCCAACGGATTAACGGGCCATAAACGGGCCGACTTTAACCACGGGCTGAATTTGTCCCACAACCGGAACAGGCCAGTAACAGACCATAAGTAATCGAATGCTGCAAATCAGCCCAAGAATAAATGGGCCCTGAGAAGGCCAAAAGTTTACACGGGCTGGAAACGGCCCAATGGAATAATGGGCCGTTAATGGGTATAAAGCGATACACTGTTCATTACAGGCCAGTTTCACCACGGGCCATTAATGGGCCAAGAGTTACAAAGGGCCTCATATGGGCCGAAAGACATCATGGGCCATACATGGGCCGGAAGTTACAACGGGCTGGAATCATATTGGATGGCCCAGATGACGCTACTGGGCCTAATTTGGATAGGCCATAATGGGCCGTGAGTTAGCGGGCTATAAATGGGCTATATGCGAACAGGCCACTAACAGGCTTTAAGTGGGTTGGCCGTTACCTTTTGACCAGGTCAAATGGGCCGGCCTTTTGGCCTGAATGGGCCACTGTTGGGCCGAGCCACGTGTCGATGTATCATAGGCGCGTCCCGTCCATTTGCTGGATGACAACTGTCCGAACGCTGGGCCGACACGTGGATCCGCCAGCGAATGAGAATTTTACACGTGGAAAATCCCCATTGGTCCAGGCTGTTAACGGGTTATCAGATCCAAACCCGAACCCGATAGCTTGATGGTGACCCGTTGCGGTGGATGCCATGTGTCGGTCACCGTTGACGAAAACACTTCCATGACGGCCCATTTATCGTCATGGAAGTGGACACTTCCGTGATGATAATTTTGGTATTGTCATGGAACACTTCTACGATAGCACAGGTATGACTATCTTGATTCTGTCATAAAATCATCTTGGATGTACATGCATGACAGAAAGCATGACCTACTGTGACAAACACGTATCATCACGGAAGTGTATTTTTTTTGTAGTGCTTATATATTTATATAGGGTGCCTTGATCTGAACACCACTATTGGCTTGCTGCGATGCTTTCCATGTCTGGAGAATTTGTATATAAAGGTGATGATTTCACACACATTGAAATCCCATATATAATGTACTAGAATTAACCGTTCAGCTGTCGCTCCTTCGACATACTCTATTTTAGACATTAACTGTTTTCAATCTTCATGTCTATTTAGGTACTAGGACTTTGATAAAAAGGTCTAACCAATCAATGGTAGAGGAAGCACAAGGATTTTCTCAGATCTCATGACATTCGTTTGAAGATAATAACGGTGGAAGGATATGCATCCAACCATGTAAACACTAGCTTTTTCATATTCTTCATGAGGAATGCGAGGGCACTATTGTCCATGAGGATTAAGTTTTTCAACAAGAAATTTCTCACGGAACTGTATGTTGAACAACATAAAAAGAAGTTTCAGGTGGAACTAAGGGCTTCTGATTGTGCTCGGCTTATATTTAAAACAACTTGTCGTCGTCATGGACCAGTAGATCTTTTGTACTGGGATCTTGATTTTATGGATCGAACCGATCCATTTGATTGTGACTGCCAAAAACTTTGGTTGAGTTAGATGTTATTGCCCTGTTCAATCCGGGTTATGTGTAAACCTGATGAACAATTAATCCTCGTGCTTTTGTACCTTTTGTAAGCTGGAGTTAGACATTGTTGCCCTTTTCAACTAGGGTTTGACCCATATTTTCTTTCATACTGGGCTTTGATCTTTGTTCATTATAGAACCCGCAAGTTATTAGTGCCCGCCAGCACCCACCAAACTTATTTTCAGCTAGCACACCAAATGGGATGTAATTCTTAATAGTAAAAGCTGCATGGTAGTGGCAGATTTGGATTCTGACATTTGGGACCCACGAGGAAAAAGCCTATCCAGGGCGGTGCCGAATCGACAGTAAACGTTGAGAAACCTGGTTTTAAAATTACTGTAAATCCAAAACTCGCCTCAAAATCATGAAACATCGCATGGTGTTATGACATGGCACCAACATGCTGTGGTAAAAAAATGTCCAATTTGGGACAAGTTTTGGTACAAACAATGAAAATGCACACGGACCATAATAGGAAACCTGTCGGTGATGAATTCATCAATCGCTGACAATCGTATACCAGCAAGTGTTTGCCCACAACACACACGGCTTATTAGTAGAAATTGTCTATGTTATTATGGGTCTTAGCACACATTTCTGATTAGGAACCTGTTTGCCGTATATCGCACACACCTTGATCTAGCTGACTGTTTCTGTTGTGTTGCCTAATCACAAACAGTTCATCCAAGTGAACTGTATGCCGTATATCGCACACACCTTCATCTGTCTGCCCGATTCTGTTGTTTCGCCTCATCACAAATAGTTAATCTGACCGAACTATATGTCGTATATCGCACATGCCTGCATCTGGCTGCCCATTTCTGTTCTTCTGCCTCATCGCAAATAGTTCATTGAACTGAACCGTATGCCCCGCATTGCACACACAACTAAAATCTGAACCGTGTTCGATGTATCCGCCATCGCAAATGTTTTGCATCTTTTTTGACGGTTTTTTTACATCACCATTTGCGATTAATGCATCACACACAGTTTTGTCAAAGGGTCTCTGATCATAGTGTCGCATTAGCAGCATCCTGTAGTAGTGATATGATTTATTACTTCTCTGAAAAATATTTTCCTGCTCATAAGAAACAAGCTGCCTTACAGGAAATATTTAATTTTGTGCAAATTGAAGAAGAGAGTCTCCCACAAGCTTGGGGGAGGCTTCTCCAATTTCTTAATGCTTTGCCTGATCATCCTCTTAAGAAAAATGAAATATTTGATATCTTCTATAATGGACTAACCGATGCTTCTAGGGACTTCCTAGATAGTTGTGCTGGTTGTGTTTTCAGGGAACGAACTATTGAACAAGCTGAGGAATTATTGAATAATATATTGAAAAATTATGATGATTGGACTCTTCCCGAACCACCGCCTAAACCCACTCCAAAGAAGAGGGGTATCTTATTTCTCAGTCCTGAAGATATGCAGGAGGCAAAGAAAAGTATGAAGGAAAAAGGTATTAAAGTAGAGGATGTTAAAATTTTACCTCCTATTGAAGAGATACAAGGACTCGACACACCACCACCAAAGGTGGTAGAGGAAAATTCTTTGATGAAATTTGATGAAAGTGATATCCCTTACAATAAACATCCTAGTCAATGCCTTTATGAGTTTGACAACTATATTAGAAAACAAGATCACTTCAATGAAAATGTTATGAAACAATTGAAATACAACTCCAATATGATTGCTCGTTTGAGTGACTTGTTATTTAGAATCTCTAATGATGAAAGAGGTGTAGGAAAACATGCTTCTATGGTTCAAACTCAACTAGAACAAGTTGCTAAATGTCAAAGAGAATTGCTTGATGAAATGAATAATAATATGAATGATCATGCACTTAGAGTAATGACTAGAGGAGGTAGAATGACTCAGGTACCACTTTATCCTGAGGGACACCCTAAAAGAATTGAACAAGACTCTCAAAGAATCAACACTGATGCACCTAGTCCTTCTAAAAATAAGAAGAAAAAGAAAAATGATAGGACTTTGCATACCTCTAGTGAACCTGAAGTGGAAAAACCTCCTGATAATGATAATGATGTCTCTATTTCAGATGCTGAAACTCAATCTGGTAATGAACACTCATCTAGTGATAATGAAAAAGATAATGATGATGTTCATGAAGACATTCAACCAGACAATGATAAACAACCAGATAATGATGTTGAAATAGAACCAGCTATTGGTCTTGATAACCCACAACCTAAAAATAAAAGATATGATAAAAGAGACTTTGTTGCTAGAAAAGATGGAAGAGAAAGAGAACCATGGCTTAAAAAACCCATGCCCTTTCCACCTAAATCAACTAAGAAAAAGGATGATGAAGAATTTGAACGCTTTGCTGAAATGCTTAGGCTAGTCTTTTTGCGCACTCGCTTGACTGATATTTTAAAGATGGCTCCCTATGCAAAATATATGAAAGACATCATAACTAATAAGAGAAAAATACCGGAAGCAGAAATCTCCACCATGCTTGCTAATTATTCTTTTAAGGATGGAGTACCTAAAAAACTTGGAGATCCAGGAATACCAACTATACCTTGCTCTATCAAAAGAAATTATGTTAAAACAGCTTTGTGTGATCTAGGAGCTGGTGTTAGTGTTATGCCTTTCTATTTATATAAAAGACTTGACTTGAATAAACTCACACCTACTGAAATATCTTTGCAAATGGCTGACAAATCAGCTGCCATACCTATCGGTATTTGTGAGGATGTGCCCGTGGTTGTTGCAAAAGTTACTATCTTAACTGACTTTGTTATACTTGAGATGCCCGAGGACGACAACATGTCGATTATCCTTGGTAGACCCTTTTTGAATACTGTAGGGCCTGTTATTGATTCCAATAAAAGCAAGATGACTTTTCATATCAATGGTAATGAACATACGGTGCACTTTCCGAAGAAACAATTACAAGTGAATGGTATTAATGTTATTGAAAAATCTCTGACACTCACTATTGGAAGTTTTCAACTACCTCTACCTACTGCCAAAAAGAAATATGAAATGCTTATTGTTGGGGACATGCATATCCTCGTTGAGGTAACTTAGTGTTTTACGAAAGTTCTTCGGTTTCATGCTAATCGAAGGTGGTTGTTAATAAGACTTGATCAACCTTATTAATGGATCATTTTCGAGAGGTATGAAGTTGATGAATTTAGTAAGCACAACCTTCTGCTCCCAACTTTTATTTTCTGTTTTTCTCAGTTAAATAAAATAAAATGCCATGCTTTGTCTGTTTTCTGAATTTCCCGTGCAACAAAAAATGACCCAAAAATAAAAGTTCTCAGAATGCCCTGAAAATTTAATACGATTTTTTTCTGAATATTTCTGAATTTTTAGTGCAAATAACCTTAGAGGGGGGTGCACCAGGTGGGCACAACCCACCTGGGCGCGCTAGCAGCCCCAGGCGCGCCTTGGTGGGTTGTGGTCCCCACGTGGGCCCCCTCACTTGTCTCTTTAGCCCATGTCATGTCCTACCTCCAGAAAAAAAATCACCATTGCTCTCTCTCTCTCGTGTTCTTGCTCTCAAACCTGCGGATTTCGATCTCTTTGCTCGAAGCTCTGTTTTGAAACTATTTTGGGGGAGTGCTACTTGGTATGTGACTCCTGCATTGCTCCAATTAGTTTTTACTTTAGTGGATTATATTTTGAAAAATTAGCTACTCTTGGTGCTGCTGTAGATGAGCTTGCATGTTGAATTCTTAGAGTTCGAAGTAGCTTGAATGCTCAATATAGCCTCTATGCCTCCTGATGAGTAGTTGCTGTCAATGTTGCAAAGTTTTGTTAACAAAAATTTTGTGGACTAAAATTTTCAGAATTTTGTTCCTAGGAATAAGATGAGTTTCTTTAGGAAGTTTGCATCCAAGAAAAGCTCTAAGGGAGTCATTGGGGAATCATCGGACAATGACCTCCATACTCAGAGAAGGGCGGAGGTGCGGCCGTACGAATGGCCGCATAACCCCTTCATGGATGGAGCAGGGATCCGTCATGAGTTCGCCCAATTTGCTGCTAATGCTGGTCTCACCGACTTTATCGCAACCAAGTGTGAACAATACCATCTCCTTACAAATTCCTTTGTGCAAAATTTTCATTTCCTGAGTAGGAATAACCCCCCTGAGGTGCAGTTTAATTTATATGCTGAGACCCGTCAGATGCCACTCATTGATTTTTGAAATGTTTGCTTGATCCCTTCTGACTGGGAAATAAGAGAGCCTAGGCCTACAGAGTTTGAGGACTTTTATCGTACTCTGTCAGTGGGAGATGAGAGAGGCGTGTCTAGTGTCACTGCTACTAGTTTGCAGTTTCCTGCTGTGCACTATTTTGCTCTATTAATTGCTAAGTGTTTAGTTCCTAGAGAGAAAGTCGGTGCACTCAGTGCTCCTGACTTTGCCATCTTACGCCGTGCACTATACGGCGATTACACCTTTAGCCTCGGGGCAATTATTGCACGCCTTCTACACCTTAACAGAACTAAGGGCAAAATTCATGGCGGTATTTATGCTACTCGCTTAGCGAGTCACTTTAATGTTCAGATTCGCCAACATGATTATTGTTTACCCAAGGTTTATTTAGATCACCAGGCGATGATGGATCACCAGTTTACCGATATTGATAATTCTATTAATCACATTCCTTACAACCTGGTTTTCAGTGTGGATTCCCGTGATATTATTCCGTTGCCTGCACCTGCTTTGTTTGATTCTATTGCCAGGGGTGGATACAGGATCATGTCTGAGGACATTATTGCCTACCGGAACGCCCAGGCAGAGGCAGAGGAGGAGCCTCAGGAGTGGGACGCTCAGGTGCCCGGTCCACAACACTTCGAGATGGGGACCGGATGGCTACTACGAGTGGTGATTACCAAGCTAGGCCAAAAGCCTAAGCTTGGGGGAGTACGTATTTCCACCGACATTACATTCATGTTCACACATTTCATTCCAGTTGTCGGTGTTCACACTTTTTCATTGTATTATCCATATTAGATTTATTTTCTCGCTTTCTTCTTGTGTGTTTGAAAAACTTTGAGAAAATCCAAAAAATGTTTCTTGCTTCTTTTCGGTTTTTCTTTCTAGTTTAGTTAGTTGTAGTATTAAAAAGAAAACCCAAAAAGTTTTCCTTGTTCTTCTTTTGCTTGTTGGGAGCTTTCCCGTGTAAATAGTTTTTCTCATTTGTGTTTTTCTTTCTCTTTAATTTGCTTTCTTCAAGAAAAACTAAAACCTCCAAAAATATTTCAGTGTGTTTCTCTGAATTTCTTTTTTTTATTGAGTCATACCAAGGAGAAGACCATGATGAAAATGTTGAGTGGCTCTCATATGTATTGATATTGATCTAATAAAGAGACCATATTACCTTGTCTTCTCCTTTTGAATAAAATGTTTGCAGATTCCAGCTTAGTCCACGACACCTTGCACTATTATTATTTTTATATCATTCGGTCATGCAAGTGAAAGGCAATAATGACGATATTCGATGAACTGGCTGTGGCAGAGAGAAACGGTTATGAACTCAACTTGTTCTGTTTTTGTAAATATGTTTAACCTATTATCCATGATTCAGCCTATTATGATCAAACATGTTTGCAATGACAATTACAGATTATAGTTTCTCATGCCATGCTTAAGTAGGTAGGAGTGGATAATGATTTATCTTGGATGTCAACATGCATTAAAATGATTGTGATGTAGTATGATGATATGGTATCCTCCTCTGAATGTTTCAAGTGGCTTGACTTGGCACATGTTCATGCATGTAGTTGAATCAAAACCAACATAGCCTCTACGATATTTATGTTCATGGTGTCCATATCCTACTCATGCTAGTATTCAATGTTAATTATGCATAACGCATGTTCATGACCGTTTTCGCTCTCTAGCTGGCCGCTTCTTAACCTATTTGCTAGACTTCGCCTGTACTAAGCGGGAATACTGCTTGTGCATCAAAATCCTAAAATCCAAGTTATTCCAGATGAGTCCACCATATCTACCCATATGCGGTATTACCCTGCCGTTCTAAGTAAATTTGCATGTGCCACCTCTAAAAACTTCAAATAAACTTCTGTTTTTGTGTGCCTGGATTGTTCATAAATCGACAGGAGGTAGTCGGTATCTTCCATGCTAAGCGGGTTATTCTCATGATGAGTGTTTATTCACTCGTCCTTGCACGAGAGGGGCGGTATTAGGGATTCCTAGTCCCAAAATCAAAAAAATGCAAATAATTAAACAAAACTCCCCCAGGACTGATGTTGGTATGGACGGTACCCGTGGATTCGGCTAGCCGTGGAGTGTGTTTGTTGGTGGAAGGGGGTGTAAACCTTTTCTTTTATCGCTTGGGAACCGCCACTAATATGTTTAGCATGGAAGATATCGATAACTAATGGTCGTGAACTAAACAGGAAGGGTGCACTTCCCAAAATTACATTTATCTCTATTTTAAAAATCTGAGCTCTGGCACCGCTGCAAATCCCTGCTTCCCTCTGCGAAGGGACTACCTATTTACTTTTATGTTGAGTCATCACCTTCTCAAATAAGCGCCAGATCTGAGAGCACTATTGTCATCCTCATGCATTGTGCATAGTTAATGTTGGATGCTTCATGACTGGATCTTTTCTACCATGAATTACAATGTTTAGTCACTGCTTGAACTTTGGAGGTGCTCTACATTTATGTTTTGTGGTCTCAGAAAGGGCTAGCGAGATACCACTGTTGTCATATTATATCACGGTTGTTTTGACAAAGTGTTGTTGTTTGAGATATTTTATTATTGCTTGCTAGTTGCTTATGCCATTGATATGAGTTAACATAATTTCTAAGAGTTATTGTTGACATGGTTAGTTATAATCTTTGTTGAAAACCTGGGTGCTACTTAAGCTTATTTATGTAAACAAGAACAAAATAGTTCGTAAATTTTTTTCTTTTTCACTTTCAGTTTGTCAACTGAATTGCTTGAGGACAAGCAAGGGTTTAAGCTTGGGGGAGTTGATACGTCTCCATCGTATCTACTTTTCCTAATGCTTTTGCTCTTGTTTTGGACTCTAATTTGCATGATTTGAATGAAACTAACCCGGACTGACGCTGTTTTCAGCAGAACTACCATGGTGTTGTTTTTGTACAGAAATAAAAGTTCTCGGAATGGAACGAAACTTTTTGGAGATTTATTTTACAATAAAAGAAAAATACTGGAGCTAAGAACCACCGGAGGGGGGCCCCTGGGTGAGCACAACCCACCAGGGCGCGCCCCCCTCCAGGCGCGCCCAGGTGGGTTGTGCCCACCTGGTGGCCCCGCAGACCTTGATTCCGACTCCTTAAATACCTAAATTTGGAGAAAAATCAAGGAGAAAGAATTATCGCATTTCACGATATGGAGCCGCCGCACCTCCTGTTCTTCATCGGGAGGCCAGATCTGGAGCCCATTTGGGGCTCCAGAGAGGGGGATCTTCGGTCTTCATCATCACCAACCCTTCTCCATCACCAATTCCATGATGCTCCCCACCGGGAGTGAGTAATTCCTTCCTAGGCTCGCTGGTTGGTGAGGAGTTGGATGAGATTCGTCATGTAATCGAGTTAGTTTTGTTAGGACTTGATCCCTAGTATCCACTATTTTCTGAGATGATGTTGTTATGACTTTGCCATGCTTAATGCTTGTCACTAGCGCCCGAGTTCCATGATTTCAGATCTGAACCATTTATGTTTTCACCATTATATCTATGTTCTAGATCCAATCTTGCAAGTCATATTCACCTATTATGTGTTATGATCCGTAAACCCCGGAGTAACAATAGTCGGGCTACTTTCCGGTGATGACCGTAGTTTGAGGAGTTCATGTATTCACTATGTGTTAATGCTTTGTTCCGGTTCTCTATTAAAAGGAGGCCTTAATATCCCTTAGTTTCCTTACGGACCCCGCTGCCACGGGAGGGTAGGACAAAAGATGTCATGCAAGTTCTTTCCATAAGCACGTATGACTATTTACGGAATACATGCCTACATTATATTTATGAACTGGAGCTAGTTTTGTATCGCCCTAGGTTATGACTGTTATATGATGAATATCATCCAATGAATTCACGGAGCAATGCCTATGAATTTTCCATATATTTTTCTTGCTAAGTTACTACTGTTGTTGCTACTGTTACACTTGCTACAAAATCATTGCTATCACTGTTACCATTACTGCTACTATTATCACCGCTTCCAAAACTATCATATTACTGTGCTACTGATCACTTTGTTGCAGATAATTAATCTCCAGGTGTGGTTGCACTACTGCAGGATGGTCCAAACGCGACAGTCAAATCAGAGACCCTTCGACGAAACTATGTGCGATGCATCAATCACAAATGGTGATGTAATAAAACCATCAAAAAAGATGCCAAACGTTTGTGATGGCGGCGACATCAAACACGGTTCATATTAGATTTGCGTGTGCGATGAGTGGCAAACGGTTAATCTAGAAGAACTATTTGTGAAGATGCAGAACAACAGAAACGGGCAGCCAGATGAGGGTGTGTGCGATATACGGCATACAGTTCACTAGGATGAACTGTGTGTGATTAGGCAACACAATGGAAACGGTTCAACTGAACAAGATGTGTGTGATACGCGGCAAATAGGTCCGTAATCAGAAATGTGTGCGAAGACCAATAATAACACAGACGATTGCTGCTAATAAGCCGTGTGATTTGCTCTGTCTACAGAAGAATAACATGTATGTATATATATATATATAACTGAAATAAACATCCAATTACATAAGTGACTATACAGATCATTCGCACACACCTCAATAAACAATTGCATGCATTCTAAAGTAGGAGAAATGATCGTCTAGTCATCTACTTCTTGTGACACTCCCACCACTGCTCTGTAGCTCGATCCCTCGTTTGGGGCAGTAAGAAGACACTTTCTCATATCAACGATGCGCCTGTACATCTCGTAGCTTGTGTACGCGTCCTTGGCCGTGTTCTTGATGTGTTGTTCATCTAGTCTCTCATGCCAAACACTCTGCCAGGCGTTCTTGTCCTTCTTGCTCCCATCCTTCATCGTCATGTAGTATGGGTCGATGATGGCCGAGGCGAGGTCAACTAGGGAGTTCAGTTTGTTGTTGTCGCTGCCCCAGACCTTGTAGTGGTCCTGGATGTTGACAAGATTCCGGCATTTCAAGCCCGAAACCTTGAGCGCTTTTAGAACTGTTTGTATAAAGAATGACTGCTTAATCTATGAATGAAATCTATGCTTAATTACTAAATTTTAGTTGCAAAAATTAGATAGTGCTAGTGATTTTTAGCTGCATATTTTGACAAATCGCAGTGTTACAAGGTTGACAAATGGCAATGTTACTAGATCAACAAATGTCAATCTTCCCAGTTTGACAAATGGTAACATACCCAATATGACAGATGCAAATCTTACCAAATTGTTTGTACATGGTTGCACACTGGTCATCCAAAACAATCGTTTGCGTTGAAGGGATGTACAAATCCTGGTCGGCACATTTTCTCTTGGCTTAGCGCCGAAGTCTGGCGTTGCATAACGTATTCAATCTGAACCATTTGCGTTCAAGAGATGCACAAATCCTGTGCTGCAAATTTTCCCTTGACTTAAGGGGAAGACCATAACTCTCACTTTGCATAAGGGTGTTCTATCTAAAATGTTTGCGATCAAGAGCTGCACAAATCCCGCTCGGCACATTTTCCCTTGGCTTCCTGGGGAAGCTGTCGGTTTGCATACGGGTGTTCTAACTAAAACATTTGCGATGAGTGTTTTATATTTAAAAACCATTGACATTTTTTCCAAAAGAAAATCGTTTGATAAGTTTGTACATTAAGAGAGAAAAATGCAAGTTCGTTCAAACCATATCTTTCATTCAGTCACACTGCGAATTTATATTCATATGATCGAGATACAATATTAAACCCCAAAAAAAACTATTTGCGGCGGCGGCAGAGGTGGCGTGCCGCGCCGTCATTGTCGTTGTCGTCCTCCGGGACGCCGTTGTTGAAGTCTTCAAGGTAGCACAGAATGTTCTTCACATGGAAATCAAACATCATGTCATCGCGCGATCGACGTCGGGGCACGGGAGGACGGCAACTGGCGGCGCTGATAGGTAGCGGTCGACGGCGGCGTCCCATGCCGCTAAGGGGGGCACGCGTAGGGCACGTGCGTGGCGGGTGCAGCCAAATGCATGGGGATCGGCGCCGCGGTGGGTGGAGGGGCGCGCACGGGCACGGGCGCTGGCATGTACACGAGCTCGCACGGGTCCGCGGAGACCTCACTGATGCCCGCGGCTTCTAGCTCTGCGATAGTGCTTGGCGACCAGCCCGTCAATGCTACGGGGATGGTCGCTGGCGCGGGCGCGGGGATGGGAGCTGGGACGGGAGCGGGGGCAGCAACCGCCACAGCCAGCTCGTTCACGGCCATGTCCATGAGGCCCCATTCCTCCTTATTTTCTATCTCCTCCGGCTCGGAGTCGACTTCACCAAACATGAAGACTAGTGGCAGATGATCCTTCTACGCCATGGCGTTGGTGGAGGTCTGCGGGAGGGAGGGGAATGGGAGGCAAACAGTAAGGCCGCCCATATTAAACAGCGGCTCGGGCGCCATTAATGGAGAGGATGCGAGCAAGGCGGGTGGCCATGGAAGTCAAAGGGCTCGCTTCCCAGTGAGCCTGCGCAGCGTACAGCTTGCATGCTTCCCGGTGAGCCTGCGCATTGGAGGATAGCTTGCACGCCTCTCGGTCAGCTTGCGCACCGGACTGCGCTCGCACGCCTCCCGTTCAGTCAAGCAGCTGTCCGCACGTCACCTCCTATAGCCATTAAAACCAAGACACATGGCGTCACGTGAATGGTTAACAGAATGCACACGATTTGAATTATACAAACATTTGAGATATTAAAGCGGCAGCTATGTTTTAAAAATGCTTTTGTTAGCTGTTATTCGAGTGCGCCTTCTCTCAAAATGGACACGAAAAATACCACAGCATGTCGGGTGCCATTCCATGATAGCATGCCAAGTTTCATGAATTTCAGACGAGTTTTGGATTTACTAGAATTTAAAAATAAAGTATCTCAATGTTTTGCCGGCAATCAACAGTGCCCTGGTGTTTGAAATTCATCCCCATTTCTTGCATGGGACCTAAGCATGCACCCAAGGACACAGATTTGATTTTTCAACCAATTTATATGCACTGGAGCATGTGCATGTAGTTCAAATTTGAATTATGCACATAAAATGCCTAGAAAACCCAGTTAATGTATAAAAATGTCCAAACGAACCCCGAAAAATTCCAAAATTTAACACAACACTCCTGTCGTTCTATGTTGACACTAGAAAAATTTTGAAAGCAAGAAGAGGCAACGGATATCGTTTCGTCTCCAAAGGTGGCACGTTCCCTACCAAAACAATCAGGCTTGTTGTGAGAAGCTCTGTTTTGTGAGAAGCTTATACCCAAACCTGCCCCAAATTGGACAAAAAATTTACCACAGCATGTTGATGCCGCTCCATGATAGCATGCCAAGTTTCATGAACTTCAGACGAGTTTTGGATTTACTAGAATTTAAAAACCATGTATCTCAATGTTTGCGGTCGAGCGACGGTGGCAAGGTGTTTGACATTCATTCCCATTTCTTGCATGGGACCTAAGCATGCATCCAAGGACACATATTTGATTTTTCAAACAATTTACATGCACTGGAGCATGTGCCTGTAGTTCAAATTTGAATTATGCACATAAATGCATAGAAAACTCAGTTAATGTATAAAAATGTCCAAACGAGCCCCAAAAAATTCCTAAAATTAACACAACACTCATGTTGTTCTATGTAGAAAAAAATTGAAATCAAGAAGAGGCAACGGATATCGTTTCGTCCAGAAAGGTGGAACTTTCCCTACCGTAGCCATGAGGCTTGTTGTGAGAAGCTCTAGTTTGTGAGAAGCTTATATACCCCAACCTGCCCCAAATGGGACAATATTTTTACCACTGCATGTTGATGCCGTTCCATGCTAGCATGTCAAGTTTCATAAATTTCAGACGCATTTTCGATTTACTAGAATTTAAAAACCATGTATCTCAATGTTAGCGGCCGAGCGACGGTGGCAAGGTGTTTGACATTCATTTTCATTTCTTGCATGGGACTTAAGCATGTAACCAAGGACACACATTCAAATTTTGAACCCATTTATATGCACTGGAGCATGTGCATGTAGTTCAAATTTGAATTATGCACATGAATGCATAGAAAACTCAGTTAATGTATAAAAATGTCCAAGCGAACCCCCAAAAATCCCAAAAATTGACACAACACTCATGTTGTTCTATGTTGACACGAGAAAAAATTTGAAAGTAAGAAGAGGCAACAGATATCGTTTCGTCCCCCAAGGTGGCACGTTCCCTACCGAAACCATCAGGCCTGTTGTGAGAGAAGCTCTGGTTTGCGAGAAGCTTATACCCAAACCTGCCCCAAATGGGACAATATTTTTACCATGGCATGTCGATGCTGTTCCATGATATCATGTCAAGTTTCATGAAGTTCAGACGAGTTTTCGATTTACTAGAATTTTAAAACCATATATCTCAATGTTAGCGGCTGAGCGACAGTATCAAGGTGTTTGACATTCATTCTCATTTCTTGCATGTGACCTAAGCTTGCAACCAAGGACAAACATTTGATTTTGTAACCCGTTTTTATGGACTGGAGCATGTGCATGTAGTTCAATTTTGAATTATGCACATAAATGCTTAGAAAACTCAGTTAACGTATAAAAATGTCCAAACGATCCCCGAAAAAATCCAAAATTTAACACGACACTCCTGTTGTTCTATGTTGACACCAGGAAAAAAATGAAAGGAAGAAGAGGCAACGAATATCGTTTTGTCCACAAAGGTGACACGTTTCCCTTACGGAACCATGAGGCTTCTTGTGAGAAGCTCTGGTTTGTGAGAAGCTTATACCATAACCTGCCCCAAATGGGACAATATTTTTTACCCCAGCATGTTGATGCCATTCCATGATAGCATGCCAAGGTTCATGAATTTCAGACGGGTTTTGGATTTACTAGAATTACAAAAGCAAGTACCTCAACGTTTGCCGAAGAGCCACGGTGCCGTGGTGTTGGAAATTCATCCCCATTTCTTGCATGGGACATAAGCATAAACCCATGGACACATATATGATTTTACAACCCATGTTGGTGCATCGGAGCATGTGCATGTAGTTTAATTTTGAACTATGCACCTGAAAAGGCTAGAAAACCAATTTAATGTATAAAATGTCCAAACAAACCCTGAATAATTCCAATTTTTTTACGACACACATATAGTTGCATGTTCACTGGAGATAAAAGTTCTAGCAATTCAAACACCGTCCATTGCCGCTGTGACCCCATTATGTAATTCAAATCAAGATGAAAAATCAAGTAGATCCCACACAGTTTATTATCACCAACCGTGTGAGATGCAGTAGAAAATATCCTGGAGCACCGTCGATGTATAGTACGCCTATGGCTTACGCGAGAAGGTGCGTCGGCTACAATCCACAGCCGGCGTGTCAAGCACACTAGCTCGCTCCCCAAATATAATTTCACTGTTCAATCATCGCCGGTGAAAGATGGGGACGTGGACCCACGTCGTGAGGGTAACTTCGGCGGCCCACTCGAGCGAGAGCGCGGCCGCAGCCGCCATGCACATGCAAACAAGGTGCATGAGCGCGGCCGCAATCTGCGACCGGGCGGCCAAGGCAGCCCAAACGGTCGTTGTTGCTTCTCAGGTGGCGGCAGCAACATCTACCTCGGGGATAGCAACTGGCGAGAGCGGCACAACAGCTATCCATTCTGCAGCAGCGGCCTTAGCCCTGATGGAGGCCGCCCACGACCATGTTGAGGCCGCCCACGCCCAGCTCGTGGCGGTCACCGCACAAATCGAATGAAGCTTCTCTGACAATGGTTGGCAACCCACGGCCGAAGAGTTGGCAATCGCGGAGAGCGTTCGAGCAGCCGTCCGTTCCTCCGCCGCATACCTTGCCACGACGGAGCCCATCCAAGCCCAGATTGCGGCTGCCCACGCCTAGCTCGTGGCGGCCTTTTCCAAAGAGATGGCGAACGCGGATGGCGAGATGCTTCCGAGTATGGTGCAATGGATGCCATGGAGCCCCTTCCCCAGGAGACCGTCGGGCGCGAGCTGGACATGGAGGAGGCGGCGGAGATCGACGAGCACTAGCCATAGTAGTACTCTTTGTTTTGTTTAATTAAGAGCGCCGGTCTTTAATTTGTTAGAGTAATGTTTAGGTCAGCTAGCTTTGTTTAATTGCTGAACTTGCTCGATTAAGAAGTGTGGGTGTGCTGTAGTCTCCTTTGTGTACCCAAATTATGCAATGACGTGGATGACCACTGTAACCAGGGAAATTCGAACCAAAATTTTTGACGTTCAAATTCATCACACACGGGTTAAGCTATCTGAATCGTTTGTGATGTTCACATATCGTACACAGTTCTGAATAAGGGACCGTGTCTGATGACACTTTGCGCGCCAGTTTTTTCGCTGAACCGATTCAAAAATTTTGGCTTCCGTGGAAATATCTTTCTCCCCACCTCTCCCCCTTACCAAAAGCCACATTTTCTCCTGTTTTCGGCTTCCTTTCCAAGTTGAAACCTTCACTCCTTGCTTGCAGCGCCGCCTCCTCGCCGGTGACCCTCCTTCACGCTGCTCGGCCTCGTCTATCTAGGTAGGTAATCCACACCCGACCCCCATCCTCCTCCTCCTTCCACATCCCACATGCCCCGTCCGCCGGCGTGACACCTTCCACCCAAATCACCGACACCTCCACCAAATAAGCGCTGCCCTAAGCCATGGTGCACGCAGTATAGCCTGGAGCTCAAGGAGCATTTGGCAGCGGAGAAGCAAATCGCGGCCGCACGCGCGGATGATGTCGCGATGGCTGCCATTCATGCCGACCCCCAGATCTTGGAGGAGCACCTTGCCATTTGCTAGCTATGCTGGTTAAGCATGCTCGGTTTACCCGTTGCGTGTGTTGCTCCTGCCTTTCCTTAACAAATTCTAGTGAATTGTGCTATCTAATTTTACCATGCAATCTGTTGCTCTAGTGTATATGTTCTATATGTCGTGCAGTGTGGTGCTCACTTATTAACTGTTTGGTTAATTAGTTGTTATCTTCAGTTAACTGTTTGGTTCAATTATGCAAATGTGATGTCCAATTCTTCAGGCTGCAATTTTGTATTGTCTTCCATGTGAGAAATAAATCAAATTTATCTTCTACAAAATACATGAGAAACGAATACAATTGCTATATTTCCAAGTTGTCAAGCATGGTTGGTTTGGTTAACTGTCTGATCTTCTAGTATGTTATACATTGTGCAATGTGGTGCTCAGTTAATGTTTGGTTCATTTGTTGTGGTGTTTAGTTAACTGTTTGGTTCAATTCTGCAATGCGATGTTCAATAGTTGTGGGTGCATTCTGTTATTGTATACCATGTGAGAAGTAAATCGAATTTGGCTATACTAAATACATGAGAAACAAATACAATTGCTATATTTCCAAGTTCTTAAGCATGCTTGGTTTGGTTAACTATCGGATCTTCTATTAGGAGTATGTTATATTGTGCAATGTGGTGCTCAGTTAACATTTGGTTCATTTGTTGTGGTGTTTAGTTAACTGTTTGGTTCAATTCTACAATGCGATGTTCAATTGTTGTGGGTGCATTCTGTTACTGTATACCATGTGAGGAATAAATTGAATTTGGTTGTACTAAATACATGAGAAACAAATACAATCGCTATATTTCCAAGTTGTTAAGCATTCTTGGTTTGGTGAACTGTCTGATCTTCTATTAGGAGTATGTTATATTGTGCAATGTGGTGCTTAGTTAATGTTTGGTTCATTTGTTATGGTGTTTAGTTAACTGCTTGGTTCAATTCTGCAATGCGATGTCCAATTATCGTGGGTAGAATTTTGTATTGTTGTGCATGTGAGGAATAAATCGAATTTGGCTGCACTTAATACATGAGAAACATTTACAAGTGCTATATTTCCTAGTTCTTAATCATGCTTGGTTTGGATAAATGGGTTTTCCATGTGGCTTGAATTAATCTGATGAATCTGCAATGTGCTTATTTTTCATCAACATATTTTACTGATAGCATGCGAACCCTCACTTAACCTGATGACTAACTACCTTATATGTGTTGCAGGGAAACAATGGGAAGCACTGAGGTTTACAATCGAGGTTAGCACGTGCATGGTCCATTGTCTAATAGCACATTATTGTGCAGTTGCAGGAACCATTCTAATATTTAGGTTTTTAACAATTTGGTCTTGCACATGTAGGTCCTGCTGTCAAAGGTTTTGACCCACTTTTTGACCCTTTTTGCATATGGGGAAATGAGTTGTCCATGAATATCAATCAAGTCAAGAAACTCAGAAAGGTTGTTAGGATAAAGAAAATAGCGACAAAAAACAACAAGATCTTTGTCTGCACAATGAAGAAGACATCAGTTCACTACAAGATGGTACTAACTATTATACCTTGCCTTTTTTTATTCCTTTGCCCCATTTCCAATATAGAGAAGATATTTATGCACATCCTTGTTTGCAGGCCTTTCCAAAGCAGTTCATTGATGATTACCTCTCAAACCACCTCTATGGTCAGGAGGCGAGGAAGGTTTTCATACAACACCCACTGTTCAATATTGAAGTGTTCCTGAAGAGGACGAAGGATGGACGGTCAATCATCCACAGGCACTGGCCTAAAGTTGCAAAGACCTTCAACATGAATGAAAGCTCAATATTAGCCTTCCGCTTCAGCATTTTCCAGATGAGATGCATCTGTCTATGTACCGTCTATGATGCTAATTTCGAAAGGTTCTAGATGTTGCATGTGAAACTTGGTGCTGGTGCAGTTGTGTAATGGGGGTAGCTGAGTGCTGAAGCTATATCATGTTGTACTCTAATGTATTTCAATTATGAAATCCTGCTTCCTTAATATGGAAATGAAATATATTATGTGCTTAATATGAATGTCAATTAGATTAATAAATGGATTATTAATAATAGGGCAATTAGCCTACTAATTGGGTTTTTCTATTGCAAACGGTTATTGAGAAAACACCGTGGGCGATGACCTCAGGCAACGCACACAGTTTCTTGGAATAAACTGTGTTGGATCAATGAACAATCACACACGATATCCTCTTGAAAACTGTTTGTGTTAGGCCACCTTGCGCAAATGTTTACCACATAAAAACTGTGTGTGATGGACAGCCTTTGCCACACAGTTTCTTCTACGCACCGTGCGTGATGCATTCAATAACACAAACGATAAAATTGTTAATATCGTGTGCAATGGCAATGCTATCACAAACGATTTAACGGTGAAAATTGTGTGTGATGTACCTGCGAACCGAAATGTTTTCCTTGGAGCGACTGTGTGGGATGTATATACGAACGGAAACGTTTAGCGGGGACTGATTGTGTGGGATGTACTTACGACTGGAAACGATTTCGCCTGTATAATTGTATTTTTTTAGCACTACTGTACATATAACCATATTTGATCGCTCGCCAGTCGCACACGACCTCATTTTGCCGAGCGTGTGTGCCAGGAGGGCATATCCCCGACGGTTTCTGGGTCGTGTGGGAAGGACCCCCCCTATCGCAGTCACTCACTAGGTGATGGTTCAGAATGCCGTCGCAAAAAGGGATTAAAAACCGTTTGTATAGCAGCTCGCTGTACCAGTGTTGAATTGACAACTCAGCTGCTAATACTTACAAGTATTCTTTGGCTCCCCTTGTGCTGAATCTATAAATTTGGGTCGAACACTCTACCCTCGAAAATTGTTGTGATCCCCTATACTTTTGGGTTATCAGAAGGCAAGGGGGAGCGCTGGGGTGCAGCCTTGGCCCCTCCTCTAAGAGAGGGGGCGCCGGCCTAGGGAGGAGTTCTCCCTCCACAAGGCACCTAGGGGGTGCCTTCCCCCTTAGGACTCTTCCCCCTCTCCATGTTCTAGGCACATGGGGCTCTTGGGGCTGGTGCCCCTGGCCCATGTAGGCCAGAGCGCACCCCCTACATCCCATGTGGGCCCCCGACGCAGGTGGACCCCCGGACCCCTTTCGGTACTCCCGGTACAATACCGATAATGCCCGAAACTTTTCTAGCGACCAAAACATGATTTCCTATATATGAATCTTTACATCTGGACCATTCCAGAGCTCCTCGTGATGTTCGGGATATCATTCGGGACTCTGAACAACATTCGGTTACCAATGCACATATCCCAATACTACTATAGCATCATCGAACATTAAGCGTGCGGACCCTACGGGTTCGAGAATCATGTAGACATGATCGAGACACCTCTCTGGTTAATAACCAATAGCGGGACCTGGATGCCCATATTGGTTCCTACATATTCCACGAAGATGTTTATCGGTTGAACCATGATGTCAAGGATTCAGTCAATCCCATATGCAATCCCCTTTGTCCGGCGATATGTTACTTGCCCGAGATTCGATCGTCAGTATCTCCATACCTAGTTCAATCTCGTTGCCGGCAAGTCTCTTTACTTGTTCCATAATACAAGATCCCATGACTAAACTCATTAGTCACATGAAGCTTCTTATGATGTTGTATTACCGAGAGGGCCCAGAGATATCTCTCAGTCACACGAGTGACAAATCCCAGTCTTGATCCATGCAACCCAACAGACACCTTCGGAGATACCTATAGAGCACCTTTATGATCGCCTAGTTGCGAAGTGACGTTTGATAGCACACAAGGCATTCCTCCGGTATCCGGGAGTGGCATGGTCTCATGGTCTAAGAAACTGATACTTGACATGAAGAAAGCTATAGCAAATAAACTAAGCGATACGATCTATTGCTAAGCTTACGGTTGGGTCTTGTCCATCACATCATTCTCCTAATGATGTGATCCCGTTATCAAATGACAACTCATGTCTATGGTTAGGAAACTATAACCATCTTTGATCAACGAGCTAGTCTAGTAGAGGCTTACTAGGGACACAGTGTAGTTTATGTATTCACACATGTATTTAAGTTTCCGATCAATACAATTCTAGCATGAATAATAAATATTTATCATGAACGGGAAATATGATAATAACCATTTTATTATTGCCTCTAGGGCATATTTCCAAGCTACCTGCTTGGATCTGGAAAAGGGTGGTTCGGCTATGCACGGCTTGGCTTTGTAGTGGCGAGGCATCTTGTAGTGGAGATAAATGCAGAGTAAGTTGGAAGTTGTTGGCATGGCCAAAACATTTGGGCGGACTTGGGGTTTTTGACCTCGAAAAATTTGGGTGTGCACTGCGCCTTTGTTAGCTTTGGATGTCCTGGCAGGATCCGCTGAGGCCTTGGTCGGCTCCCCACTGCTATGCGACAATGCCGATCGGGCCTTGTTCTCCATGGCCACAACAATCACCGCAAATGATGGCAGGCTGACAAGCTTCTGGTACGATTGCTGGCTGCAGGGCATCTGTCCTAAGACAATTGCACCAAACCTGTTCAGGATATCCATCCGAAAGAAGCATTCGGTTAGGGATGCGATGCACAACGATAGGTGGCTCCTCGACCTCGCGCACGGGATCACAGACTGGATGTGGGATGAGCTAACTCGGCTTGCTTCACTCCTTGACTCTGTCCTACTGGTCGATGGCATGCCCGATAAGATTGTTTGGCGATTCAATCCGAGCCAAGAATTAATAGTCTGCAAGATCAGCCTTTCTTTTGTAGTTCACAAGATCGGTGCAACCGAAAGCGGTCAGGCTACTATGGACTGGGTGGGCGCCTGGCAAGTGCCGCTTCTTCCTATGGATTGATGCACTCAGGTGTATCCCGACGGCCAACCTTCTCCTTCGACGGGGCTGGGAAAACAAGTACTTCTGCCCTCTTTATGAACTCAATCTCGAGACGGCCTTCCACTTGCTTGTGGAGTGCCCATGGTCGTGGGAGAGTGGGATCACCTGGTCGGATTGGCGAATCTGCCTTCACTAAAATAACCTAGCTGGGCAGACACTAGCAACATCAATCATTGTATGACATTGGGTTGGACGAAGGCTACACCCATCAAGAGGAAGGGCGTCCTGTCGCTGTTGCACCTTGCCTCCTGGGAACTGTGGGGCGAATGCAACAGATGCATATTTCAGGATAAGTGTATGGACATGTACATGTTCGTGCAACGAATGAAGGATGAAATCACCTTGTGGAATATGGTAGGTGCTGGGATTCTTTTTGACCCGGGCTGAGGGCATGATATGATTGTATTTTCTTCCTTTTCTGGCATCCTTCTTTTTTGATGCTTTTACCCTTGGGCACCTTCTTTTTTGTGTTCCCCACTAATCCATGAATTTGGTAGAGCAACTACCAACATTAAAAAAAATCATCCCGCAAAAGTCATTTAGAGGATCCCACAAAACAATTTTTACAGTATGGCATGTGCCCCGACATAATAGATCCCGTAAAAATCTTTAATGTCCGACATGGAGCCCATTTGTGAGTAGTTACATTTACCATAGGGTCCCTAATAAATAGCACAAAACACCCAAAAACAAAATCTAGATTACAATTGGGTCCAGGCCGCTCCACTGCAACGGCGCATGCTCCGGCCGCCTTGTGCTGTTGCTGGTCATGCACGCCCGCCCGTGGCCGAGCTGTTGCTGCTCCTGCATGCCCACGCTTGGCCGAGCTACTGCTGCGTGCCCACGCCCGCCGCCACCGCCGCTGCTGCTCGGCCGACCTGCTATTGCGCGCCCGCGCCCTCGCCCACGGCGGAGTTGCAGCTGCACGCCCACTCCTAGGCCTGTGGCTGAGCAATTTCGAGGGTGAACCGGCGGCAGGGATCGAGGTTCAAGACCATGGGCGGGCACCGGCGGCGGTGAGATGCGGCAGCTTCTCTATTTGGCCAAAATCAAGCTCGGGAGGCCATGGTGCCGGCTGTGAGGGAAGCGATTGGGGCAGAAATTTCCTTACGCCAAGGATAGAGGATACTACAAAAGGATGGCAAAATCCCGTAGATATGGATGAAATGGGCTCGTGGATTCGGGATCGCACAAAAAAATCGGGATGGCCGTATTTGGGGGATCTATTTGGGACGGGTTTACGAGCTGTGTCCCGCAAACCAGCGGTTATTTTACCGGATGGCCCGGTTTGCAGGATCTGCTAGAGATGCTCTCTTGAAAGCCGTAAATATAACTCGGGTGAGAGTTGTTAGCATCTTCAATAGCTGGTCTAAAATAGGGCATCAAATTATGTGTGGAGTAAAATTTAAGACATCAAAAGGTGATTTTTAGCATGAAAAAAAGTGTCTCCAACAACTACTCTAAAATAGGGCATCTAGAACAGCAAAACCACATTTTTTAAAGCGGACATTCAAACCACTTTGACCATATTTCATATTTAGATCATAAGTTTGAAACATTCAAAGTTTAAACAAGCAAACTACAAACATAGTTCAACTACGACATGCAAACTTAAACCATAAACACTACAAGTTGTCCCAGTCAACTTCGCTGGACACATCACGCTCATCATTGGTAATCTACGTTGACCACACTGGAGGGCCCTACAACCTGCTCTTTTTTTACCCATGAAGACCCTGCCTTGGTGTCGTTCTTGCGCTTCGACTTCTCGAGACCCCTCTTCCTATAGTACTCCATCTCATTCTACACATACCCCAGGTGTTCCGTGCAAACCTCGCCATCACCTCCTCATCACTCTCCCAGATGTTGTCCCGCTCCTCGACAACAATGCGGGTCTACAGGTTCATCGGGCGGGACTCTATGGTCATTGGCGGATCGACGAGCTCGGCTACCTGCCGAGGCTTGATCTCTGGTAAGTTGAGCCTCTCACGCGGCAGGCCGAGCCTCCATGCTGTGATGTCGTAGGTGCAGGCAGCAATGCCTGCCTTCATGAAGGTGCTGAGCTAGTATCGCCGACCGACATGCTGGAACTTGATGTCAATCCAGCCGGACGGCCACAACCGCACCCCCTTGAACACGGTCTTGCCCTTGCAATCGACATGGCAGATGCGGCACAGTCAGCCGAGGATGGAGGTGACGAGGATGGGCAACTTCTAGCGGTAGAGGCACAACTGGGGATGAAGGCGATGAGGATGCGACAGATTCGGCGGTGGCGTTGCAACAAGGGATGCCGATTTGGTCAGCCCGGCGGGTAGCGGCGAAGGGAGATGAATGAATCCAGCAGTGGTGGGGGTGCGACGCCACGTATCTTGAGGGGCAACAATGTGGGGGAGGGCGGGGATCATAGGGGTGTGTGGGGCCCACTGCGAGCCATTTTATTTTGCGGCAGGCGCCTGGAGTAATGTTTGGAAACGCAGTAGAAAACTAAAATTTCGCCCTACGATCAAGGTCTCGGATCACTATGGAGATGCATATAAGGTTAGATTGGATCGTTACCAACTTTGAAATGCATCAGAAGAAGAGTTGGTGTAGATCGTTCTTAAAGTCCATCGAACCATCTATGATGATCCCTCGAACAAAAGATCGAAAGCACGGTCTCTCTATAGATTGCAAGCGTACGTACAGGCTTCATGATCCGGCAGTGCTTTGACATCTAGAGCTAATCATCACCGGAGAATTAGAGGGATAAGAAGAGAACCACACATGGCTTCTCTATTATGAGGATTAGATAGAATCAATCTAGATCAAAAAGAACTAGATGAACTAGAGAGGAGTGGGCGCCAGAACAAGGACTTGATGTGTTCTCTAGGGGGCGCCCCCCTCTCATATATATATATATATATATATATATATATATATATATATATATATATATATATATATATATATATATATATATATATATATAGGTGTGGGAGAGGAGGGAGGCCGACTTGGGGAGGAGTTCTCCCTCCTTGGTGCATCAACCGGGGAGGAGGAGTCCTCCTCCAACTGGTTTCAGCCCCTAAGCTTGTCTCACAAGCTATGGGGGCGCCACACCCTTATTGGGCCCATAAGGCCCATTAACTTTCCCCCATGTGGCCTTTAGATATTTTATTTAGCCCATAGCCCCTACATAAATACTAGGAGCCTCTTAATCAATACTAGAGCCCTCTATTATTTATATTAGGTCCCCAAAAACAATTTCCACATATATATTACTCCCAGTATTCCCCGAAACACTTCCGGTAACCCCGGAATGCTTCCGGTTTCTCACAAAACTATTTCTCAAGTTCTTGGAACTATTCCGAGAATATTTGCTCACAACCCTTACTCCACTAACACTCAACATATCATGATTCCCTTAAGCTTGTGACCATGTAGGTTCGGTAAAACATAGACATGAACAAAAACCCTTTCATTCAATGACCAATAGCGGAACCATGGACATCCATATTGATCCCTAAGAATACAGGAATGACATTCAAGTGAACCTTTGGTTATCATGTGCTATTCCCTTTTCTTCGCGATACTTTAAAAAACCTGAGGTGAGATATATCAATATCCTCTTGATTCATTCTCATGCTCACTATACCGGTCTTCTCGTTACCGCTTTTATTCTTCTTTCTCGTTGACATGTTCCGACATCCCTATGAACTAGTCATGTGTGTCTGGCCAGACGATGATGGATGCCGACACATCAAGAGGGCCCTAAGAATGTCTCTCCATTGGAGGAGGAGCAAATCCCACTCTTGAGCTATCTAGTCCCTTGTAAAACTTTCCGATGTACGTGTAAGATATCATTATGATCACCGTGTTATAGATACTTTTGAGAAACCCCATAGTCCATCTCATGGTCTAAGGAACTAAACCATACATTAACTCACTGTGTTATAACGATTGACTTGTGATGATAGTACCTCAAAGTATAACAAACAAGTTGGGTCAATTCAATATGATCGTTCTTACAATGTCATATTCTCAAAGTTGTTTCGGGACTATTGTTACACTCAATGATATCCCAAGATCCGGAAAACATGATCACAAATAGCACTTGAGCTAGTCCTAGAGGCAATACTTGGAATCAGGTTTTACCGTTTATCGTTCCACAGATGCATATGAGTTTTCCACTGAGTCGCATATTCCAGGATCATAGCAGTTATGCATAGAATATAAACTCTTAATTATAAATGTGGAAATAAATAATACAATATTACTGCCTCTAGGGCATATTTCCAACAGACTCCCACTTGCACTAGAGTCAATAATATAGTTAGCACATTTTTCTTTTACAAAAATGGAAATCCGGTGTTTGTCCATGTGCTTTGCTTGTGGTATAGCCTTCATTCGATAGAATCCGACAAGTTCAGATCTGAGTGTATATTTGTATGTCCATACATCTTTCATGCATTCACAAGAATTTATAATTCATGTGAAACTGGCTTTGTATATATTGAATCACTGGCAGGACCTTTGATTCCTTAGACTAAGCTATGGAACCACTATTCAGAACGGTGTTCCATTGGCACAAAATATCTAGAAACCATACCAAGTTCATAAACAAACTTCTGATTCATCACCCTCCAATGTTGATTCTAAAGCGACTACATACTCAGCCTATTGTTATAGAATTCACCACAGTAACTTACTTGGACCAATTCCAACTTACCGTGCCATTAATTACTGTATTACACAAATCACTTAATTGAAACCAAAAATCGCTTGGAGCACCGATGAAGATTCTATCGATGCAACTACTTACAACGAGCCTATATTGATGTAACTCCTTACAACAATCTCTTCATTTTCTTTGTATGCGAGAAACATGTCGTCAGTACTTAACGACATTTTCACTGCTGTCCTATGATCAACAATTTGCCCATTCTACTAACTTTACTCGCAACTTACTTGGAGTACTAGACATATCTAGTTCGTTTACAAACCATGTAATATGATTAACACAAGTGTGATTGAAATCTATATTTTGCTCATCAGTATTTCAGGATACTGATTCTTGCTTGAAACTCCTTCCGTGTGACTTCGACAAGAAACTCTTTTTGGCGTTTTTCATACTAAACTGCTTTAGTATCTTTTCAATATGTATTTTGGCTAAGCCCGGTCAGGCACTACTATCTCCATAGATTATAATGCCTAATACCAATGTTATATTGCCTAAGTACATCATTGAAAACTATTTTAATGAAATCCTAATTTGTGCCAAGAATATTATTTCCAATCAACAATGCGTCATGCACTCATAGTTATTTTAGAAATATTTATGCTCCCACTTACTGTCTTGTAAATAAAAGCATCTTAGCATTCCTCAATGAAATCAAATTTCATCAGAACGAATATTCCAACTCCATTATGCTTGCTTCATATAATTAATTATAGGATCTCTTGAAGTTTGCACACTTACTAGCATCCTATGGATCGACAAAATTACCTTGGACCGTGTCATATATACAATCTTGGTTCTGTTTCCATCTCATGGGAATCATTTTGACATCCATCTATATTATCTCATAATTGAAATATTTAGTAATTGCTAGTTTAACCCTAGCTGACTTAAGTATTGCTATGATGAGATAATCCCGTCACAGTCAACTCCTTGATCTTGTCATAAACTATTTGCAACAAGTCAAGCATTATAAAATATATTTTTCTTTGTCAGTTTATAGATCCATTACTATACTTTAGACTTTAAGTCTTCTGGAGGGTTCATCAAGTTCTAAATTTAAATTATGTATATGGACACTATCTCAGATTATTTTGGTATATAGCCAATTCCATAGTCAGGGCCCATCAACGCTTCTTTGTGTATTATAGGTTCATTATTGTTTGTTCAACAACATCTTGTCTGCATACCATGAAAGTCTGCATGAGTTTGCCCAACGTATATAAATCAGCTGCAAGTTCAACCGAAATCTCTATATTTCATGTAGAGACTTTCGTAACAATCGCAGTAAGAAATCCTATAACTATTTTCAGTGTTTCTTTTCTTTGATCTGATTATAAAGATTCCGCAATCTCGTCGAGTTGCACTATCCTCCCACTCACTCTTTTGGAGAAAATATTTTCTTCAAAATTCAACCGTATTTTGTAACAAAACTATTTGCCTCGGCGTAGTATAGAGCAATACCAAACCATTTGGGATAACAAACAAAGTAGCACTTATCTAACTTGAGAATAAATTCGTAAACATTTTACTTATAATCTGTATTCTTGAATGTTAAGAAAAGACCAAATGGTTTTGGCATACCGTTCCATATCTTATATGGTGTCATTTCAACTGATTTCATTGACACTCTTTTTCAGTGTAAAAACCACAGTCTCTAAAGTATCACATTAAAAATTACATTGGCAAATAGATTAATATCATCTTTGATCACACAATGTCAGACATAGTTTGCTTACATCTACTCAAAACATTCTACTCTTAGCAATGTTCTATGAAGTGCAAACTATAAAATTGCCCTTCTTCTTCTTCTTCTTCTTCTTCTTCTTCTTCTTCTTCTTCTTTGTCTCATTTTCTGTGGGGGACGGCTTCGCTACAAGCTCTTTCGACCTTTCAACTATCTCGAAACTCACACGGGCATCGAGGGTTGCCTATTTTATCTGCTCGTAGGTCAAGGGATAAATGTCCCATCCAAATGACCTTGATCCCAGTGTCTCATTTTCCTTCTCAAGCTTTTTTTCAAGCACAGAATTTGCTACATCGAATAGGGTTGGTATTGGTTTCACAGAACCCTCTACAGGAATTTTAGATTGTAGGTCAGCGGTGTTTTCGCATCAAGGTTGTACGGTGCCAGCTTTTCTTTGTCCCCATTGATGGCTGCTCCATAGAAGAATATGTCCTCCCAAAAGACATGAAATCGTGGACCTCACTTAGTATGGAGGGTGCGTGCATGATGTGATGCACCAAAATGTCATCTTCGACGCACAACTAAGGGCGGCGGCACATTGCATCTTCCCACTGACACGCTCAGTGTACTCTGCGTCGAGACTGAAGATCTTCATCTCCACCTTTTTGAGGGAGTTGGATACATTGTTGATCCACTCCCTAACAACCCTTGCGTGCACGATGACGGTGGCGACTACCTCAACGAGCCTTCGTTGAGCACATGTTTGACGCTAAAAACCTACATACTGATCTCTTTTGCTATTTGGAACCGATGGACCAGAGGGCTATGGTTTTGAGTATTGTTAGGATTATGTGGCTAGTCTGAGTGGAAGAAGATGACTATCTATAGTGTTTTCAGAAGTATGTGAAGAGGTTAAAATAGTGTAAATCCAGTTTCGTTTGAATGCAAATTTATGAGAGGTGAAGAAGCCGAGGAAAATCGTCTCCCGATGGCGAATCAATGGGAAAAGTGGTATGCAAGCAGTTGATTAGATGGCTAGGTAGACCAACCTGCAAAACAAAAATCCTATACGGGTAGCGTATTGATTATATTATTTAACAGTAGGAGTGGTACTCCCCTAAAAAAGGAGTAATACATGTCTGTATACGTGCCCATGCTTCTATTGCTACATGTGCCACTAGCTAGTTGATGTCACTCTTTCGAATCACCGTGGCGAAACATTTTATGATTCCTTTTTATTTCTCCACTCCTTCCTGACAGGCAGGACTTGCGCAAAACCAACTTGGGTGGACGAACACATATGGAAACATATCCATCTCTTTGCACAAAAAAGTGTCATAGCTGGTTCGGATGGATATTGGCGTGTGTGCGAGACACAACTTTTGCATTCGAATACCTGCAGAGCTAACCATTTTCTATTTTAGTTTTTCCCCATAGTATAGTGCTATGATACGTCTCCAACGCATCTATAATTTTTGATTGTTCCATGCTATTATATTTTCTGTTTTGGATGTTTTATATGCATTAATATGCTATTTTATATTATTTTTGGGACTAACCTATTAACCTAGAGCCCAGTGCCAGTTTCTGTTTTTTTCCTTGTTTTTGAGTTTTGCAGAAAGGAATACCAAACGGAATCCAAATGGAATAAAACTTTCGCGATGATTTTTCTTGGACCAGAAGGAAACCAGGAGACTTGGAGATGAAGTCGGAGGAGCCACGAGGCGGCCACAAGGATGAAGGGTGCGCCCCCCACCCTTGTGGGCCCCTCGTGCACCTCCTGAGCTAATTCTTTCACCTATATATTCCCAAGTATCCCCAAACCAACAGAGGCATTCACGAAAACACTTTTCCACCGCCGCAACCTTCTGTACCCGTGAGATCCCATCTAGGGAAGTTTTCCGGCACCCTGCCGGAGGGGGATTCGATCACGGAGGGCTTCTACATCAACACCATTGCCCTTCCGATGAAGCATGAGTAGTTTACCACAGACCTCCGGGTCCATAGCTAGTAGCTAGATGGCTTCTTCTCTCTCTTTGATTCTCAACACCATGTTCTCCTCGTTGTTCTTGGAGATCTATTCGATGTAATACTTTTTTGCGATGTGTTTGCCGAGATCCGATGAATTGTGGATTTATGATCATCTTATCTATGAATATTATTTGAATCTTCTCTGAATTCTTATATGCATGATTTGATATCTTTGTAATTCTCTTCGAACTATCGGTTTGGTTTGGCCAACTAGATTGTTTTTTCTTGCAATGGGAGAAGTGCTTAGCTTTGGGTTCAATCTTGCGGTGTCCTTTCCCAGTGACAGTAGGGGCAGCAAGGCACGTATTGTATTGTTGCCATTGAGGATAAAAAGATGGGGTTTTCATCATATTGCTTGAATTAATTCCTCTACATCATGCCATCTTACTTAATGCATTACTCCGTTCTTTATAAACTTAATACTCTAGATGCATGCTGGATAGCGGTCGATGTGTCGAGTAATAGTAGTAGATGCAGAATTGTTTCGGTCTACTTGACACGGACGTGATGCCTATATTCATGATCATTGCCTTAGATATCGCCATAACTTTGCGCTTTTTTATCAATTGCTTGGCAGTAATTTGTTCACCCACCGTATTATTTTCTATCTTGAGAGAAGCCTCTAGTGAAACCTATGGCCCCCGGGTCTATTTTCCATCATATAAGTTTCCGATCTTCTATTTTCCATCATATTAGTTTCTGATTTTTGCAATCTTTTACTTTCCGATCTATAAAACAAAAATACCAAAAATATTTACTTTATCATTTATCTATCTCTATCAGATCTCACTTTTGCAAATAACCATGAAGGGATTGGCAACCCCTTTATCGCGTTGGGTGCAAGTTGTTTGATTGTTTGTGCAGGTATTCGGTGATTTGTGTGTTGTCTCCTACTGGATTGATACCTTGGTTCTCAAACTGAGGGAAATACTTATATCTACTTTGCTGCATCACCCTTTCCTCTTCAAGGGAAAACCAACGCAAGCTCAAGAAGTAGCATGCTACTCCACGTACAAGTATCGGTTTGGCATTTGCTGTTAGACTTTGCTCTAATTCTGGGACATTTGGGGGGGGGGGGGGGGGCAATAGACAGTTCATGTGTGTTATGAGAGAACATGGCACAGAGTTCGAGATCCCAAGCCTTCTTGAGGTGGTTTCTCGATGATGTTGCATTTGTGCTATGTGGGTAACCTTTTCTGATTAAGGAATATGCATTTATCCTCAAAAAATAAAAAGGCTATCTTCGCGCTTTGCTACTTGTCAGTTGTGTTGGGATTTTCCCTGAAGAGGAATGGTGAAGCAATATAGTAGCGGATAGTATTTCCCTAAGTGATAACCAAGGTTATTGAACCAATAGGAGAACCATGCAAACACCTAGTAAACAGTACCTACACACACAAGAGAAAATGCTTGCACCCAACGCGGGCGAGAGGGTTGTCAATCCCCTTGTACTCATTAATTGCAAGGATCAAATCTGGTAGTCGATGATGACCCACAAGTATAGGGATCAATCATAGTCCTTTCGATAAGTAAGAGTGTCGAACCCAACGAGGAGCAAAAGGAAATGATAAGCTATTTTTAGCAAGGTATTCTCTGCAAGTACTGAAAGTAGCGGTAACAGATAGTTTTGCAGCAAGGTAATTTGTAACAAGTAACAACTAGCAATAGTAACAAAGGTGTAGCAAGGTGACCCGATCCTTTTTATAACAAAGGACAAGCCAGAATGTTCTCTTATAGTAAACAAAGCATTCTCGAGGACACATGAGAATTGTCATCTAGTCACGTTCATCATGTTTAGTTGATTCACGTTGGCTACTTTGATAATTTGATATGTGGGTGGACCGGTGCTAGGATGTTGTTCTTACTTGAACAAGCAACCCTCTTATGATTACCCACTCTCGTAGGCATCCGCAACTACAAAAGAAGAATTAAGATAAATCTAACCATAGCATGAAACATATGGATCCAAATCAGCCCCTTATGGAGTAATGCATAAACTAGGGTTTATGTTTCTGTCACTCTCGCAACCCATCATCTACTTATTACTCCCCGATGCCTTCCCTTAGGCCCAAGTATGGTGAAGTGTCATGTAGTCGACATTCACATGACACCACTAAAGGAAGAACAACATACATATCATCAAAATATCGAACAAATACCAACTTCACATGATTACTTATAACAAGACTTCTCCCATGTCCCCAAGAACAAAAGTAACTACTCACAATTTATATTCATGTTCAAGATCAGAGGTGTATTGAATATGCTTGAGGATCTGAACATATAATCTTCCACCAAATAAACCAACTAGCATCAACTACAAGATGTAATCAACACTACTAGCAACCCACAGGTACCAATCTAAGATTTTCGACAAAGATTGAATACAAGAGATGAACTAGAGTTTGAAAGGGGATGGTGCTGGTTAAGATGTTGATGAAGATTGGTCCTCCTACGATGAGAGGATTGTTGGTGATGTCGATGGCTTTGATTTCCCCCTCCTGGAGGAAAGTATCCCCTGCGGAATCGCTCCGCCGGGGAGCAAAAGTGTTCCTGGCCATGTTCCGCCTCAAGACGGGGTCGCTTCATCCCGAAAGTCATCTCCTTATTTTTTCTAGGGAAAATAGCCTCATATAGTAGAATATGGGCACTGGAGGCCTACTGGGGGGCCCACGAGCTCATAGGGCGCGCCCTAGGGGGATGCGCCTCC